>JARHVA010002070.1:252500-677500 GCA_037957365.1 Torreya grandis
ACATGCCAATGGGTCTATATACACATATGAATATTAAATAATTAAATATTCCCAACTTAAAGTTTTCAATTATTAGATATTTTATAATTATTTTAGATACAATACTTTTTCTATTTTAATTATTTTATATCCAAATGAAAGAATTGGCACCAAATTAAAACAAGTAAAATCACACTAAATCATGTTGGGAATGGTTTCACCATATCTGCAGTGAAGTCCACCTTCACAATTGTAATGATTATTTGATTTAAATTTCTTGTCTTAATAATAAGAATAAGTATTTAAAAAAATGTGTCTTATGGGCAGTAATTTCTTGTACCATAATTCATAATTTGTCCACCTTTATAAAATTTAATTCACATTTTTTTAAATATATATATATATATACAAAGAGCAATATAGTACAAAGGACACCATTTGTACCTACAAATCAATTCAAAGCAATGGTGCCCACTCTAAATCTTGTAGAAGAGGATGCAACCCCATATGTATGTATGTAAATATTATAAATATGTATGTATATATATATATTATATATATATATATATATAACACACAAATACATCTGCAAATCAATGATCTTACTTACCATGTAGATCTCTTATAGAAGCCATGCTCACCTGATGACCAAGATCATACATACAATCTCAACTATGCTAAAAAGGATATTACCAACCTTTATTGATGCTTTTTAAGTGGTTGCATCCTCTTCTACAAGATTTAGAGTGGGCACCATTGCTTTGAATTGATTTGTAGGTACAAATGGTGGCCTTTGTACTATATTGCTCTTTGTATATATATATATATATATATATATGTATTTATATATATATATATATATATATATATATATATATATGTATTTATATATATATATGTATGTATATACTTCCTAATAAGCAGACACACAAGAACTTTCTCAAAGTGAATTAAATATTATAAACTATCAACAGGAAGACTTTGATGGCATGTATTGATACCAATATACAATACATGCCAATGGGTCTATATACACATATGAATATTAAATAATTAAATATTCCCAACTTAAAGTTTTCAATTATTAGATATTTTATAATTATTTTAGATACAATACTTTTTCTATTTTAATTATTTTATATCCAAATGAAAGAATTGGCACCAAATTAAAACAAGTAAAATCACACTAAATCATGTTGGGAATGGTTTCACCATATCTGTAGTGAAGTCCACCTTCACAATTGTAATGATTATTTGATTTAAATTTCTTGTCTTAATAATAAGAATAAGTATTTAAAAAAATGTGTCTTATGGGCAGTAATTTTCTTGTACCATAATTCATAATTTGTCCACCTTTATAAAATTTAATTCACATTTTTTTAAATACATATATATATATATATATATATATATATATATATATATATATATATATATATATATATATATATATATATATATATATACAAAGAGCAATATAGTACAAAGGACACCATTTGTACCTACAAATCAATTCAAAGCAATGGTGCCCACTCTAAATCTTGTAGAAGAGGATGCAACCCCTTAAAAAGCATCAATAAAGGTTGGTAAGATCCTTTTTAGCATAGTTGAGATTGTATGTATGATCTTGGTCATTAGGTGAGCATGGCTTCTATAGGAGATCTACATGGTAAGTAAGATCATTGATTTGCAGATATATATATATATATATATATATATATATATATATATATATATATATATATATATATACATATACATACATACATACATACATACATACATACATACATAGAGTGGGCACCATTGCTTTGAATTGATTTGTAGGTACAAATGGTGGCCTTTGTACTATATTTCTCTTTGTTGGTTCCATTGTAGCTTTAGAAGTTGAAGCTTGATCTACCCTGGGGATTGATTAGATTCTATTTATTTTTTCTTGGAATGTGTATTAGCTACTACAGAACCTCCTCCATGACGATGTAATATTTAATTCAATTGTAGCTTTATTGATGCTTTTTAAGGGGTTGCATCCTCTTCTACAAGATATGGAGTGGGCACCATTGCTTTGAATTGATTTGTAGGTACAAATGGTGGCCTTTGTACTATATAGCTCTTTGTTGGTTCCATTATAGCTTTAGAAGTTGAAGCTTGATCTACCCTGAGGATTGATTAGATTCTATTTATTTTTTCTTGGAATGTGTATTAGATACTACAGAACCTCCTCCATGATGATGTAATATTTAATTCAATTGTAGCTTTATTGATGCTTTTTAAGGGGTTGCATCCTCTTCTACAAGATATGTAGCTTTATTGATGCTTTTTAAGGGGTTGCATCCTCTTCTACAAGATATGTAGCTTTATGATGTAATATTTAATTCAATTGTAGCTTTATTGATGCTCTTTAAGGGGTTGCATCCTCTTCTACATTATATTTATATATATCCGTTTGGGTTTTCTTTTTACATTTATGTTAAGGTATATATATATAATGTTAAAGGTGTGTGTGTGTGTGTGTGTGTGTGTGTGTGTGTGTATTATATAAAATAATTAAAATAGAAAAAGTATTGTATCTAAAATAATTATAAAATATCTAATAACTGAAAACTTTAAGTTGGGAATATTTAATTATTTAATATTCATATGTGTATATAGACCCATTGGCATGTATTGTATATTGGTATCAATACATGCCATCAAAGTCTTCCTCTTGATCCTTTATAATATTTAATTCACTTTGAGAAAGTTCTTGTGTGTCTGCTTATTAGGAAGTAGATTCTTCTTGTTGTCCTTTCATAGGTACTTGAATATATTAAATCCAACGGTTTTTTTCATTACTAAGAAAAGGTACTCCACTTTGTACCATAATTCATACTTTTTTTTAAAGATGTAATGCTTCCCTATTTCTTTATCTTACCCACATCCCCAAATTGAATTTAATATGTTTCATGCTTGCTTGGAATGCAACTGCCCATAAGACACATTTTTTTAAATACTTATTCTTATTATTAAGACAAGAAATTTAAACCAAATAATATTTACAATTGTGAAGGTGGACTTGAAGCTACAGATATGGTGAAACCATTCCCTTCCCCATATTTGACAATACCCAAAATGTACATCCCTTACATTTCCCATCTTCATACAAATAATGCCAAAACTCAATTGGCATTAGATGAGAAGATATAGTAACTTATTATTTCTATAAATTGCTAAATATTAATCCACTTAGCTTATGTATGAATGAATTCTAATTTAAGAGGTAGTGTACCAATATATATATATATATATATATATATATATATATATATATATATATTATATAAAATATGTGTGTATGTATAGTATATATGTATATATATATATATATATATATATATATATATATATATATATGTATGTATGTATGTATGTATACATATAGTATATTAGTATATGTGTATCTTTGTCATTCTCTATATATGTATATAGACCCATTGGCATGTATTGTAAAGTGTAAAATATATGCCAAATGCCATGAATTTACCTAAGACATGAATATAATAGAATTCATCCAAAATAAGCTAAGTGGATTAATATTTAGCAATTTATAGAAATAATAAGTTACTATATCTTCTCATCTAATGCCAATTGAGTTTTGGCATTCTTTGTATGAAGATGAGAAATGTAAGGGATGTACATTTTGGGTATTGTCAAATATGGGGAAGGGAACGGTTTCACCATATCTGTAGTGAAGTCCACCTTCACAATTGTAATGATTATTTGATTTAAATTTCTTGTCTTAATAATAAGAATAAGTATTTAAAAAAATGTGTCTTATGGGCAGTTGCATTCCAAGCGAGCATGAAACATATTAAATTCAATTCGGGGATGTGGGTAGGATAAAGAAATAGGGAAGCATTACATCTTTAAAAAAAATTATGAATTATGGTACAAAGTGGAGTTCCTTTTCTTAGTAATGAAAAAAACCTTTGGACTTAATATATTCAAGTACCTATGAAAGGACAACAAGAAGAATCTACTTCCTAATAAGCAGACACACAAGAACTTTCTCAAAGTGAATTAAATATTATAAACTATCAAGAGGATGACTTTGATGGAATAAGCTAAGATGAATCATTTTTTAATGGAGGAGGTTCTGTAGTAGCTAATACACATTCCAAGAAAAAATAAATAGAATCTAATCAATCCCCAGAGTAGATCAAGCTTCAACTTCTAAAGCTACAATGGAACCAACAAAAAGCAATATAGTACAAAGGCCACCATTTGTACCTACAAATCAATTCAAAGCAATGGTGCCCACTCTAAATCTTGTAGAAGAGGATGCAACCCCTTAAAAAGCATCAATAAAGGTTGGTAATATCCTTTTTAGCATAGTTGAGATTGTATGTATGATCTTGGTCATCAAGTGAGCATGGCTTCTATAGGAGATCTACATGGTAAGTAAGATCATTGATTTGTAGATGTATGTGTGTTATATATATCTACATACATACATACACACACACACACACACACACACACACACATATATATATATATATACATATATATATATATATATATAAATACATATATATATACATACATACATTATATATATATATATATATATATATATATATATATATATATATATATATACATACATACATTATTATGGGTTTGTAGATGCGGATGTGGCAGGTGATTTGGATGACAGGAGATGCACCATAGGATTTATGGTGGTTGGTCTTCAAGAGTGATCTTGAAGAGGGATACAAAGCCAGAAAACAAACTAGATGATGTACAAGTACAGGTACAGGTGCAGCTATTTATCTCCAAGTGGGAGATTGTTAGGTTGTGGAGCTAAAAATTGTTAGGTTGTGCAGCTATTTTTCTAAAGTTGTCAATCATCTTTGTCCTCTTTATCATCTAGAACCACTACCTCTTAGATATTATCTTCTTGATGTATGAGGTCTACTTTAAACAATTAGTGTGATTTTAATATCTTGGTAAATGTCTTTTTATATGGTAAACAAGATTTTAAAAATAATATTAATTATTTTTAAACCAAATGAAAGAATTGGCACCAAATTAAAACAAGTAAAATCACACTAAATCATGTTGGGAACGGTTTCACCATATCTATAGTGAAGTCCACCTTCACAATTGTAATGATTATTTGATTTAAATTTCTTGTCTTAATAATAAGAATAAGTATTTAAAAAAATGTGTCTTATGGGCAGTTGCATTCCAAGCGAGCATGAAACATATTAAATTCAATTCGGGGATGTGGGTAGGATAAAGAAATAGGGAAGCATTACATCTTTAAAAAAAATTATGAATTATGGTACAAAGTGGAGTACCTTTTCTTAGTAATGAAAAAAACCTTTGGACTTAATATATTCAAGTACCTATGAAAGGACAACAAGAAGAATCTACTTCCTAATAAGCAGACACACAAGAACTTTCTCAAAGTGAATTAAATATTATAAACTATCAAGAGGATGACTTTGATGGAATAATCTAAGATGAATCATTTTTTAATGGAGGAGGTTTTGTAGTAGCTAATACACATTCCAAGAAAAAATAAATAGAATCTAATCAATCCCTAGGGTAGATCAAGCTTCAACTTCTAAAGCTACAATGGAACCAACAAAGAGCAATATAGTACAAAGGCCACCATTTGTACCTAGAAATCAATTCAAAGCAATGGTGCCCATTCTAAATCTTGTAGAAGAGGATGCAACCCCTTAAAAAGCATCAATAAAGGTTAGTAATATCCTTTTTAGCATAGTTGAGATTGTATGTATGATCTTGGTCATCAGGTGAGCATGGCTTCTATAGGAGATCTACATGGTAAGTAAGATCATTGATTTGCAGATGTATGTGTGTTATATACATACATACATACATACATACATACATACATACACACACACACACACATATATATATATATATATACACACACATACACATATATATATTGGTACACTACCTCTTAAATTAGAATGCATTCATACATAAGCTAAGTGGATTAATATTTAGCAATTTATAGAAATAATAAGTTACTATATCTTCTCATCTAATGCCAATTGAGTTTTGGCATTATTTGTATGAAGATGAGAAATGTAAGGGATGTACATTTTGGGTATTGTCAAATATGGGGAAGGGAACGGTTTCACCATATCTGTAGTGAAGTCCACCTTCACAATTGTAATGATTATTTGATTTAAATTTCTTGTCTTAATAATAAGAATAAGTATTTAAAAAAATGTGTCTTATGGGCAGTTGCATTCCAAGCGAGCATGAAACATATTAAATTCAATTCGGGGATGCGGGTAGGATAAAGAAATAGGGAAGCATTACATCTTTAAAAAAAATTATGAATTATGGTACAAAGTGGAGTACCTTTTCTTAGTAATGAAAAAAACATTTGGACTTAATATATTCAAGTACCTATGAAAGGACAACAAGAAGAATCTACTTCCTAATAAACAGACACACAAGAACTTTCTCAAAGTGAATTAAATATTATAAACTATCAAGAGGATGACTTTGATGGAATAAGCTAAGATGAATCATTTTTTAATGGAGGAGGTTCTATAGTAGCTAATACACATTTCAAGAAAAAATAAATAGAATCTAATCAATCCCCAGGGTAGATCAAGCTTCAACTTCTAAAGCTACAATGGAACCAACAAAGAGAAATATAGTACAAAGGCCACCATTTGTACCTACAAATCAATTCAAAGCAATGGTGCCCACTCTAAATTTTGTAGAAGAGGATGCAACCCCTTAAAAAGCATCAATAAAGGTTGGTAATATCCTTTTTAGCATAGTTGAGATTGTATGTATGATCTTGGTCATCAGGTGAGCATGGCTTCTATAAGAGATCTACATGGTAAGTAAGATCATTGATTTGCAGATGTATTTGTGTTATATATATATATATATATATACATATATACATACATACATACATACATATATATATATATATATATATATATATATATACATGCACATATATATATATATATACATACATACATATATATATATAAATACATATATATATACATACATACATTATATATATATATATACATACATACATTATTATGGGTTTGTAGATGCGGATGTGGCAGGTGATTTGGATGACAGGGGATGCACCATAGGATTTGTGGTGGTTGGTCTTTAAGAGTGATCTTGAAGAGGGATACAAAGCCAAAAAATAAACTAGATGATGTACAAGTACAGGTACAGGTGCAGCTATTTATCTCCAAGTGGGAGATTGTTAGGTTGTGGAGCTAAAAACTTTTGGGTTGTGCAGCTATTTTTCTAAAGTTGTCAATCATCTTTGTCCTCTTTATCATCTAGAACCACTACCTCTTAAATATTATCTTCTTGATGTATGAGGTCTACTTTAAACAATTAGTGTGATTTTAATATCTTGGTAAATGTCTTTTTATATGGTAAACAAGATTTTAAAAATAATATTAATTATTTTTAAACCAAATGAAAGAATTGGCACCAAATTTAAAAGTAGTATCACACTAAATCATGTTGGGAAGTATGAAAATAATGTAATAAAATGGAAGGAACAAATGGTATAAAAAAACAAATCAATTAATTCAATCAATCATACTAAATCACGTTGGGAAGTATAAGATTAATCAAATATATCCGTTTGGGTTTTCTTTTTACATTTATGTTAAGGTATATATATACATTGTTAAAGGTGTGTGTGTGTGTGTGTGTGTATATATTATATAAAATAATTAAAATAGAAAAAGTATTGTATCTAAAATAATTATAAAATATCTAATAATTGAAAACTTAAAGTTGGGAATATTTAATTTTTTTAAATTGATAAACATATTAAACATTTTTTAAATTGATGAGAATGTTTAAACATATTAAACATATTAAATTCAATTCGGGGATGTGGGTAGGATAAAGAAATAGGGAAGCATTACATCTTTAAAACAAATTATGAATTATGGTACAAAGTGGAGTACCTTTTCTTAGTAATGAAAAAAACCTTTGGACTTAATATATTCAAGTACCTATGAAAGGACAACAAGAAGAATCTACTTCCTAATAAGCAAACACACAAGAACTTTCTCAAAGTGAATTAAATATTATAAACTATCAAGAGGATGACTTTGATGGAATAAGCTAAGATGAATCATTTTTTAATGGAGGAGGTTCTGTAGTAGCTAATACACATTCCAAGAAAAAATAAATAGAATCTAATCAATCCCCAGAGTAGATCAAGCTTCAACTTCTAAAGCTACAATGGAACCAACAAAGAGCAATATAGTACAAAGGCCACCATTTGTACCTACAAATCAATTCAAAGCAATGGTTCCCACTCTAAATCTTGTAGAAGAGGATGCAACCCCTTAAAAAGCATCAATAAAGGTTGGTAATATCCTTTTTAGCATAGTTGAGATTGTATGTATGATCTTGGTCATCAGGTGAGCATGGCTTCTATAAGAAATATACATGGTAAGTAAGATCATTGATTTGCAGATGTATGTGTTATATATATATATATACATATATATATATATATATATATATATATATATATACATACATACATACATACATACATACATACATACATACATACATACATTATTATGGGTTTGTAGATGCGGATGTGGTAAGTGATTTAGATGACAGAAGATGCACCATAGGATTTGTGGTGGTTGGTCTTCAAGAGTGATCTTGAAGAGGGATAAAAAGCCAGAAAACAAACTAGATGATGTACAAGTATAGGTACAGGTGCAGCTATTTATCTCCAAGTGGGAGATTGTTAGATTGTGGAGCTAAAAATTGTTAGGTTGTGCAGCTATTTTTCTAAAATTGTCAATCATCTTTGTCCTCTTTATCATCTAGAACCACTACCTCTTAAATATTATCTTCTTGATGTATGAGGTCTACTTTAAACAATTAGTGTGATTTTAATATCTTGGTAAATGTCTTTTTATATGGTAAACAAGATTTTAAAAATAATATTAATTATTTTTAAACCAAATGAAAGAATTGGCACCAAATTAAAACAAGTAAAATCACCCTAAATCATGTTGGGAAGTATGAAAATAATGTAATAAAATGGAAGGAAGGAACAAATGGTATAAAAAAATAAATCAATTAATTCAATCAATCATACTAAATCACGTTGGGAAGTATAAGAGAAAAATAAAATTGGCAAAATTTGGGTCTTAAATTTATCACACTAATTCACGCTGAGAAGTATGAAAAATTCAAGAAAATGGTTGAATTATTACATGCACTCATAAAATAAGAAGATAAAAGTGACATATAAATGAAGTAAGCATAAAACATACTAAATCAAGCTAGGAAGCATGTCAATGACATGCAAATTCATGATCAATCACATTTTATCTCATATTTGACACATGTAATTTTGATTGTGACTTGTATTATTGGAAATTTTATGAGGAGGGCCAGGGCCTATCCATGGCCTTACACTTTAACTCACAAAGGGAATACCAATGAGGTGGAATAAATGTGACAATTGGGTAACAAAGGATGTGGGTAATAGGAAGGTAAAATGGTGGTAATTTGTGAGGATGGCCAGGTCTTATCCATGGTCTTAGAATGCAACTCACAAAATGGAATCCCAAGGGGAGTGATCAATGAACAAAACAATATTTATTAAGAGGAAATATGAGAAATGTAGGGAGTGAAAATGGGAGTGTAAAAAACACAAGTTAGGCATCTTATGAGAAGACCTTAGGAGACAGGAGGCATATTAAGGACATGAGAAGACACTAAGTGACTAGTGACCATCAATTTACAAAGAAAACCTGTTCACTATAGACACTAAGTTTTATACTTAAATAAGTATGCTACTAAGATCAAATCATGAAGGTAGATTGGTACAATAAAATAAAAATGGACTTATCTTCCCACGATGTGTTCCCCATTCCTCAAGACCTTTAAAGAGAAGATCAAAATCCATTTCTTATGCGCAACCTTAAAGTTGTTTGTAGTAAGGTATAGGATGGTAGATCTAGAAGTCTGCTTATGGGGGTGTTTGATGGTCCTATTCTAACTTTGACTAAAGAAATAAATGTGTCCCAAACTACTTGATTCACTCTTTTGCTAAAAATGTAACTATTTAATCAAATCAATCCACTCTTTTTCTTGAAAGTAAAATCACACTCCTATTTACGCTTGCGTGGAAAGTAAAATCACACTCCTAACTTAAAAATGAAATTTGCTTCACATGTTTACTATAAAAGAAAACACACTTTTATTAGAAAAGAAATGACTTTTGAATAAGGAAATGTCTTTTAAACTATGAATTTGTTTTTATATTTTTATGAATAAACGCAAACATTAACAATATTCTAATTAGTTATAACAAAGAGTTAATAGAACATAACATAAGTACCGCACACAATTCCTGTTTCTAAGGAGAGTGGGCCCTTACTCCTCTCAGACTTAGGAATAAAGATTAATCAATGCTAGACACTGAAATGATAATTCATAAAATTGAAATGATTACAATCTGGCTAAAACTTGTAATATACTTGTACAATAGATGTCAAAAGAAATGCACCAACTTAAAAAAATTAAAAAAATAGTGATATACCAATATCCCTTTCCAAAACATGGCCAAAATCATTCACAAACTAATCAATATTAAAAATAGACAATAACATAATCCTTATCTTTAATTGAAACTTTAGTGATGCAAGAAGAACATAAAACTTTATTTATGACAAAGTGATGCAATCAAAAAACTAAAATTTATATATGATATCTAATTTTTTTACTATTAGTGCATGTGTATTCCTTTGACATAAATATTTGGGGTTTAAAATTCAACACAGGCAATGGTTAGTTTGTTGAAAGTTCATGGGAGATCTACTTGAAGTACTTTTGAGTGCTTGGTATTGGCAGTGTTATTACTGACTGGTTGGAGGTAAACACCAACTCTGTGTTTGAGTTGTTTGTTGAGACCATTTTTGGTAGGAGAGTGAACTCTTAAGGGAAAGAGATCTGTACATCTGAGAGGTGTGAAAGATTGTGACATCTTCATTGTATTTCTTTATGGCATGAGTATTAATACAAGATTGTGTATTGTCTCTCATATTTTGTGTCATTTGTGAATTGTAGTTACTTGTTAATTCTGGTATAATTTCGTGATTAATTGCTTATACAAGGTAATCATATTGTACTCTTATTGAGGAGTTGGATCCTGACAAGTGGTATCAGAGCTTTTGGTTGGGTTTACTAATAAGTTGTATCAGATCTGGTTAGTGTTTGTTGATTACAGGTCACTCACAAGGGTTTCTATTTGAGTGGGAGCATAGCAATGGCAGAAAAAAGTAAGCTATGAATGGATAAGTTTAATGGCAAGAACTATCAATTATGGAGGATGCAGATAGAAGATTATCTGTATCAAAAATATTTGTACTTACCGTTGGGTGGGGTTGCATGCAAACCCACGGCTATGAAGGATGAAGAATGGGAGGTTCTTGATAGAAAGGCTCTGGGATCTATAAGGTTGAGCCTTGCATCGTCTGTGATTTCTAACTTATCACGGGCTAAGACAACAGTAGAGTTAATGGAATCTTTGGCAAATTTAAATGAAAAACCCTCATCTTTGAATAAGACATTTCTTATGAAGCAATTATTTAATTTGTAAATGTTGGAAGGTGGATTTGTACATAGTCATCTTAATGATTTCCATGGTTTCGTAAACCAGTTAAATTCAGTCAATATTATTTTTGATGATGAAATTAAGGCTCTCTTAATCTTATGCTCATTACCTAAAAGTTGGGAGAGTTTGGTAATGGTAGTTAGTAATACTGCGTCTGCTTCAAATATTAAAAGTGGATGATGTTGTGAGTGTAATCTTGAATGAATAAATTCGCAAGAAAAGCACTGAGAGACGAATGGATGTTCAAGATAAAGAAGAGCAGGAATGGACACGTGAGATGGAAGGCTAGGGTATATGGTCTTGAGTAAGTTGTAAGACAATGGAGGTTTGACCATTGTGTTTCTCTTTACGAGGTTGGATAATATTAGCTACATTATCCTATTACTGTATGTTGTGCTTGTTGCAAGGTCACATATGCATGGAGTTGCTAAACTAAAGGTAAAGTTAGTTCAAATATGTGTCATGAGGAATCTGGGAGTAGCAAGATTCTTTGGCATGAGTGTGTTCTAGAGACATAAAAGGTCACAAGTTGACTTTGTCTCTAGATGATTGTGTGAAACCGGTTAGCACGCTGATGGTTGGACAGTTCTATAAACAATGTCTTGATTCACATAATGAGGTTAAGTGCATGGTATGTACTAGACTTAAGATTTCCCAAGCAATGGTAGTTGTCAGCAAGTTTGGAGCCAATTCGAGAAAGAAGCGCTGGAGAGAAGTTCAATAGATTCTCAGGTATCTGAGAGGGACCAGCAGCAGGTGCACATGCTATACAGGGTCAAGTTATTTTCTACATGAGTTTGTAGATGCAGATGTGGCAGGTGATTTGGATGACAGGAAATGCACCATAGGATTTGTGGTGGTTGATCTTCAAGAGTGATCTTGAAGAGGGATACAAAGCTAGAAAACAAACTAGATGATGTACAAGTACAGGTACAGGTGCAGCTATTTATCTCCAAGTGAAAGATTATTAGGTTGTGGAGCTAAAAACTTCACTGTATGTAGACATGGAGGAGGTTGCTGAGTTCCAGAGACACCGGCATCGGTCAGCCCAACCAACATTGGTCAGGGGTGAACAAAAGGGCAACCGACATCGGCAAGAGTCAGCCGATGTCGGTCACCTCCAGATAGATAGGGATCGACGTCGGTCGCCTGTGCGGTTTTAAAACTGTTCGTTGCATGAACAATTAGTTTGTTGAATCGATTTTTTGCATGTAAAGGCTATTTTGAGTCTTGAGCTACGTGTCTAATTATTGTAAATTATAAGTCTAAGTTATTGTTTAGTATGGGATCTATTTATAGACCCATTGGCATGTATTGTAAAGTGTGCTAGTGAAGAGAGCAAGGTGTGTTCCTCCTAGTTCCATAGAAGAGCAATAGAGGAAGGCAAAGTAGATCCTTCTAATTTTAAGAATAGGTTGATCTGTAGGTGGCAGCAAGATCAAGAATAAGTTCTACATGGTAAGTAAGATCATTTAAGTTGCAGATTGTTGCAAGTTTATGGGAGATCTACTTGAAGTACTTTTGAGTGCTTGGTACTGGCAATGTTATTACTGACTGGTTGGAGTGAACACCAACTCTGTGTTTGAATTGTTTGTTGAGACCATTTTTGGTAGGAGAGTGAACTCTTGAGGGAAATATATATGTACATCTGAGAGGTGTGAAAGATTGTGGCATCTTCATTGTATTTCCTTCTGGCATGAGTATTAATACAAGATTGTGTATTGTCTCTCATATTCTGTGTCATTTATGAATTATAATTACTTGTTAATTTTAGTATAATTTCATGATTAGTTGCTTATACAAGGTAATCATATTGTACTTTTATTGAGAAGTTGGATCCTGACAGTTATAACTGAAAATTGGTAAGTTCTTTAGAAGAAAAAATAATTTTCTTGAGAAAAGAGAAGAGTTTGACACTTGTATGACCCATGGGGAAAGGTGACACATGGAAAAAGGTCATGGAACATCTATTAATATTATTCACACTAATATTAGTGATTGATACACTTTTTAAGTGCTAAAAAATGCCCAAAACCATTATGCTCCTTTCTTGCCCTTCTAGACGTGTAGAAGTGATCAACAAGTTCATGCTTAGTACGGTCAGTAGAAGAGGTTTTAGGCCAAATGACTTTGATAGGTGGTATTAAATGAAGAGATATATTTTCATAAAAATATTTCCAATATTGGTCAACCATGGTTTATGAACCATCCTTTACAAGTCGACTGTGTTTTTATACTCATTATTTCATGCACCCTATAGGTATTTTTTTATTTTGGATAGGTCCATACAAAATAGTTGGTGATGTTGACTTCAGAAGATATTAGATATATTTTCATATGATATTTATTATTTTTTTCATGTTTCATGGTGTTTTGATGAGCAAGTTATCTCATGTTGCAGGAAGGTGTCACCATTGTGAAGCTTCAGTCAGTTTCTTCCTTGTTGTAAAATGTTGGTCTTATATAGAGGTCTCATGTGAATATAAAATAGTTTTACATAGGTTTCAAGTACATTTTATCACCTATTCCCATGTTTGGTTTCATCACATCATGCTTTGGGAAACATTTAGTCTTGTCATTCCTCATAGTCAACTCTTTGCTCAATTTCACTTACAGCCATGTTGAAGCACATGTGTAGAACTTGTTAGCATGTTCATGGAGGTGTATTGGAATTATCATGATGTATAACATAATATAACATTATGAACATCAAGTAATAACCTTCACTTGGCATAAGAAGGGACTGTGCTAGTACCTCAGTCAAATAGCATGAACATGCACCTACAGGTGCTTAAAAGGTTTCAAACGTTGAAATGAAGTGTGTGAGCATATTTGGAGATCTGAAACATCATAATATTCCATTTATATATAGTGAGGAAGAGTATACATTACTATGAAGGTAGTTTCCTTGATACAAGGGTCGTTTCATGATTCACTGCTTGCATGTCTTTTAAGGTGCACTCATGTATATAATGATGATGTCATGATAAGATGAAAGCCTTGGTGGTGGTTTAATCCCTTTTAAGTGTTTGGATGTCATTTGAATGAATTAAGATAGTCTTGGAACCCATTACGATCAAATGTGATGCTCACTGCCCACCAATCCTGCTTACTACTTACACAGTGAAATAACCACCTACAAGTGGATTAACAAGGAGTTGAGGTCTCTTTTTGGGTGATAAAACATGTGGAGAAGTTCATCCATGATGTCATAATGTATTTTGGAGCATGAAATACCTATTCAAGAAGATATATTGATAAATGGAGGTTGGAAAACATGTTCTAAGGTCAAATGATTGATTCAGGCATCAAATCCCCAAAAGAGCAAAATAGAGCACCTGGGCCTTTTTCCAAGATCATATAACAAGGCTATAGAGACCTTTGATACATATTAATGGTTTTTTATTAAATCATATAACAAGGAAAAGGAATCCAAAAAGTTTGAGGAGCAGAGGATCAATGAAGATTAGTTTTTTAGAGGCTCAAAGTTTCCCATTTATGCACTAAAACCTTGCATTGACATCTACAGCAATGAGCCCAAATAGACCTCTTCCCCTTAGGTTGAAAATACAAATAATGTTTCATGATTGAATGGTTTGATATGGTCTAAGACAATATTCATGATCTATGGATCAATTAGAGGATAACATATTGTTTTTTAAGTCCTATAGACACCTACAGGTTCCTTTTCCTCACAAAATGTTCACCTACAGGCTGGTTATAGGGTATCTCAAAGCTTGAGCTAAATAACCTTGGTGATAGACCTCAACCCAAGCATAAAAAGAATAATTATAGATATGTAATGGTGTGTAGAGCTTCAGGGAGGACATAAAGTATGTAATAAAGGCCTAGGTCATATATTTTCACCTTCAGGACCCCACATAGTCAACTATAGTTGACTGTGAGGGGCAAAGAGCAAAATTTGGGCTTCTTGATGAGGATATAACATAGAAATGAAACAAATGGACCAAAATAGGTGTAAAATGATTCAAAGGGACTGTATGGAAGTTGATAATCATCTTTCTCATGCTAAATTAATCAAAACCACCTACAGTAGTGGGGTCTTGAGGCTAACATAGTCAAGGTTTGTACATACAGTCTTGAGAATTCAAGGATGGGAAGGGGTATGTAGAGAGTTAAAGTGATGAATAGACCTAAGGAATATTCATCATGGAAATCAGTGTCACTATAGGCTCTTTACAATGAAAATCAAGCAAAGAAAGGGCTCTAATCAGGTAATGTACAGTCCACAAAACAAAACCCTGCACACAGTCCTTTGCCTAAGAAGTTTGTCTTAGTTTTCAAGGATTTTGAAGCATCAAATGACCTGATAAAAAGATAATTTTTTGTATATACCATATTCATGGATTGGAGAGGCCCATCCAACTTCTTTTTTGTCTAGATAAATAGGGGAAGTGCCCTTTATTTTGTCTCAAATAGAGGGCACTCCCCTTAACTGAAATTGGCAAGTTTTGGGGAAAAGGTGACAAAAGAGTGGAATATGAGTTGATTGAAAATTTCAAGGAGGTCTAGGAGGCTATAACACATATATACAAACATAATGGACCTTTCATAAAATAATAAATCTAAACAAGGAGGTCTAATGCCTCAAAGGTGTAGACAAGCTTACTAGGTAGGTTTTAGGCCTAAGGTCCAAATAAAAGGTCAATTCTAATTTTAGTATGAGATGGGAATTAAAACATATTGAATCATGTGTATATGGTCATAAAAGATATGTATGATCTATTTAAATGCATTGGAGTCATGAGGAAATCATTTTTTGGCTCAAAGTCAACATTATTCCTGTGCAAAGAAAAAGAAGGGTTCGAATAGGTAACTTCAAATGCTCACATTTTTGATGAGGATTTGCATGAAGACTTGGGGAGTTTGGAGAAGTTGAAAGGGGTCATATAAATTGATCCTATGTAATTTTTTTTCAACTTCAACCTCCAATATTTATGAATGAACCTTAAGAGGGTAAAACACGCCTAGACTCACTACAACCCTTACTAGTGACCAGTTTGAGGAAATGAGGATGTAAAGCTAATCTAATGAAATATTTTGCCTATAATGATGATTTTAAGTTGTATAATACTCTCTCTATCAACTCTCCATTAGGATGAGTTGTATGAAATTGTATGGATGGAGTATAAAATAGGGTTTTCTTGACCTTTTTATGTGTTCTACAGGTTCTAAAAAGAGTCTAAAGATGCCAATAACATGGAGTGGAATATTGAGACTTAAGATAACTCCACATGACAATTTATTGATTAAAAACAACTCATATGTGTTCTTACCATCTAATTCATCTTAGCCAGTCAAAACTGGCATAGTGAGCATGATGGTGAGAAGTGTGAAAACTCCAAGTGGATGGATTTTTAAGGTCTACCTAAGCAGTCTAAGGCCATGAAGAGTATTTTCAAGTGTCATACACTCCCTCCCATATATTTACATGGAAAATTGAAGCTAATTTTGAGGCCAAGTGTGAAGGGTGAATGAAAAAGAAGTTTTTTAGACTGTAGGTAGTGATGGATCACTTCTTGGAGATTCTAGATGACCAAAACTACAACCAATGCATGGAGAGGCATGTATGAAACCCTGACCTCCAATTAAAATCATAAAAGCTATTCTTAATTATTTTTGATATGTTTAAATAGGACTAAATCATGAAGGTAGTTTTATGAACCAACAAAAGAAATTTTATGCCATTTTTCATCAATTTCATGACTTGGGAAGCCACTTGTATCTTCCAACCTTTCATGGTCCATTACACACTCTCTTTACATGCACAATTAACTCCTTTTATCAGATTTAAAAGTTTCATTGTGACCTTTAAACTTCTCTCTCTCAAGTTCTATAAGAACTAGCCATTTTGGCCTTTATAGACTATGTTCCACCTGAGTATAGTGAAACCCTGATCATTTGAATACCATGGATCAATAAATACTACTAATTTCTACTTCATTTATGACTATTCATAGTTTATTTTACTTATATTATTGATATTTCTTAGTGATAAGTCTTGCTTTCTTAGCATTTTATCTCATTCTCTCACCTATTACAGTTGGAAAACTTTTTCTTGCAGGTTAGGTGAAGTGTTATAAGAAGTGTCAAGGTTGAGTGAGTTATCCTATTCAATAAATGCCATATTAGGCCTCTTTTTTGGTCCTCCCAACCTTGGCACTCATCTATAACCTCATAATGAACTATTGATGTGAGAAAATGCAGATTGGAGAAGTGTATGTTTGGTTAGTTCCTTGTTCTCATGTGTAACATGCAGCTAGTTAAAAGTCATCAACTAATTTGGTATATCACCTCCCTTACGATAGTTTGATTTCATTTTTATCTTTATTTACCCCCTCCAAGTCTAGGTGTAGTAGTGTTTTATAAGTGGTACATCAAGGGAGCTAGTCCTATCTAGAGATTCACCTCATTCTTAGGTTCACCCATAGCCTAGAAGTGTTTCAATTGTGCTATTTGGATGAGGATATCTGAGACATCTCCTCAAAGGGTGAAAATATAAGTGACAACAAATATCACACATAAACACATATAATCAAGCAAAACAATAATTTTTTTTATTTTAAGCATTAAATTTGAAACATGTGTTTCTTCTTAAAGCACCAAAATGAAAGGTTATAAATATTTGTTTGATTGATTTTGTCTTTGACAAGTGAAAACCTATAATTAATGGATTATTAGTTTGATTTTGGTCTTGATAGGAAACCAATAAAACACATAATTAAAAATCAAATCCACTTATACCTAGATCGAAGCCATGGATCTATAGGACAAAGGCACTTTTTTACAACACAAAGCTACTATATAGAAAAGGGTTAGCAAAAATAAAAAATTTTGGAAGCAAATCCACTTATGTCGAATTTAAATCCATTAATATAAAATCAAAGTCATGAATATATAAAATTAGACCAAAAATATAAAAGATCAAAGCCCTTAATCAAACATATGGAGTTGTGAATGACATGTTGAAGTTGCTAAACATGATTGAAAAATCAAAAAATTAAATATCTTTTGCTCTGGATAATGAGGGTTAGCAAAAAATAAAAATAATTATATCCTAAACCTATTTATGGACATGTCAAAGCTACTTTTGTTGAGTGTGAAGCTAATTTTATATAATTATGAATTGGTTACCTTCGAAGCACTAGATTCAATAAAAAATCCACTTATATCATGTACAAAGCCACCCTTTTGAAGTTATAGCTTTGAAACCTACATAGAAACAAACATAAATAAAATCAAAACCACTTGTAACCAACACAAAATTGTTACCAATTAGATACAATAATGAAACCGAAAGAAGCAACTTTGATTAAACTAGGTGGAAAAGTCAAGTAGTTAAGGAAACCATGACGGTTAGATAAGACATTAAGTTCAAAACTATTGATGGCTAATTCAAATCAATATTTCCATGGAGCAAAATCACTTTGACACCGTCTAAAATCACTACAATTTTGGGCACAAAATTTTGAACATTTTTTTGGGCATTATTTGATGGATTTAGCTCACAAGAGTACAAGATTAGTGGACAAAAAGATCAAGATGACCTCAAATGGTGATTATGGGTTGCAGTCCTGCTAGTGGAAAAATGGGCACTTTTAGTATTTCTTGATTTGTGACTCGCCCAATGAGAAGTGACACTAATTCACCAATAGTTGGAGAAGTCACTGTGGAAATGGTGAATCTCCTTTTTTTTTGAGAGGGGTAGTTACCTCATAGGATATGAGTAATTTGGGGGTTTTTATGTACTTTTATCCGAAAGCACAAAAAGGAAAAAAATAGAAAACAAAAAAAGAAAAGAGGAGAAACCCACAATAGGATAAAATTAGAGAACCACTAGGATAACTCAAGACTAAACAACAAAAATGAATTTTCTTCCTCTCACATAAGAATGAATACATAAGCAATAGGGGTTTGGGGAACAAAATGCATGCCTGGAAGCATAAAGTCTCCTCAAAAACCCAATTTTACTCACTTAGTATGAAGTTATTTGATTAAGATGTTTCGTTCCTTACAAATGAAACATGGTATAATTTGAAACAACAAACTAAAACCCCAGCTGATTGGAAACCCTAATAATAATAAAAAACAATTATATTTATATAGATCAAGTTCATCGAATGTTTAGCCCTAAAATCTATATTGAGGAATCTAGGGTTAAAAGGGTATAGATATCCTAGAGAACAAGGATGATATATTATCTCTAAAATAGTTCAATTAATTACAAAACTCAGATAAATATATAATAGATTTATTATGTTGAGATATGCTAAAAATATAAAGTACAACTATGTTATATATTGAAATGATAATGAAAATAATATACTTAGCTGGTTTTGATGTTAATACAAAACTGGATCCATAACAGAAAGAAAGTAGAGTGGATGTAAATTTTGGATCAATCTTTTGATTTTAAAAATTGTACCTTTATAGCTGCAGACACTTGCATCGACCTAGGATGATTATGTCGATACGTATATCTGATGTGGATGTAGACATCTAGTATAAAATACCTATTAAATATGGATGATACGACTATCTGGCATTGATGCAAATGTCTAGTATAGAATACCTATTGAAACTGGATGCAACCATTTGGATGCTTATGGGTTTTGTGTCACCTTTGATTTGATGGATTCAGATCTAGGTCATAGATTGTCGCTCCTTGTAAAATAGTAAGACCCTAGTTTTTTATCTTTATTTTCTCTATAGTAAAAATGGGTTAGTAGACATATGGTGTTGAGCTATCCCAAAGACCTCTGGTCAATGAGCACTATCTACATAGCCAATACTTTGAAGAGGGCATCAAATATATGTAGTTGTCACCTATGTGTTAGTTTATGTGTGTATTATGAAATGTGTAATAAGTAAGTACAATAATGACCTAGATTGTAACTTGTAAAATATGCCTAATGGAATACTTCTTCAGTATTTCAAACTTATAGATGTGTTATTCATATGATTGATATGAAAATAGGAAAAAATATGGAAGCTTTGCTTACTTAAGTGCTTGATTGAGTGATTTTGGTAAGTTATTTTGTGAGTAGATAAGAAGTTGTTAGGTAAAAAATGAAAGAGAATTGATCATATATTTATACCAATCCCTTTGGATAATATCTCACATTAAATCACTTAAGTTGAACGTAGGTATATGTTACATTTTTAATTTGAATGACTTTACAACATTGGACAATTGTATCAATGTAGACTTTGATTGAGATGCAAGTGTCTAGGTAGCTAAAAAATAGGGACAGGTCCATAACTTGCAGAGATAGATGATAGGCATGTTTATAACATTCTGAGCATGATAGAATGTCTGAGTCATTGGAATAAAATTAGTCAGATTAAGAGATAAGAAATAAGCATAGAGAGATAGTGTATGCGAGCCTTTCGATAGTGAGAAATATTTAGAATCTAAAGGTACATCCATGATATGTATTTATCAATTGTAAAAGACTAAGGTGTTATATAATTTATAAATAATGACTACTCAAACCCTAAGGTCAAACATGTGCTTGTACGGCTGATCATACAGATGAATTGGTTGGTTGGAAATGATGTCCACACTGGCTAACGATGATTTCACAAGCTGAAAATGATTGAATGAGAGGTAAAAATAGCTACAAATGATGTACAGGTGGCTGAAGAATGATGCCTTAGCTGCCAGCAATGTCTAGAAATATAAAGTGATAAGTTTTAAACCCTAATACGATTATAGCATCACTGTAACAATCATATTTAATGTTGATATCGCTGTAGAGAATTGATTTTGGATTGAAAATTATGACATCAATAATGGAAGGTTGTATGGTTGTTGCCCTAGCTAGTATGGCTAGTCATAAACCCTAACATGAACCTTAGAATGAGTTTAAAATATGAAAAATGTCCTTGGTGATTCTCCCAATGTTGAGTTCTGATGATATCTTGATTTGAAAGTACAATTGTATTTCTTGAATGGAACCATCTCACAAGACCAAAGGGTTTTCATCCTCAAGTCTCCTTATCCACTTGAGGATTTTCATCTTCAAAGTTTGAAAGCTAAAGCATATTCTCAAAATTGTAAAAGTGTAATTGATAATAGACAAAAGGTGATATCCCATGAACCAACACCGCTCTTTATAATTTTATTTTCACTTTTATTGAAGAAAGAATTCGATAAACATTTAGAAAAGTGATCCACAATTTTTATTTTTATTTTAACTTACTTTCTTAATAATAATAAAATTTAAGTGTCCCTTTTTATTATGAATAGACTAGGACAACTTAGATATTTTTTTTAGATAGGTATGAAGCTTCTGACCAGAGCAACAATCAACTACATCAACAGCCACAATTGGCCAATACCAACACTACCACCACAACTAGTGAATACCAACAATACTACCACAACTGGTGAATACCAACAATACCAACTATAGCCATATAAAATGTAAAAATTAGTAACTTAAGCATGGCTAAAGACACCCGACCCTTAGGTCCCTCTTGCTTACTCTCATGACCCTTTTAGGCTTACTTTCACTGATTTCAAATCATCTGTAGCCTTTAAGACTTGACCCCAGCTAAGCCAGGACCCTTTATTCATGACTAATCCATCCCCCTGGGTCTCATCTACTTAAAAAAATAGCATCAAATTTAGACTATAGCACTAGACCCTAGGGTGTTCCCTTTTTAGTGCTCCTATCTAATCATAATTCGAGCCTAGATTACCATTTTTCTCTAATTCCTCTTATTCATTATGTCGACCTAATCCAGTTTTATCTAACCCATGACCAATATATCCCTATAAAAGTCCATTCAAAGATCATTTGGAAGGGGTTGACAAATATCATTTAAGCAAGCAAGACCACTCAAGCAATCTTCCCTATTCGTTGCATACAGCTAGTCTATACACTTTCAAGCCAATTCAAGTCCTTACACCAATCTTTAATCATCTCAAGCATACCCAATTTTAGCATTTATTGCATTTTATTCACTATTGCACCAAGCACTCTTAAAGGGAGAAGTACATATGGTTTGATCCCTCCTCAAAATATTAATATGTAGGTAGTGTGCCACACACGAGGTGTGAAGCATGTCCAGTGCGTCTTACACACACTAACCCCTTTTTTCATTTGTCAAAATTTATTTCAATTGCATAGAAGGTACAAGTACATGAATAATCAGCTCTACAAGGAGTTCTATTGACAACAAGGACCTAAAAACTAGTACATAGGCTCACACTAAGCAAACGAATAAAACCTAGAAAGCTTAAATCTTTAGAACAACAGTGTTAGAGAAGGACTATAGCACCAAAGTATAGGGTGTCTATTTCCATCACTCCTATCCAATCAGATAATGAAGTCCAAGATCCTATTTGTGATAGTGTCTCAATACTGCACATAAATTTTCAGACCTTGTCTTAGTCGAAACAGTCTACAATAAACTAAGTTTGATTTTCTTTCTCTCATTGCTATTTTTAGAAAATGCCTAATTGCAATTCAACTTCACAAATTAGTAGCTTTAATTAGGAATATTATTTATTGATTTTTCCTACTCAGACTTGTTTATTAAATAGGAATAAAACTCTATTATTCTCAAAAATAACAAATCATTTGGTGAACCTGACTTTGAATTTTGCATAAAAGCCCTAAAAACCCTAGGGTAAATTCCTAGCTGATTTCTCCCATTAATTTTTGAATTTTTTCTTGAATATTAAAATAAAAAATGCCTCTCAAATTTTAAAATTTTGTAGTAAATTTTAAAATAAATTTATTTCAAACCCTAGTTGCATCAACTAGCTCCCAGTAATTTTATAATGATTTTTTGAATTTTAAGTTGCGTATTAAAATTAAAAAATCACTTCAAATTTCAAAAATTCATAATAATTTTCAAAATTTTATTTTTCTGAAAACCCTAGTTGCATCTACTAGGTCCTATTAAATCAAGCACATTTCCATAAATTTCTAAATTTTTTCTTAAATACTTAGAAATTCAATTTCAATTTCAAAAATTCATAGTATTTTGCAAAAATATTTTTGAAAAATCCTTAGTTGCATGTACTAGCTCCTATTCTGCTTATTGAGGTATCACCTTACATGTTTGGTAGCTCAGTATCCTTTTTGTGCAAATTCCAATTCACTATTTTTAGGACCTTGTGTTTCTTATATTTAGTGTTTTTCCTTTCTAGCACATTGCCTATTAAAACTTATTGTAAAACATTCAAACAAATTTCAAATTGTTTTCTTACTTTAACAATGGCTCAATATACCAATTTTGATGAAACATGATAAAAGAGAGCTTCAAGAACTCTTAACCAAACATCCTAATATACAAGATGACATGCTTATAATTATACAAGAGGAACCATACAAAGTGAACAATGATCAATCTTCTCAAACTACAGAGCCACCAATTACAAATAACACTATGGGGGCAATTATGTCTCAACAAATTCCTATAGCAGCCCAACTTGCCTCTATGCCACTAGTTACAACTAGTACATGTTAGGTTGTGGAGCTAAAAGCTTCATTGATGCAAACAGAGGAGGAGGTTGCAGAGAGTTTGTTGTTGTCACAGTCGCCGACGTCAGTCAAGCCAATCGACGTCGACAGGGAAGAGACAGGAAGCAACCGACGTCGGCCAGCGTCGGCAACCCCAGGCAAACAGGAACCGACGTCGGTCAACTATGTGGTTCGAGCTATGAGTGTTACAGGCAGTTAGTTAACGAACCAAGTGTTTGCATGTCAAGAGCCAAATTTAGACTAGAAGCTACGGATATAATTATTGTAATTAGGTGTCTAATTATTGTTTGCATGAGATCTATTTAAGAGACTCATTGGTTGTATTGTAAAAGTGTGCTAGAGAGTAAGAGAGCAAAAATATAAGCTCCTTCAGAGAGAAGAGAACATGGTGTGTTCCTCCTAGTGCCACAGTACCAAGTGTGGGTGCTGGATTGGAGAATCAGCAGGGTTCTTCATGTATGTATGATCTTGGTCATCAAGTGAGCATGGCTACGATAAGAGATCTGCATGGGTAAGTAAGATCATTGATCTGTAGGTGTATGTGTGTGCAAGGTCTAAGGTTCACAGGTGTGCAGAACCAGATTGATTTGCAGGTGTGCAAGATCAGATAGGGCAGCAACACAACAGGGAGCAGGATCAGGTGGGATCTACTTGGAGTACAGTGTATACTCAGAAAGAGAGCAAAGAGGAAGGCAAGGGAGATCCTTCCATAAGTAAGATCAGATTGAGGTGCAGGTTGTTGCAGTTCAGGGGAGATCTATTTGAAGTACAATTGTGTACTTGTGGAGTGCGTGGAGCATAGGTGTACTGACAGTAGTGGATACTGGCTGGTTGGAGATGAACACCAACTCTGTGTTTGAGTTGTGTGTTGGGACCTAAGAGAGAGAGCTTTGAGGGAAGATTTATTGTTTATGCCCTAGAGGTGTGGGAGCCCTAGAGGTGTGTAAGGAAGAAGAACTGTGGCAGCCTTCTTTGTTGTATTTCCTTCTGAAAGAGTTTTAATACAAGTTGTGTATTGTCTCTCATATTCTGTGTTATTTTTGAATTCTACTTACTTGTTGATTCTGGTTAATTTTGCATATTAAGTTGCTTGGTAATCAATTGTGTGCTTCTGTTATTTCCCAACAGTACATCCCTATCTTCTAATGTGGTAGCCCTTGTGTAAGAGATAATATCTCTTCAATCCAAGGTGCTACATTTTGAGCAAGGTGCCTCTAGACCTACATAGACTTTGGATTATTTTGCTTTACTGCATACATCATTGACATGTCACATTGCCTTTACACCTTTTTCACATAGTTTTGTTCAACCCAAGCTTACTTTATATGATGGCAAGGGTGATTCAGAGACACATTTAAAATCATTTCATTGAGCATGCTTTAACTATTTGCCAAATGACTAGTTACTTACCAAGCTATTTCCATAGAGTCTAAAGGATTATGATTTACAATGGTTCTATAGTCTATTGAATCAGTCGATTAATGCATTCAATCTTTTATCTGACATGTTCCTAACATGTTTCAATATCAACATTGGTGATAAGGTTTCATATGCTCAAATTGCTCAATAGAAACAATGACCAAATGAGCATCTCACAGACTATGTTCTTCAGTATAAGACCATCTTGGCTAAGATGACTAGCCCCATGGCAAATCAGGAGTTACAGGACATTTTCAAATAGAGTCTTATACCAGTACTTCATGAATCAATCATGTTCAAAATATTCTCTTCCTTCACTGAATTGTGTCACACATTAAATAAAAGAGAAGTTAAACTAATTTCAATGGGAAAACTAAAGTACACTAATACATCAGACATAACTAATAAGAGTAACAACAAAGTCCCATATAAGGTTAAGTTCAATGATACTAAAGGGTAGAATCAACATACATTTAATGCAGCGTCAGAGCCTCTTCAATGAATAGTTTTATCAGCACCCCCTCGATGTACTTTTTCACATCTTCCAGTTCCTCTAATTAGGGTTTTATAGCAGCTTTTGGATTGTAATATCATATCTCTCCATCTTATTTAGGAAGTTGATCCAACAAAGCTTCTTCCAAAAGGATATGATTAGCAGGCATTTGGTGACTAGCACAGGGCACTAAGCCATACGACAAATAGATGCATCAGTTTAAAGCACAAGATACATGACCTAATAGATTCTAATGCTATTGATCTTGGCACTTTAGTTGAGCCTCCATCGACAAAGAAAACATAGGATAAAACATTGAAAATCTTTTTAGATCTGTTTCCACAACATTTAAAATAGGATACAGGGGACACATCAGGGGTTTATCATGCATATCATACACATCCACCACCAGATACATATATGGCACCTTCAGTTGAGTTACATCCTTTGAGAAACATGATCGGTGTATACAATTCTATAGTTCTAGTTACACCTTCTATCTCCTCAAAGCAAGAGATCATTGAGAATGATTCATATTATCATGCACTCTTTATTAGATCTCACATTCATAATTAGCCTATTTACAGTGTGTTTATTGACAATGCTTATATTATTTACATGTGTACCTTGACACTACTATATCATTTAGTTTATTTAGAGCAAGTAATCACTCTAACAGACATAATTATCATTGGTTTCAATGGGCATATACAGAGTTCAATGGATGCAATAGTACTTCCACTATAGTTTGGTCCTACACATGTGGCCACACCATTCAATATAGTTCCCAGTGTAGGAGTTTTTGATATATTACTTGGTCGATTATGGATTCAAAAACTCAGAGTAGTACCTTCTACAGTTCACAAATGCATGATTGAAGGTTGTTACAGTTAGTGGAGTTCTATATGAGTTACCACTCTCCACTTTAGAGCCATCTACCAGTTTGCAGTCACCAATTTTAGTTTTGCCACTAATTTCAACTTCTCTTCCAACTTTAGTTCCTATTCCACTTCAGATTCAGACATATTTGAGGCATCCATCACCAGTACAGAGAGTTCATACACCTCCACAACTTCAAAATTCTAGATAGTTTCTAGTTAAAATATTTATACTCAAAGTAGTTTCATTGAGATCTCATGCATCTACACATAGAACACATGTTGAAATACCTTCTCCTACTTCCAGATGGGTCCCTAAGAGCCCTACAATAACATCCACTTCTCAGAGTTACAGAGGGACCCCACAACTAGTTTCTACTTCAAATATTTCAGAGCATATATAACTTTCAGAGCCACAACCTCAACATTTTTATCATGCTTCATGATCATGCATGATTCCACTCCTTGATAGAGGACACCATGATAGGGAGTCTCGCATGAGACTCATCTATTAGTATCATTTTGCCTCAACAATGCCTGTACATAGTTTATTCAGCTTGATTGTACATAGCTCAAATATTTTAAAATAAAAAAATGTTTAAAAATGTCAAAACACCAAAAATATTTTGATTGTATGCATCATCCATGTTTTACATTATTAATATCATGTTAAGACTTGCATTTACTATTTCATGTTATTGTATGTCAATTTATCTACATTACCATGCTTCACTTGATCTACTTTGAGTGTGTGCAGTGACATCCAGCTACTTGATTGCTTCACTCTACCCATTGAGGGGACATCCTACTTCTACATTCGAGACACACTACGATATACATACCCATTGGGAGCATCTTCTACATGACTACACCATTCAGGTTATGTCATTATTACACTACACACTCCAAGTTATCATGTTGATGTACATTACTTACTAGATTACACAGATTACCATATCAACATTTCACTAGTATCTAGCACTTATGTATCTCCTATCATATACCTAATCTTATATTAAACATGTCTTGCATACTTTCACTCTTGTTTTGATTAGTTAGATGTGATTCTATAATTTCAGTTATTACATGCTTTCTCTTCTTGCTTAGCATAGCTTGTTGGATTGTATTTTCAATTTTTGCTTGTCTCCTGTATGTGTCTTAGGACATTTCCAAATATATTTTGCTTCTATTATTGTGTGTGCCTTAGGACATTTTCCAATGTCCTTTTCTTGTACTCTTCTATGAGCCTATGGCCATTGTACCAACATTACTTGCTCCACTTGTATGTGTATGTGGCATTTAAACATGTCTTGTATGTTTACTTTCTAGTTTGAGTGACATGCACCCATGTCCCTTGTTTATGTGGTCCCTTGGCCACCCTTTCATGCTTCTTGCTTCTTGATTTGAGTGCTTATTTACTTTATTTCATCTTTGATTATTTTAATGTCAGGATCCTTATCATGCATTTTTTCTATTCTCTTAGATGTTATGATGGACATCATGCTCTATCCCTCTAACTAACAATTAACAAACTGACAACTAACACTTTCAATTTCAGTTCAGTATATTGCACCTACTATTACATTGTTAATCTATCTAGGCATACCCTTGTTGATTTAAAAATCTCTCAAATCAAACCATGCTATATCTTGAGATATCTTATTGATTATCATTGTTATATCATGTATATTTCTATCTTAACACACTTGTAGGGTTTCTTCTTCTAAGGATAGTCATTTTAGGGTACGTATTCCTACCCTCAAAAGAGGGGGCAACAAATAGAGGTTTTTTTATAGAGATCAGAGTTCTTATCGATCAAAAACTCTAATTTTAGAACAATCAGAACAATAACTAGTCATCAAACCATTCAAAATAGACCAAGCAGATAGTCAATATTTTAGAATAGTGATCAATTTTAGCTTAAGATAATAGCACCAAGGTTGGACTATAGTTTTGGACACCAGGGTGTTTGTTTTCGATGCTCCTATCCAAACAACACAAAAACTAGGTTTTCTAAAATCAGGCAAAAAAGTAGGTTCAACTACATTTTTCCACAGTCAGACCAGTTTAGATCAGCAATTTTTAGTACAATTTTCTCATAGAATCTAAACATAGGGGGCATCATGCATAGCATGATTGGTTTTCACTTCCATTTTTAGATATGATAGTTGGTATAACTCCTAGATTAGAATCCATGTTTTAGACATCAGTCATTGGGGGTAGATTGCACAACACTTTTGCTTCTTTTCTTTCAGTTTTTAGCATTACCCAAACATTCTTAACATTTGGATACCTTATTCCATCTGCAGGTGGTTGGTATCATTTCATCGGGGCTTTCATACAAGCCTAATCTCCACATTCTCAAGTTTCCAAATGGCTTCCACATAAGCCAAAATTTCAATTTTGGAGTGGCTTTCATACAAGCTTAATCTCCATTTTTTTTTGAGTTGGCCAACATTAGCCTATATTTTAGTACACATTTGGCTATTCATGCCACATTGTTAGATTTTCAAAGCATTCATGGGCTTCAAGAGCCATCTCATATGACATACTTCTTCATACCAGTATTAGTTTATAACTTCACTTCATGGGACAATGATGGAGCCAAAAAGCCATCCTTTGTATTTTTGAACCACCTATTCAGAGGGATTGGACACACAGTCCAAACACTGATTAACACATGCATGATCATATAGCTTCACTCAATAGGAGATGATGGAGCCAAATGGATAGCCTTTGCATTCTTGAGCCACTTTCTAAAGAATTGAGCACTCAGCTCCATTCGTGATATAAATTTTGGTACAACATCATCCATCACATCTAGCATTACTCAGCCTTAATATCACAAGTTTTGTATTAGTTCACGTATCTGATGAGGTGTATTCATTCCCTTCTCTTCCTCTCTCTTACCCAGCTTTGTATGTTCTTATTTTATACTGTATATAATAAGAATTGATCTACTTTTTATTTTTCTTTCATAGATTTGCACTTGCACAACATGCTCTTTATGTACTATCCAACATTACTTAGCATCACAAGATTCATGGGATTTACCTTTGTAGGTAAGTTTAGGTACGCTTTTTATTTTCTTTTATCTTTGTATTTCACTTTGTTGCATCACTATAATAAAGAGGAGGCAAATGTAGTCATATAAAATACATAAATTGGTAACTTGAGCATGGTTAAAAACACCCAACCCTTAGGCCCCTCTTAATTGCTCTCATGACCCTTTTAGGCTTAATTTCACTAATTCCTAGATATCCATGGACTTTTAGATGTGACCCCAACTGAGCTAGGACCCTCTCTTCATGACTAATCCATGCCCATAGGTATCATTTGCTTAGGACAATAGCGCCAAAGTTAGACTATCATGTTGGATCCTAGGGTGTCCCCTTTCAGTGCTCTTGTCCAATCACAATTCGAGTCCAAATTATATTTTTCCCTGATTCCTCTTATTCATTGTGTCATCCTAATTTGGTTTCATCTAACCCATGACTAATAGATCCTTATAAAATCTCATTCAAAGATTATTTGGAAGGGGTTGACAAATATCATTCAAGCAAACAAGAATATAAACAAGACCACTCAAGCAATCTTCTCTATTCTCTGCATACATCTAGCCCATACACTTTCAAACCAATTCAAGTCCTTACACCAGTCCCTAGTCATCTCAAGCATACTCAATTTTAGCATTTCTTGCATTTGATTCACTATTGCACAAAACACTCTTAAAGGGAAAACTACACATAGCTTGATCCCTCCTTGGAGTATTGGTATATAGCAGCGTGACCACACATGAGATGTGAAGCACATCCGGTGCATCTTACACACACTAACCTCTTTTGTCCATTTGTCAAAGTTTTTTTCAATTGCATTGAAGATATAAATATACAAATAATCAGCTCTACAAGGATCTCTGTTGACAGCGAGGACCTAAAAATTGGTACACATACTCACATTGAGTAGATGAATAAAAAATAGAAAGCTTAAATCCTCATGACAATAACATCAAAAAAGGACTATAGCACTGAATCCCAGGGTGTCCAGTTCCAATGCTACCCAAGATCTTGTTTGCGATAATGTCTCAGTCCTGTGCACAAATTTTCAAACCCTATCTCAATCAGAACAATCCAGAATAAGTTAATTTTGATTTTCTCTCTCTCACTACTATTTTTTTTTAAGTCTAATTACAATTCAATTTCAAAAATTAGTAGCTTTAATTAGGAATATTATTTATTGATTTCTACTACTCAAACTTATTTATTAAATAGAAATAAAACTTCATTATTCTTAAAAATAATAAATCACCAACAATACCACCACAACTGATGAATACCACCAATACAACAACAACCGATCAATACCAGTGAAATGACCACAACCAGCCTACCAATACCTCCAAGATTTGAACCTGGGTGGTACACATAACAATTAAGTTGCTTTACCAATGTACCCCCATCTCATCAATAGGACAACTTAAATATTACTATTAATTATTTTCCTAATTCAAATATTTCAAAATAAGGACATGACAGTCTGTCCTTCCCAAAATTACTTATCCTTGAGTAATTGTAAGATTCAATTATTCTATATGTCCCCAACTGGTCATCTTTGTAACACCTAGATCCCAATTCATCCTTGGGAACTTGCAATTCCATGCTCTAAATTTATCATGTGATGTAGTATGTTATTTTGACTGCACAACTTTGGTTGCCATTAAAACCTTCTCCATACATCCATCTAAGAGATGCACAATGTTATTGGCCAAGGATGAAGTGACATTACAAACATTTGATTCATATTTGATCAAGAATAATTTGAATGTATTGATAAGTGCATTTTCTTCTTTTACTAAATCCATGGCATCTTTATCAAATAAGTGATCTATAAATCCATTAATAAATGTAAATTACCTTGAATTTTGAATATAATATATGCCTCTATCCAAAGGTGCTTTGAGTCCTAACATTAAAGCATAAAATTACACAAGCACCTTCACCATTTTACCTCCTAAAATATGATGCAAATCAGACTGTGCATAGACTATAAATAAGTTATAACAGTCACAAACCACCTGGAATTTTTCTCAAATCAAAACTATGGTGGTTGTCAAGTTTGTTCTCTTCAAATGAGACCTTCTATATGCATTGTCTAGTGATAAGACCCCCTTAAATTTTGAAAACTTGAAGCTATTCATGACTAATAATAGTAGCTTATGATATGAAATTATCAAAATTGACAACATAACACTTGCACAACATCTACAAATTTGCATATCCACTTTTATGAGTGCAACTGAAATAATGTGGTGTATGATAATAGAGATGAAAAAATTAATGGTGGCAATTTGATTCATAGTTGCCTTGGGTATATTTCCTCTATCACTTAATGGTAGTATCACATCAGCACAATTCACTTCATGTCTTGTTGGTGATCCTTTGGATAAATATCCAAGTTTGGAGTTACTTCACCATGCTTATGTTGCACTACTATGGTAATCATGTGAACTTCCCCTTGAGATATTCTTGTGGTGATTATAACTTCCTCAATAAGAAGGATATATCCAACACAACTCCTCAATTCTTGATGGTACTCTTTACTCAAGAGAAATCTCAGAAGTGAAAAATCAAACACCATGCAAAGTTGATCTAAAGTAGACAAAATATCATCATAAGAAGATATCTCTCATAAACCCATGTCATAAGATTCATTGCATACCTTGTGTCTACCCCAAGTCCTGACAAGTTTTTGTGCCTTTGTGATGCAAGTAATGGTGAAGTCATCTTCTAGTATCTCATCATTCATGAATTATCCTCCACACATCCAAGGATGGAAAACCTGCATGTAGCTTGATTCCAAAAACACCATGCCATGCTTAGTCATAAAATCTTGAACATCAAAATGTCACCCATTATGTTTACCATCATCCAACATCAAGCATCATGTTGTGATTATCCTCATTAGGCCATCATTTATAACCTTGTCTTCAAGTGTAGAAATTGGCTCCAAGGGGTGATCTATGAATCGTGAGCACTAATCTTCCACAACTTTGTTAGAATGCACAACATACTCTACATTTTTCTCATGAACTTCGTTTCTATCCAAATGCATGGGATGAAGAATTCACTATAAATAGTAATATTGATCTCATCAAGGCCTTTACCCTTCTTGTATCTCAAAACATCATTCGAATCCCATATGTAAAAACAATTTTGAACTTGAATCAAAGAATTTATATGCCTATGTTGCAAGTTGTATCCTTGACCCTATCACATTCTTAGAATGTTTTCCATGATGACAAGAACATTGTAATGGCATAGTATGAAGCAACAAATATGAAATATGACCATCCTTTACATACCTTGGACTGTAATCAAAGTGTTCACATTATTTTGTCAAATTACAAATTGTTGAGATATCCTTAATGCCTCCATCCTTGTGATTCAAAATTTTTGAGTTATGATCAACATTCTCTTCAATTGCATGCTTATCAACATGGCAATCATGAAATTCAACTTCATAAACTTCTTGATTTGAAACATTCCTTTCATATTTTGAGTTGTCATAAGAATGATGCAAAAGTTTATCTTCTTATTTAAATGCTATAGATAAATTTGCATCAAATCTACTATATTGAAGACTCAAAATTTTGGCATTAACCAAAAAATCTTCTCCAAATTCTTGAAATTTTGATTTTTCTTAATGCTCCACCATTACAACTGGAGAATTATTTCCCTTAATTTTTTGTAGGTGTTGTTTTACTTGAGTTATTATCAACTTAGCCTCCTTAGCTCTTCTTAGTCATTCATTGCACATTTTATAAGTCCTCATTACATCCTATATGCTTGTCTACAATGTGATTAGTTTATTTTCAGCCATATTCTCTTATTCCTTTTTAGATAAGATCTTACTTTTGAGTTGCATGTTGATTTATTTTTGCTCCTCTGTAGGTTTTTTAAACTCAGATTGACCTTTTCATATTATTTATTTCTATCCATTCCTTTAGATCCTTCTAATATTCTTGTATAGCTTGCAACATCTCTAACATGGATTCTTCCATTGTCCTCATGAATCAAAGGCTTGCAAGATCACAACTTTGATACCATTGTAATGTCCTCTTCTGATTGAAATATCAAATTATGAGATTTGTCAACAACCCATTTTTAAGAATAAATATGAGATTCTAAATAAACCCTAAATTCTAAAAAATCAAAATCCATTTCTTTTTTTTAAAATTCATTCCATTTTTTTTAGAAACTCCATAATCCTTGCTTTATTTGCTTTTCCAATATATTATTTTCTTCTAATTTGGCCCAGGCAAGAAATCCAAAGCTATATGATCTTACCAAAGCAATAATTATTATTTTATTTGTTTTATTCCTTGATTATAATATAATTGTTTTATTTATTTTATTTAACTAGTAACTAAACTAATTATATTTCTCAATTATTACATCAAAACATGATGGTTAGGTCATAGGTAGTAATAATCAAATCACATAAATCTACGTTCAATCATGAATTCCATAACATGACATAAGTTCATAGTACCACACTGTAATCATTAATTACACATAGACATAAATTTGAACTAACACACAACTAGTATGCACAAATGATTATCTAAATGTAAACAATCATTTAAAATGCACTAATGTTAACCATTCAAACAATGTATTTAATGAGTGTTATTTAACGTGGTGTGTGCAAATTTCTAGCCATTCGTTTGTCATCCCCCATCACTTCCATTTACGTCACCCTCTCCCTCTATCATCCTCTGAGCGATGAATATTTTATGTGTCCAACTCATGACAAGTAGGGAGTTAGTCCATAACATCACGATATGTATATCATAAAATACTGCTAAAAGAACAAGTCAACATGATCTCAATGTAAATAATATACATTGTAGCTAATTGATAGAAATAAAATCATGTAATCTAAGCAACATACAACTACCCCATAATAATATATGACATACATCTTAGCTAGTAATAATCAAATCAAGTTATCAACTATAGAAAATCTATGGATAATCAAATAAATTTGCTTAACGAGAAATTATGATGTAACATATCGAATTATGGGATTTGTCAACAAACCCTTTTTAAGAATAAATCTAAGATTCTAAATAAACCTTGAATTCTAAAAATTAAAGATAAATTCCTTTTAACTTAAAGAATAATGTCTAAAGAATAATGTACAAATGGCTGAATGGGAGGTCTGGATGGTTGGAGATGATGTACAAATGGCTAAAGAATAATATCTTAACTATCAGCAATGTCCAGAAGTATGAAATGATAGGTCCAAAACCCTAGTACGATTGTAACATCACTGTAACAATCTTATTTAGGGTTCATATCACTGTAACAAGTTGATTTAGGGCTGAAAATGATAATGTTGACAATGGAGGGTTGTATGGTTGCTACTATAGTTAATATGGTTAGTCAGAAACCCTAGCACGAACATTAAAAGAAGCTAAAAATATGATAATTTTTTTTTATGATTCTCCCAATATTGAATTCTGTCAGTATCCTGATTTGAAAGTTAGTTCTTGAATGGAACCACCTCACAAGACCAAAAGGTTTTCATCCTCAAGTCTCCTTATTCACTTGAGGGTTTTCGTCATCGAAGGTTGAAAGCTGAAGCAGATGCTCAAACTTGCAAAAATGTAATTGATAATAGGCAAAAGATGATGTCCCATGAACCCACCACCCCTCTTTATAGTTTTATTTTTACTTTTGCTAAAGAAAGTGTCCAATAAGATTTTAGAAAAGCAACGCCTCTTTTTTGTTTTAATTTTGACTTTATTAATAATAATACAAGTGTCCCTTTTGATTATGAACATACTAGGACAACTTTTAAAAATATTAATATTAATTATTTCCCTACTTAAAATATTTTGAAAGGGGGACATGATAGGCCTTAGGTTATACTAGATTAATAATACTATCAACCTTATGCATTTAGATAATTGATAGTTTGTCTTACCACATAACATTGACGCCAAAGTTAAATGTAACGATGCTTATTACTATTAAAGGTAAAATCGGCTAAGGTATCCACCTAGATGACACCAAACACTATTAACCAAGCTTATGAGACAAAGGAAAGTGGCAGATGAGTCTAAGACCTTTAGTATGTTAAATGTTTAAGGGTGTTACTTTGAGGCTATGTTGAGCCCTCGATTTTGAATAAATTATGGCTTACTTTTTCAATACAAGCGACATGGGAAAGACATGATGCAAAAGACCGTGGCATGGAAGACCATAATGTGGAAGACCATAGTGTGAAAGACCATGGCATGGAAGAGGCAAGTCACGTGGAACAAAAAAAATGATACACGAAGAACCCAAGAATGTAGGACTCAAATATTAGTGAAAGACTTGGAAAAGGTGTAGAAAGTGGAGACAGGGAGTTGTTCACATGAACATTAGAAAAGAATAAGTCAAGCCTGAATCCAACACTGGCTTATGGGAAGATAAGTGCATGATGATGAAGATCTAGCATAGAGAGAGCATATAGGAGCAGTTAGGCCCAAGTCCTTAGGAATTCTTTATAAACAGCTTGCCATGACTCATTTTTATTAATGGTCATTGGTGACACATTTTTTTTTGTATTTACTTCTATAACCGAATGGTCGGGGTGACGCATGTATAAATATCAACTTGTTTTACTTAGTATTATTGTTGATCATTGTAATTATAAAATCGTTGTATCTTGACATAACTTATGAATGTAATGAAAAGAAGCTTGCATTGATGAAATATTTGTGCAATTTGTTCTTGAATGGAGTTAATATTGTTTTGTTATCAGTTTGTGCCTAGCTTTTTTTTTTTTTGGTTAAGTAATAATTAAATAGTTAAGAGTTAGACACGGAACTAGTTATGAGTTTAGAATTAAGTGCTTGTTTGAGCACCGTAGCTTAGAAAAGTAAATGAATACACCTTCACGTGATAAAACCCATAAGAGCTGGTCTTAAGCTTCATGCTTTGGGTGAGTGTGCGATGACCTTTTCTTATGTGATATGTCGATGCACTAGCTTGTTAGAACTCTCATTTTATTAAGCACACAACTAAGGAAAATATATGCTAAATTAAAGGAAAAGAGCCCAAATTTTTAGTTCTATTGTTGAGATCTATAGTGCTTGTTTGAACAATGGTGGGAAGATGTTCGAATGACTATCTCTGGAAAATGTCAAATATTGGTTACTACCATAGAAGACACACTTTTGCATTACAATATCTTGAACCAAGGATTTTTGCATGTACATGGGTAGAACAACCCCTGTCTAACTCACTCTATGATGTTTTCATTGTAGAAGTGCCTATTCACCTGCATGTTTGGCTTTTGGGATAAGCACAAGACCATTCAAGGAACTACAGATTAAAGATATCTTGATCAATAGAGCCCCAGTCGACCTTGGCAAGATTGGGAATGCCTTGGACACATGCAGTGGATGTTTGGTGGCAAGGAACCCTGAATAACTATATTTTGGAATATATGGTCTCAATGTACTCTTGTCCAAAGGAAGCCTAGTTTAACTTCTTTCGGGAGCCGCATGAAAGGTATCTCAGGAAAAAAAATTGTTGGTTCAACAAGATTGTTGGTTCAACAGGGCAGATAGTCAGTGAGAATTGTACAAATGTAAGTATGATGAGGATAGATGGAGGGCTATGATCGAAAGTGATCTAGAGAGGGACTGGGAGGACTCAAGAAGTGTTGTGAGGATCCATAGGGAGGTTAAAATGCATAATGAGGACTCCCCAACCATAGGACTACACCTAATGCCATCACAAGTATGCACAGGAGAAACAAGTCAAACATTGGTGACTGAAGAACCCAATCTGGATAGGCCTAGTTCCCACCCATCGCACATGTTCATGCCCTTGATTTAGAATATGTTCTTATACGAAATTGGGATATAGGTAGTGTAGAGTCAGAGATTGAACCTGATGAAGATACTATTGAAGAACATAACCAATATAGTAGTTTATTATTAATTTATTTTCCATTACAAGTCAATCATATGGCTTAGTTTAGAATGTCTAGTGGACCAAGTATAGATAATGGGTAGAGTACTAGTCCTTCCATATTTAATCAACCTACTTTTGCACCCAACATATTAGGTGTTTCTGTTATTGTAAGAGGTAGTAATGGTGGTGGTTCAGTCAAAGGATCTGGAGGTGGTGCAGGAAGCATTGGTGGACATCCCCCACAAGGTCTAGGAGGGACTAGAAGTACATCGCAAGTTCCATTGCCAGCACCCAGTCTGCCCACCATTTATTAAGAGATGATGCTCCATCTACCTAAGTATCATGGTGTATAAAATGCAGTAGAACATATTCATAAGTGTGAACTTATTTGGCAAGCATGTGACATTACTTCTACTGAATGAAAGGCAACTCAGTTTGTCAATACTCTTTTAGACCCTATGCACAATTACTACCAAAATTTTAATCCACAGCAAGTTGTGGTGAACTACGAGTAGTTGAAATCAACCTTTCTCCAGGAATTTAATATCCCAGAGTTTGAACAACAAAGTGCATTACTGTCCTGAAGGATATTAAACAAGAAATCACTAAGAGTGTGCGTGAATATGATACACATTTTAAAACACTTCTTTCCAAGCTATAATTTGAGATAAACATAACTCAGTGGTTCTTAGGAGGCTTGTTGCTTCGCTTTCGATCACATTGTCCTAGAAGACCTTCACTAACATGTGCAAGAACTTGAAATCTTCCCTTCATGCTGAAGCTATTGGAAGTATCAACACAGGGATTAGTCCTTTTATGGAAGTTTAGATTGTTGCTAAGTCATCTCAGTTGGAAAAGCTCACGGTAAATAGTACTCACAATACTTGTAATAGTTTATGGTGTGTTGACTATGAAATTGAAGGTTATAATATGAATAATTGTCCTAGAAAAAGTATTCATGTCATGGTAAAGCAGTCCTGTGAGATCTGCCAAGATGACCATGATGTGAGGGATTGCCCCTTACTTCAGCATGCTACACAATCAAATGTTTCCTCATATTGTAAAATATGCAATGCATATGCTCATGATACCAATGATTATTGCCTTATTAGTCATATTCATGAGATGTGTGCACATGGTATTCATTAGAGTTATGTTTCCACCAACCAGGACAATGGTGGAGGCCGGTCTTATGGAGGTCACGGTTGTGGATGCGGAGGTAGTCATTTTTTACCTATAACCTGCTACAAGTGTGGATATCTGGAACATTACCAGTGTGACTACCCAATTTATCCCATGTATATTTTTTGTAAGAATGAGCATCATATAGAGGAATGCCCAGACTTGTATACCACCATCACCAAGGAGCAAAATGAAAAGGGTGATGGAATGATATGAATTAAAAATACTGTAACTGCTCAATGGAGACTGTGCCTTACTACTCCAACTAGTCCAAAGGCAAACATTACTACCCAAAGTCGTGCTCCTTCCCATTCCATTTCAAATCCACCCACTGATAAGGTTCAAGGGGATAAACCCCATGTGAATCATTACCCAAATGATCAACAACTAAAGGAAGTGTTACATGACACAATGACTTTGGTCTAGGACCTACAAGGTAAAATTTAGTTCCTTAAGGATAGAGATGTTGCTACGCATGTTGAAATGCAATAAGCTTAAGATCTTCAAGAGTTGGTGGGTGATGAGTTCCATGAGTTATGACAATTACTTCTTGATGAAGACATCATGCCCCTTTGCAAAATTGGCTAAGTCATCAAGTCCCAAAGCCTACAAAGGATAATCAGTTGAACCATGTACTACAATAAGAGGCTCATATCCAACCTAGTACGGAGGGTGATAAATAAATCTTGGTAAACACAGCTATTGATGGTTGGATCATTCAGGATATCCTAGTTGACATTAGCACAGAGGTGAATGTACTCACTAAGGATGCTTGGAGAAAGATGGTAAGCTCAACTGTGTAACCCTCTCCTCATGTGTTGTTCATGGCTAACAAGACTCGTGCACTACCCATAGGCATTCTTAAGGATGCCACCATTGACATTTTAGGTATCACTTTTAAGGTTGACTTTGAAGAAATTATGCTGACTGAAGCTGATGATTTTTTGGCTCTTTTGGGTCACCCTTGGTGTTATGCAAACAATGTTGACTTGAGCTTCAAAAATCATTACATCAGTTTTAAAAATGATGATCAACACATTGTAATGGATCCCTTAGACCATGCTCAAGTAGCTCCCTTTTTTTAGCCAGTTAACACTAACAAGGACATTAATCATAGCTATAATGTCATAGCTCGAGGAACTGATCATCTTGATCCTAATCTAGATGGCATATTGTGTTGCACAAATGCACAATCTATCTCTGACACTACCAATAATGCTTTTGACTATTGGGCTCATGAGGAGTATGATATTACTTAACAAATTTGTGGTGCCATTGGTAGTTGAGAGGATGCTTTGCGCAAGCAACCTAAACGCCATAATTTTGTTTGCATTCTTCATGGACATATTATGGTTGCACCACCCATGTAATTAGATGAAGCTCCTAGATTTCATGGTCAGATGGAAGTTAGAGAGTATGTGCAGTGGTTGGAAGCTTTCTATGTGTTTGAAGATGAATCGATGCGCTTGATTATCCATATTTTTGAAGGAACAACTGCTCAATGGTGGGCAACTCATCATCATAATTGGCTCACTTGGGACTAAGTTTGTGCTTTTATGCACTATCATTTCCATCATGATAATCATGTATGTGGCACCTTAAGTTATGATTGAATTAGTGCTCTAGAAGCTCATATTAAATTCTGCAAAAACATGTGGAATGTGGATGAGACATATTTTTCTGATTATATGTGGGTTCATGCATTATATGGTACTTTACGCACCTAGGCTAGAGAATGGTATGTACATCCAGAATGATGCTTGAACACATATTATTAGAGTGTCCTTCAAAGTAATATGATTTCAACACTATCTTACTCATCTGCTCACATGGATTTACATCTGAACCTATAAGCCATACGTCAAGTTATTCTAGGCAATCCAGCGTTAGTTGAAGACCACATATGGCATATGCATGGTGCACATGAGGATAGCTTATCCATTTTACAAGAATCTGATAAGGAAACTTCATCTTCTTCACCAATTGAATCTCAATTGGACCATGCATTAAGAGAACAGATTCAGAAAGGCAAATAGAAGGTTGTGTATCAGGTTGTCGAAGGTACCAATTCTAACCCACCAGATCTATCCATGATAACTTGGCTTTACATATTGAGTATAGAGCACGTAATATCTAAGACACCATATAGAATGACCAACAAATGTATTTAGAGCCACTTCAGATGATTCATACATTGAGGAAGATTTGTAATATTGGTTGCACTCACTGGTATGATCACTTTTTGTGGTATTATAGGCATATCGAACCACATATAAATGGTTAAGCAAGAGTACTCCATTTAATCTTGTATTTGGTGTCAAAGTCATTCTTCCAGTTGAATTCATTACACCTTATCTATGTATTGTGTGCATTGGTCAGTTGGATGATGAGGAATCTTTGAAAGTGAGCCTAGATGCCTTGCTTCAGTTGGATGAAACCCATTTTCTATCACATTGGAGTCAAGGAGTGGAGAAATGGAAACTGAAGGCCTGACATGATAGACATATTAAGAATAAGATTTTTTCTTTAGGTATGTAGGTATTAGTTTATGAGTCTAAGTTTGCGTGCCATTTAGGAAAACTTCACATCTATTAAGATGATATGTTTATTATTCAAAGTATTCATCCAACAGGCATGTGTAAGTTGAAGAGGTTAGATGGCTAGTTTATTCCAAGCCATTTCAATGGTAGTCAGATTCACCCCTACCATTATATTGATGTTTGTCTTTTTTTATAAGGCATATGCCATTACTTTAGTTTAGAATATTTGTTTTTTTTTCAATAAAGCATGGCATTGATTGTGTGCCCTTATTTAGGTTTAGGTCAACACTTGGTTCTTTCTTATATTTTATCATGTCGTGGAGGACCATGGACATATTTTAGTGTGGGGTAAGAAGTGTGAAAGAAATAAAACTATAGAACGCAAAGGAAATGATGGAAGGGAATGCACGCATAAAAAGGAGTGCATAAGTGGAAGAGTATAAGTACAAGTGGATACGTACGATGTGGCTCGTAACTAATATGAAGAGTCAAGATAAAGAAAGGAGCACCCACCTTAGAAATGAAATTTTTTCAAATTCTTTACAACTATCATGCACTTCGAGAAAAGCACGTGATGGGACAATTATGTTAAATGCGATAACATCATTTGTAATGACAAGTGTGCCAGATGTAAATCATGAAAATACTGTTAGAGGCATTAAATACGTGAAATGATGGATGAGGTCATGGGGAAGTAAATGTGGATTACCCTTCAAAGCTATAAAAGGTTAACCAATCGTCATTTTTACACATTACTATTGCTAATTCACAACTTTATAAAGCCAAAAGAGCATTTTCAAGCTACCGGAGGAACGTTTATCAATTTTTAGTGACCAATTTAAATATTGTGGAGTAAGGCGATTCTAGTGAATAGAGAAAGTGGTGGAATAGTGATTGGGGAAGCACAGATTGAAATAATTGTAGGTTGCAGGTGTTGACGTCTGCCATTAGAGGACATTGAAAAAGGGGAGTCGGGGAGTTAAAACAGTAATCATGTATTCATTTGAAAGGGTCAGATAGTCATGCCTCAACCTTCGAACTCCTCGGAGGGTGATGTGGCCAAAGAAGAAGGTCCAGCGTAGCGATACCTTGCATGTAATTCATGGGGAAGAAGATTTTGAGGGCATAGGAGTACAACCAAAATTAATAAGAGAAGTACCTAGTGAATCCAATGCACACGAGGAAAACTTGCCATAGCAAACCAAGAAAACAAATAAGAAAGAACCTAAGATGACGCACTAGGTGAAAAAGAAAATAGCAGCACCACCCCCACCCCCAATATTGATTGAAGATACGCAGTATCCAGAAGTAGTGTTGCGCACAGAGAAGTGGGAGTCTAATGCGTCGTTGTCAAGTTTTTTATTACAATCACCGCCAACCAGGGAATGAGGTGGAGTTACAGCGTGACTATTAGGTTGAGCGGTAGAATACCCATAATGAACTTGTTTATGACCTTACTATTTTCAATAAATTCAATGATCCCAGACTTTTTCAACTGTTTAATCTACCTTATTTCAGGAAACTTGTGGAGATCGTGAGGTTTCTTATCTCATGTGTACATGAGGATTACTTCTATTTTGCAGGGCATAGGATGAGGATAATGTCCTAGAGAGTTAGCAAAGTTACAGGTCTACAATGCCTAGGCTCTAACCTCAATGGATATTTGGAAAATCAAGAGGAAATTGAGAAAATTGTGATGGCGTTTAAGTACAAGAAACAAAGACATGTAATGTATATATCTAGTCTTCAGGGTCTATCCTTTGAGTGGTTGTGTGCTTGGTTATGACCAAGGTTGGAGGTGTAGATAGATGGAAATAAGTAGACATTGTGCACTTGTATGTTGTCCATCAGATAACCCTTAGGGTCAAGTATAATTTTTCAAAATAGTTTGCTAAGAAAATTGTTGTAGATGTAGAGAAGGCCCACTACCTACGTAATCAAATATTTTCTTGGGGAAATATTCTTTTATTGTTGGTGTTTGATAAAATTGGCATGCTAGAGTATTCAAGTGGTGAGTTCAAGTGGACTCACCCTTCAAAGAATAAGTCTCTAGCAGAAAATTTTAAAGCATTCACATGCCCTGGTGTTATAATCCATACTCATAAAGCTAAGATAAAGGGCTAGTACGATGGAATGAAGGAAGCATTTGGAAATGAGTGGTGTCTTCCCAAGGACTTGCCTGCTCATCTAGGAGACCAAGTTTGGTTTACATTAAAGCAACATTTTTCTCTAGCATGCATCCAGATGAGACCTTTAGATGACTTGTCCAGATGGCTCAAGTTGCCATATGTTTTCACTACAAGGCATTTTATGAACGCCTTCAATAGGATATATGATGCACGCCTTGTAAAGATTGATGGTAAAAATATTGATGTCGAGACTCATACTCTTCGTCAAATGTATGTTTATCTAGGGAAGAAGGCCTATAGAGAGAAACTAGAGTCAAATAATACCAACATCAAGGCTTAGCAAATTTTGGTTGAATCCATGGAAGAGGACATCAAGGAGTGTTGAGGATAAGAAACTATTCCACCTCGACAGAGATTGGAAAGCCCTAAAAGCAAAAGAGGTCCGAGCACGAACACTCATCCTGAACAATCTAAACAACAAAGGATTGTCCCTTCACCACCAAAAGATAACATGCCTATAGGTCAACTAGAAGGCCCTGATTCGGCTACGTAGACATATGTTTGTCCAGAACAAGATACTTCAGCGCCTAAGGATGGTGAGCCTGAACAAAAGGTAACAACTCTAAAAGCAACCAAAAAAGGGACCTTCCCTTGAGGAACAAGAGGAACGAGAAGCCACACCGAATCCAAAGGAGCCCTCGCTAACACCACAAAAAGAAGCCACCCTTGATGAAAGACAAGTGGATGTTAAGAGTCCCCTTGGGGAAGAAGGGGATAACATAAACACAGCGTTGGGCATGGGTGATCTTGATGCAGGTCCAAGTCATGAAGGGGAGGATCCAAATGTATAAATACTTGAGTGCAATCCCTCTAAAGGGAAGGAACCTATCGACGAATACGTGCAGCATCGATCGATGACTACCAATGCAACCCTGATCCTTCTCACTCAGTATCAATAGGGTGTGCCAAAAAAAGACTTTTTAGTGTGGGAATATTTCCCCAAGGAGGTATCGATCAAGTAGACTCGACAAGAAGTATATTTTTATAATGATATATATAATGAAGAGTGCCAATGTGAATTGCCTTCAGAGAGCATTATTTGGGCACGAGGAGAGGTGGAACTTATTAACACAATTTGGGTGGATCCCCAGATGTGCACAACGTCTTAGGCAAGCGTGGCGCTATTAAAATTTGCTTACGAGGTGGAAAGGCAAAATGCCTTGTAGGATTTTAATGTAAAACAGCTCTAAAGGAAACATAAAAGGTCATTGTTCTCTATTGCAACGAGTGCCTGGTAAAGATAAAACTTGAAGAGGAGTTAGGAGAGCTCAAGTGCCAACTGAAATAGCGATGGCAACTAGAGTGAAGACCCTAACACTTTTCAAGTCTATTTTGGAACAGGAGCCTACCCTTGCAAATGGAGTACCTCTTGCCGAAGAGGGTATTGATAAGTTGGGAACCTTGGTAGAGCTATTGTTAAATAAATGTAAAGACCAACCCAATCCCCAATACGAGCAAACTTGGGCAATGAAATAGTTTACTAAGGCTTTCAAAGTATGTGAGAGCTTTTTGAATAGAGTTAGTGATATGATTACCATCCTTGATGGGGTTTTTGCTAAACTAGTGCGTCCCAAGAAAATTTTGGAAGTACAACTTCAAGCAGAGGAACTTCAACGATAGCAATTGGCTGAGAGCACATTGATAATAAAATATCGAGCTAAGTGCGCTAAAGCATTTCAAGATGTGGAAGCTCTAGAGAATAAAATAAGTGCTCATCATCAAGAGTTAAATGTCAATTTTGTGGCACTTTGAGGACAAGTTTCAACAGAGGTCACTTCGTTGGAAGATGTTCACAAGGATTGTTTTGCACCACTTAAGCATTTAACCATTCAAGCAGGTGACTTTATAAATCAACCCAATGAGACTAAGAAACTTAAGGAGGCAATCGAGGAAATCACTTCTAAGCTCCAAAATGCATTGAATCATTGGGAGGGAGTGAAGAGGCAGGGATTTAAATAAAATGCATAGTCTAGGATGGACTATTGACTTAGTGTGGGGTGATGTTGGGCCCTCAATTTCAAATAAATTTTGGCTAAATACTTTTTGAAGACAAGTGGCATGGGAGAGATACCACGTGAAAGACCGTGGCACGGAAGACCATGGCACGGAAGAGGCAAGACACGTGGAACAAAGAAGCATGATATACAGAGAACCTAAGAACGTCAACTCAGATATTAGCAAAAGAGTTGAGAAAGGTGTGAAAAGTGAAGATGATTAGGGAGTGGTTCACATGAAGGTCGGAAAAGAATAAGTCAAGTGCGAATCCAACACCGGCCCACGGGAAGTTAGGTGCACAACGATGAGGATTTAGCATAGAGAGCACATAGGGAAAGTTAGGCCCGAGTCCTTAGGAATTCATTGTAAATGGCTTGCCACGACTCATTTCTGTTAATGGTCATTGGTGAGTCATCTTTTTTTGTACCTACTTATGTAACTAAATGGTTAGGATGACCCATGTATAAATACCCCCTTGTTTTACTTAGTATTATTGTTGATCTTTGTAATTCTGGAATCATTGTAATCTTGACATAAATTATGAATGTAATGAAAGGAAGCTTGCGTTGATGAAATATTTGTGTAATTTATTCTTGAGTATAATGGAGTTAATATTGTTTTGTGACCAGTTTGTGCCCAACTTCGCTTTCTTTGGTTAAGTAATAATCAAATAGTTAAGAGTTAGACACGGAACTAGGTATGAGTTTAGAACTAAGTGCTTGTTCAAGTGCCCTAGCTTAGGAAAGTAAATGAATACACCTTCATGCGACAAAACCAACGAGAATCGGTCTTAAGCTCTGTGGTTCGAGTGAGCGTGCGAGAACCTTTTCTTTCATGATATGCCAATACACTAGCTCGTTGGAACGTTTGTTTTCTTAGACATGTAACCAGGGAAAAGATATGCTAGACTAAAGGAAAAGAGCCCAACAGGTACATACTTAGGCTTTCAAGGCCAAAAATCAAGAGCAAAAGAATAATTTAAGGCTTTTCAACATAGATGTCAATCAAGTTTGTGAGCTTAGACATTAAAGAGTGTAGAACTAAGGGCTTAAAATTGATATGTGCCCCGTAAAAAAAAAAAAATCCTATGACACTGGGAAGATCTATAATGATTAAGTTACCTTAGGATAGTTATTCAACCATTATTTAGAATGAACAAATGCATTTGGACCCATGATTTATAATCTTTGGATATAAAAAACTTAAGACATATATATCAACAACAAAAATTCCCAAAAAATAAATATGAGGGGGTAAAATGCTAACAATATGGTTGTTGGACTGTGTAGGAGTTGGGATGAGGCAGACATATGATATCCTCATAGCACAAGGACATGAGCAGGGCAAAAATGTATTTGGATTTGCTATAGCCACTATGTTGTTGCTCGTAGGACATTAGGGATAGTTCAAGACTACCAAATTTTGAGTAAACTTGAGGTTACAAACATAGTGAGCTCAAGAATGATCTTAAAAGAGTTCTCTTGAGGCCGCATTTCCACAAAACAATTTTTCAAATAAAAGGAAGGTAAGGCCTACATATCAAACACTAAAACTTTAATCTATAATTTCAATCAAAATATCTACTTGTTAACTTAAAAGTTACAAGTTGAACCTTTAACTTCCTGTATGTGTGATAAAGGCTAAAATTATTACTCGGAAGGTTCTTGCAATTAATAAAATGGCAATACCATCACTTGAGTTGGAAACATACTTCAACCAGCCTTCTAGTTTCCATAAAATGAATTTCGATATGGGGAGTTTGGGAAAACAATTATTGTCTATCACTATGATTGCACCCCATTATATCAATACCTTAAAAAAATAACAATGTCTTTGTATATTTCCCGAAAAATTAGCTACTCTCGTCAATAAAATTAGATTTTTTTTTCAAACTTCCATACAAGTCGTCTTTTCATAATGTTTTTGGACAAAATTAATTATTTAGCTTGTGCATCCAAGGGCTAAAAATTAAAAATATGTGTAGTTTTAATGAGGAAATGTGATAGGATACATTTGTGCTTTTATTGCTCAATTGGAAGTTATAGCAACCATTTTATTTATAACTTTGAATATTAATTGTTAGGTCAATAGCATTTAATTAGCCCAAAATCTCACTTTCATTGTCATAAATTAACTTTGGTATGAATAGTTGAAGAGACAACAAACATATGTTGGTATTAAACTAGCAAGTAATCACCAATCACCCCTCAAATTGTGGTATAATAAAACCGTTGTGTCGAGTTTTTCCCAAATCTATGGTGAGTGGTCAATCATTTTCACTCGTGATGAAAATTACATAGCACAAGTAAGCAAAAACATTTTCCAATCAAAGATTCGAAGCCATAGTCCACCCAAAATAATTAGGGCACATTCCACTCCTCTAAGGCAAGTTGTTTTGTATTGTTTTGATTGTTCTTTCTACACCACAACCACACAAAAGAAGTAATTGATATTTTTTTTAATTTTTAATATTTATTAGTGTTAGGGTTAGGATTTAACTTTTATTCACTATTTTATTTTTACCATTTAGTAACCCTAACCCATAAACTTTAAAATTAGTTTAGGGTTAAGGTATTAAAAAAAAATTAATTACTGAATGCAAACCCTAAACCTACTTTTTATTTTTATTTTTTTCAATTCTTACTAACCTTAACTCTATTTTTTTTATTGTTTCAGCTAATAATATCGCATGGGCCTATTGTAAATTTGTACCCAATTCGTCAAAGTTGAAATGTAACTTGTACAACCATGAGTGCAGTGGGTATATTAATTGCTTCAAATAACATTTAATAAAGCTCTCATGGCATGATGTGGTGGCTTGTAAAAATACCATGATGATGTAACCCACCAAGCCATAGTGGCTCTTGAAACCTTTGCGAAAAAAAAAGTCGAAAAGGCAAAGAATACTACTGGATCATTTATAAGATCTTATTATTTTGATGAGGACTGTCCATGTGATTCACAACTGTAACATCAAATTGATTTATTCACACATTCCACTTATTCCAAAAAAACATAATATGAGGGGGCATTGTCGATGCTTTTTTGCACCATACACCACACTCAGGGCTCAACCAATTTTTTAAAGCATGAGGTGGAAGGAAAATGTAAGTGCATAAACTAAAAAGGACATAGCCAATTTTTGGTACCATGTCCCTTTTAATATTGCAATGTCCCTTATTGGCAAGGAATGATTGATGCAGTTTCTATTGAGGGCACTAGCTTGTAAACCTCATCATAGGATATCCTTAAGTTTGATATGTTAAGACGCAGTGCAAAATGGGAATGGTGTACTTGTTAAGCATCAAAAGGAGTGGGTAAAAACAAGTTGTACTATTATGTCTAATGGGTGTACAGATAGAAAGAACCTTACCTTGATCAATTTCTTTGTGACATCAAAGATTAGCATGGTCTTCCTCAAAATTATGGATGAATCTAAGAAAATAAAATCAACACATGTTTTTAAATCTATTTGACGAGGTTGTGATCAATATTGTGCCACAATATGCAATGAAATTTATTACAAATAAAGTTGCTAACCATGTGGTTGTAAGTAAATTTTTGATGGAAAACCACACTACTGTGTTTGGGAGCTCATGGGCTACACATTGCCTTAATTTAACTCTAGAAAACATTGGCAAAATGTCTTAATTATGATTAGAGAAGGTAATATCAATCCAAAATATATGTACAATCACACTAGGGTATTTAGCATGATGAGGACTTTTAATAATAGAAAGGAATGTGTTCACTTGGGTGTAACTAGACTTGCAAGCTAATTTCTTGGATTGCAAAATCTACATACACAAACAATGAACCTAAAATGAATGTTCGTTTCATCTAAGCAAGCAGATTCCACTTTCAGCAAAAAAAAATATAACACAATCACTTTAGGCCTTGTTTTTTATAACTCTTTTTGCAGAGCTACATGTGAGATTCTACTAATTTCAAAGGCATTTGTCAAGAGTGTGAATGGTTGATGGGGTAAAGCCCTTAGGCCATGGATAGGGGGAAAAAACAATAAGATCAAAATTAAAGAATGCTAAGTATAAGTACAAGCATATGATAGATCATTGATGTTTGGTCTTCATGTCGTATTATATTTAAATCCAACTTTGGTAGCGCAAGATTCAAGAATGATGTAGAGGTGACAAGGGGCATATTCAAATGCATTGCAACATTTTTTCCTACTGCAAGCACGACATGCAACAATAACAAAGTTTACAATGTGCAAACATGCAAACGGATTTTTTTTAATTTGTTGTTGATTCAAGGAAGACTTTCAAACTAGTCTTTAAAGTTGAAACTTAATGTTTTTTCAAGTTTCAATAAATTCAACTTTTTAAATGCCATTAAAATTTAAAATATATTATTAATTTACATTACATTTATTATTTTACAAATAATAAGTGTTCACGGCAATGGTGGAATTACTTGGGTATTTAAAGTAAATCACTTTGATATATGGCACTAGAAATTTTGAGTTAACTTTGCAATTCATTTGCTTGTAAGCGCTCTTGGAGTATGTTTAAACACACTCTAAAAAACACAACTGCTTGAACCAAAAGCAGAAGAATAAGGTTAAAAGTTACGAACATGTTAGTTATAACTTTATTGTTTATTTTAAATTTTTATCATTGTTGCAAATAAATTGATTTTCTTACACTCGTATTAATAATCCATGATTACAAAATTATGTCTTGATAATATCAAATAATGTTTAACATGATCAACCAATTGATTTTGACAAGGTTGATCCTGAATTTAAATGAATTGTAGCCGATGAAGAGGAAGCCACCAATTTCAAAGGGGGCTTTGGCAAGCTTGGATGAGTCATTTGAAAGACCGAGATCAAATGCAAGGGGACCAAAATATGGTCACATTAAGTAGCCTCCTCGCTTCATATTGTTTTGTTGTGTATTGTAACTTTTAATTGACTGGGATTTTGAGACTCATTGAGAATCTAGGCTCGAGACAATATTTACAATATTTTGCGATTGGAAAAATTAAACAAATCCAATTTTTATGTATTACTTTTGTTTTCATAGTATATTTGGCATGAAATAACAAAAACTGTTTTTTCCCTCCAGAAAATTTCAGCATCTTTTAGTCTTTGGGGTTTTGGGGGTTTTCAGTGTTTTACTGCCAAGTAATTGAATTACATATACACTTTTATTTTGTCGAGTCATTGCCATATAAATGGAATGCCACCATTGTTTGAAACACAATGAAGTTTAATTGCCAAGGCTCATGGTACTGTAGCTGGAAATTGCCGAGGCTCGTGGTACTGTAGCTGGAATCAAAGGCCTACAGCTGGAAGATGCAAGGTTGTTAATACAAGAAAGGCAATAGAATATTAGAATAAAACTAAAACATCATTGGAAAAAGGAAGGATATATCCTACCCAACCTGGCCAACAGATGGCAATTTTCATGAATATAAATAGTGAAAACATGGCACCAAATGTCAGGATACGTACAAATTTTAGTGCAACATATCATGTGCATCTTTAATGATATCGTCAAATTGGGCAAACCCTACTACAATACTTGTAAACTCTAGAATCTCAATAGGGTTATATATGCACAAAATCCATACAAGATCATTAGTTCTTACCATGGAGCTAATAAATAAAATAACATAAAACACACCAATTAATCGAACTTCAACAGATAGCACAGATTGATAAAGACAAATGTGACAAGTCAAAGACGTTATGTTGAAGGAGACATGCCAGTGGAATCCGTCTTAATAGAGTCCATAACCATAGCTGCACAGCTTTCCCAAACGACTGACTTCTGCCCATACGAATTATTCAAATCATGTTTTGCAATAATGAATGACACCCATGGAGAAATACATGTTAAATATTGAAAGAAGAATAATCCAAATTTACGCAACTATTTAGTTAGGTAACTTCACTGTTATGATCTTGAAGATTTTATAACTTATTTATGCATGTTTGCTGAAATAGATTCTAATGCAAAACATATTTAATTTTACCAACTCTTGGAAACAAACCAAACCAATCTAGAAATGGGTTTGAATCATCCAACATTCATAAACTATACCTTCTCCAATCTGGGAAAGGGTTAAGACAAATGCATAAGAATTGAGGAATTGATTTCATGGTCTTATGCCTCTTTCCCTGCACATCGGCCACTCGGCTTAAGAATTCAGCAGCACAATCAATACTGCCCCATGTGTTTCCTTTAGGTGCATAAGCATGCAAATGCAAATAAATAGAATGAAGAAAACAAACTTACAAGTCTGTTGGAATTCGGAAGCCTGAATAAGCGTCTCATTTAGTGTTTTATAAATTCACCAAGTTAGAACCAAAAACATTAAAGAGGCTTGAAAATACTGAAGCTCTTGTCCTTGCAATGTAAATGAATGCAATAATTATCAAATATGGCTGCAATCTTACAAAGGAGAATATAAGCCAATACTCCTCCCAGATCTAAACTTCAGCCTTCTTGTTAGTCCTTTTCCTTCTACTTTTTTTTAGAGAATTCTCCAGCTCCTCTAACTGCAGTAAGAATAACTTGTAGTATTAGTCAAATTCATTGCTGAAAAAGACACTCAAATTTAAACATCACCCCCTATGAAAAATGTAATCATATTATTCTCAGTCCTCTGGAATAAGTGAAGAAAAAAATTGTCATTCATGATATTAAAAATCAAATTTATTCCCTCCCATCCCATATAACATCAGTAATTACAATGTCTCATTATAGGTATAGATGGCTGTTGCCTTTGAAACTCTCTTTGTTCAATTTACTATTAGCAAACAGTGACTGATGAATTAATACAAAAATGATAGACTACTAACTCTTTTGACATGCTGTCATTTTTGGAATATTTAAAAAAATAAAAAATAAGATTTATGGAATAGGTGAGTGAATATGCTTGCTATGTCCAAACTTTGGGCATTAGTAAGACATGAAATCCATGATAGAAGAAACACCCAACATCAAGCGAAGAGAATGAACATCAACCAAACAACTAAAAGTCTAGGCAAAAAAATTGAGAAATCGTTCATGCAAGGCCATATTGAAGGAAAGATCAATTTCCGTTTCCAAACTACTAAATATAAATATTTTAAATCAGAACCTAGCCATTTCCAGCAAAGTCCATGTCATTTTTTATTTTATATCCATGCAAGTGGTGGTCATAGGTCTACAAAACAATTAGCAAGAGTGTAGTTGTTTCTTTAGTGTTTTTCTATTATTAGGAAGACTTTTAAATGATAGCCATTTCTTATCCCCATAATAACCAAGTACAACGGATACGTGAAAAATGTCGACTACAAATAGAAAGGGAAAATAAGCCAAGATGAAGATTTGAAAAATTACAGGAAAAATAAAAAATAATTCAAATTTGAAAATTAAAATAAAGGACAATGTGAAAGGACACAAAACTTCAAACTATCTTAAACACAAAAGGCTAAGAGTGAATCTTCACCTATTTGGTTGAAAGAATGACATTCAGATCTAATGCGCAAGGAAAATTCCATCAAAAGATACACACCAAAGATACAGTATATTTTGTAGAGTACGTTTTTGTCAATTTTCTCACATTGCTTGGTGCTCAAAGATTGTCTGTTAACAAAGTTTTTTCAAGTTTACTTTCATCTCTGATTTTTTGTTTTTCTCCTGGCATCTTCTGGTAGTTGTCATCAAAGGAATATTTTGAACCAAAGAAGCTAATTTAAAAGTGAAAGGCTTCCACGTGTCATTGATTTATAGTGGATCCGCAGAACAACGAAAGCATTTTACCATCAGAGCCTCTTCTTAATAGAGAAGCATGTGAACAGTCGGTTGCTTGCGTGAAGTGAATCTGTGCAGAAGCAAAAAACTAAAGCATGACTGGTGATGCGAATTTGCTTGTTTAAAGTAAAATTAACAGGAGCAACAAACAAAGGCATGAATCTTACTGTCAATTACCCATGCATTATTCTATTTCAATAAACATGCGTAAATAAGTTATAAAATCTTCAAGATCATAACAGTGAAGTTACCAACTAAGGAGGTGGGTAAATTTGGATTATTCTATTTCTTTCAATATTTTACGTATTTTTCTCCATGGATGTCATTCATTATTCAAAAACATGATTCGAATAATTTTTGTATATGCAAAAGTCTGGCATTTGGGAAAGCTGTGCAGCTATGGTTATGGATTCTATTAAGATGGATTCCACTGGCATGTCACCTTTAATGTAAGCATGACTTATGCATTTGACTTGTCACATTTGTCTTCATCCATCTGTGCTATCTGTTAAAGTTGGATTAATTGGTGTGTTGCATGTTATTTTATTTACTAGCTCCATGGTAATAACTCTATTGATCTTGTATGGATTTTGTGCACATATAAACCTAATGAGACTCTAAAATTACAAGTATTGTAGTAGCTTCTGCCCAATTTGACGATATTATTAAAGACACAAAATTATGCATTAAAATGTTTACATATACTCACATTTGGTGCCATGTTTTCACCATTTATCAATTTCCCATGAATCATTCTATTTCAACAAACATGCATAAATAAGTTATAAAATCTTCAAGATCATAACAGTAAAGTTACCTATAATGTTTACATACACTGACATTTGGTGCCATTAATGTTTTACATATACCAACATTTGGTGCCACGTGCTATTTACCGGTAATGTCATGATTCATGAGTCAGAGCATTGCTTGGGAAATCTTGCATCAACATTGTTTCTTAATTACAGATTTATTTGCCATTCCTGTAGTTTAGTGAAGAAGTTTATGATCTTAGGTCAGCATTTATAATGTAGACAAGACCTGTCGGTGCCTTTGTGGCATAGCCATTTATTTTGTTATGGGAAAAAGAGGAGCTGTCATACCCCAAAATTATCAGTCACTTGACCTTCATCGTAATAAGTTTCAAAGTCATTGTACTTTCAACAATAATGATGAGTGCATGAATTTGCACATTAACTACCTCCAGTAGTTTGTAATAAGAGACTGCATTGCACTTTATTAGCCAATATCCCTTGTGCTTAAATAAGGAAGCACTGCATGCTAACCGGATAACAATTGTTTCTTGTCCTTTTGTATAAGCAAGAGCGAAAGAAATTGATAGGAAACAGCAGGTAACAGTGGTATCAGAGCTAGGATAAAAACCTCTATCCCAGGACATGAAAGTAAAATTTGTGCCTAGATGGATCTAGGCAAAGGCGTTCTTGAAGAGATAGAGATGCCAAGTGAATATTTCAAAATGGAAGTGTACTCCAGACTACAAATAATATTTCTTTTGTTGCAGAAATCGTTTTGACTATTGGCAGCTAGATATCATAAAATTAAATAAACCAGATTATACTGTTCAGGATTTGCAGGATTAAGGTAAGGCCAGATCCAAGAATGATGGGCAACTAGAGAAAGTGGACTTGACGATCAGTGTCTTGAGGGGTTAAACTTGGTCAAAGAAATGCTGCCTTCTAAGGAGTCTCCTTCTTAGGAGAAGGTAAATTCCTTGGAAGGTGGCATCAAGATGGATGTTCTTAAACTTAATCAAAAATAGCTTCGCACACTTAAGTAGTTCCAAAAGCAAAATAAAAATGGCAAGCAAGGTTGAGTGCGAGGGAACGGACTTCCCACAAACACACAAAGACAAAAAGATGGCTGCACTCTCAGGGTGCCATTCTGCCTATTGTGAAGATCAGCCTCCACTTAGAGTTCAGGGACGCAATATTAATGCTGACGATTTCAACCCTATAGAGCAGGGGTCTCACCTGCCGGTTTGTCAGATTATGGCTGGCAATAGAAACCCTCAGAATGGTTCATTCCTCCTAGGATAACCCAGAAGAGATCAAGGTGAGATTATTGGCACAAGGTTTCTTGTTAGCCGTTTTCCAGTCCGACAAAAAGAGGGACAGGGTTTTCACTAGTGGATCGTGGTTCCTAAAGAACATTGGACTCTACATGCAATCATGGTCATAACATTTCAATCCCTCAAAGTGGTAGATTCCACAATTTGCCACCAAAATTCTGGAACCCCAAGATCCTCCAACATATCAGGGACCTAATAGGCACTTTCATTGCCCTAGCAGACTCAATATAGCAAAGGATCTTTTCTACCTATGCACGCCATGTGTCTAAAAATAGATATTTGAAGCCACTACCAGAGGAGATCTAGTTAGCTTCATGGCTGGGGATTTGGACACACCTTGACTTCAAAAACCAGTCGTTTACATGCGACAATTATCACAAACAAGATCCTCTAAGAAGAAATTGTTCGCTGTCAAGATTCTCAAAGGACTAGTAAAGGAGATCAGAAAATCATTGGGAGAAGAAAAAATATTTTGGTTGAGAGGCAGGAGTACTTAATCTAGTTATCATGACGTTTTTTGAACCTAAGGATGCTAATTCACAAAAAACTGTAGAAGAGGAAGAGGGTAAGGAAAACCAAACTCCTAACATTAAAGTGAAACGCGACAACAAGGTCACCAGAGGAAGGGAAGAAGATCAACCCTATAGTATGACAATAAGGATGAGAAGAGTTGGTCGATCTTGCCTTCAACCATCTTTAAAATTTCTACCCATACCCCTAGCAAGGTGGAAAGCAGGCCCCCCACTCACTCGCATAATAGTTTATTAGAGCAAATTGAGGAGGATGAGAAGAAAGAAACATAGGAATATGACATGGAGGAGGAAGGGTTTGAGGACCAATATTCGATAGCGTAGACAAAGAAAGAAGAAAAAAAACCCAAGGTGCTTAGAAAGAAAAAATAGTGGAGCTCTAAATTAGAGCAACTACAAGAAGCAACATGAAAAGAAATAGGCTCTAGAACCTAGCCCTCCTCCCCGACAATGAAGTGCTTTTCCTGGAATGTTAAAGGCCTAATGCCCCTAACAATAGAAGGCTGGTCAAGCACCAGTTGTTGTTAAGAAGATTAGATTTAGCACTAATTCAGGAATCAAAGCTTTCAGAAGTACACTCAATAGTTAAATTTGAAGCAACGAAAGAGGTGAGAACGTTTTTTCATGAGAGAAGGGGCTTCAAGAGGTTTGTGCACTCTTTGGAATCAACGGAGTGTGAAGTGTTTCCTAGTTTCTCAAGGAAGGAATTGGTTGTGATGTAGAGTGTAGTCCTTCAGCATGTTGGCAATAAATGTATATGAACCCAATAACCCAAACCTTACAAGGACTTGAAGAAATTTTCATCCTACTAACCAGCTCCCATCAAGTAAAGATCGTGTTGGTTAAGGAATTCAAGACCATTCAATAAGCTGGTGCAAAATTAGGGAGGTTGTCTTGAGAAACTCAATAACAAGAGAATTCACCCATGCCATCTCTTATAATCATCTGATTGACAATCAACCAAAACAAGGGAAGTTGTCTTGGACAAATAGAAGAGCTGTTTTCTGCAACATAACAAAAAGAATCAACAAGTTTCTAGTATCCCCCATTTGGATGGATGAAGATTGGATTATTGAATCTGCCATTCTCAGCGTCCTAGGGTCAAACAATTCTCCAATAACTCTCCATCTACACAGACCACGCCCCAATTCACTGCCCATTTAAATTTGAAGTGATGTGGATGAGAAAGCAAAGTCTAACAAAGCTTATTTAGAAGTGGTGGAATGAATGCCAACGGACTCCGAGGTCAAAAATATCCAAAACATCTAATAATAGACAATATGCAAAAAGCTAGCCAAGATCACACAATACAAGAGATGGTGGGTACTAATGTACCCTAATATTCAATATACTCCAATAAAAACAAATACCATTGAGGTAGGGTTACTCCAAACAAAAATCTTGAATAAGGGGAATCACTCCCAATATCCATGCTATGAGAGCCCTGTTGAATATTGTCATTGATGTCAAAGGTGCATCTTGTGAAGATTGATGTCAAAGGTGATTAAGGATAGTTGGCAGTGTGTGATGTTAGTGTTGTCAAGAGAGAGTTTTGTCATGAGAGAAAGAGAAAGAATTTGAAGACAACTAATGTCTGATGTCTACATGATTGATATCATTGTTAATATGGAAGGTACAGGTCATTGATGTCAAGTGCATAAGAAGCATTGTCATGACATGAAGAGGTATGTGCATGGTTAAATGAATGAACACAAGCATGTGAAGGTTGTATAGCATTGTTTGAGCATGTGAGTAAGGAATAGAAGCATTCATGAGAGTTTCAGGGTGTGCCTATAGGGGAAGGACCTTCAGTCTAAGTCTGCACCTAGACCACTCCTAGACCCTGCCTGGCCTAGTGAGATATGAAGATCAGATTTCAAGGCAAGTATGCACATAAGAGCATGGACAGAGGTGAGATAAGTTGTTTTAGGTATGATTACAAAATTTAAGGTCAAGATTTGAAGGAAAAGTGCATGAATCATTGTTTTAGGCCTTCTCGAGCTCACAAAATGAGGTCTCAAACTCGAGAAGCACTATTAGACATTCGTTGGCACGTGTAACCTCTGCACGAGTTGTTGAAGAGAGATGGGGAAGGGTCCTAGCTAAGATTTCCAGACATTGGTTTTGGATTCAAGTGGCAGTCCTTTATGAACAATCGTTAACACCAAAACTTGTGTTAAACCTCCCTAAAACCCTAATAAGGACCCGATATGAAAGATGTTGTTCAAGTCAACTCAGGATAGATTCAAATGCCTAGATAAGCTATTGGAGCATGTAGTCAACTCTCCCAGGTACCTCCAGGTGGTGGTGGTTAGTCGGATGAGAGAAAAAATGTACAGATACAAACTTATTTGTCAAAAAATTGTTGTAGCTTTCAAAAGTTGAATTCGTTAAGAAAAGCAAAAGGATGGTAGAAAAAGCTAGAGACTCATTTTACATGTCCATGATGTTTTTTGGATAGTCTCTAGCCTTCAAGTGCTCTAAATTGGTCATCCAAATAAGCCAATCGCAGACAAACCTAATGGTGCAGATAATGTAAAACCCAGGCAGAGATGAAGAGATAGATTTGAGGGTTTGTGCATGATAGATTGATGCAATAAAGTGCATGAAGAAGTTATTTATGACTTGAAAGTCATGATCATGCTTTTGAAAATCTTTTGAGGTCAATGTACGTGGTGAAAATGTTGCTCACAAAATGGCATGTCTGGTTCAAATAGGACTATGAAACATAGGGTCAAGAAATTGATCTGCAAGACCAATATTTGCTATTAGACCATATGACTTGTCTATCTGAGGATGTTCTGGAGATCTCATAGAACCGTTTGTATGCATTAGGAGTCATGACAAGTGTCTACATAGGTGTTGGAGGTCTAATTCTTCATGATTGAGTTTTAAGGTGATTTGACAGTTCTGAGTAAGCAAGTTGCAGAGATGTTTTTGAGCCCTTATTTCCTAAGTGAAGGTGTTCCAAGCATTTGGTGATGACTTTGAGGTCATGGAGAATTTGTCTTCATGTTTTATTTGTCATGGTTGAATAGCTTAAGGGTGTTTAAGCTTCACTATTGTAAGACAGGCTTTTGAGGTCCACAGGCCTAATAAGGCAGTTTGTTCTAAAGGAGCTTTCATGGTATGAACGAAGGATACAGGTCTAATCAAGCATGGAGGAGGTCAGAAGAGTTCATTGGCTAAGTGGTTGAATGGTTTTTGATTGTTGAAGAAAGCCATTTAGGCCCAAGAAGATCAAGTTTTAGTGTTAAGAGAGCAAACCTAGTGCAATTAGGTCTCCATGAGACCTAAAGGAGGAGTAAGGCCTAATTGAGTTGTGGCAGACCAAAAGAAGTTCAAATTGTGATTGAACCATGTTCATAAGATGTCCTAAGACCTATTGTGTGGCCGACCTAAGAGGTTGAAAGTGTGTGGCCGACCAAGTGGTATGTGACCATAAGACTAGTATATATACAAGGTAGTTTAAGCCTATTTGAGTGTGTGAAAATAAGCGAATAAAATCATGCATGATTTTGCAAATAGAGATCTTGAAATGAGTTGTAGACCATAATAGAAGAGCAAAAGGTTGGTAACAAAAAGCTCAAATTAGGTCGCTGAGTTGGTGCTAAGTCACTTAAGGAGTTGGTGCTTCCTTGCAAGTAGGTGTTTCCTAAAGCCTAGTCAAGTGAGTGCTTGACTTTATTAGGGTTAATGCTCCAAATTGAGTTGGTGCTCAACTGAATTTCGTCTGTTGTTTTATAGGACAGTAGTCCATTTGCAGAGATCATAGTGGGTTTTTCTTCCCCTTGAGGGTTTCCCACTCATATATGTGTTATTTTGTTTCATGCTCATCTAAATGGTTCATTATGCATTGCTAAATCACTATGTTGCTTTCATGGTTCATGAATGATTAAGTATAATTGAAAGAAAGTTTTTAAACACTGATTCACCCTCTCTCAGTAATTGTGCTTTCAATAATTGGTATCAGAGTTCGGTCCTTTGGAGCAGGCTTAACGCTTAAAAGAGATCCTAGAAGCACAAACATGTCTAGTCATCAAGTACAAGGAGGTTTCTCAACCAATAAGGCTCCTCTCTTCAATGGGACTAACTATGCATTTTGGAGCATCTGAATGAAGACCTATCTAATGTCCTTGGGCTATGACATATGGCAATCAGTTGTTGATGGATTCATTCCACCTCCTACACCACCAATTGATGCAGCAGGGAAGAAGGTAAGTGAGAACAACTCCAAGGCAATAAATGCCATCCTATGTGATCTTTCAGAGACTGAATTTGTAAAAGTCATGCATTCTGATACAGCCAAAAAAATTTGGGAAAAGTTGCAAACTGTCTATGAATGAGACACCAAAGTCAAGCTGGCAAAATTGTAGACCCATCAAAGACAGTGTGAAACTCTGAAAATAAAAAAGGATAAAAACATTGCATCTTATCTCTTAAGAGTAGATTAAGTGGTAAATGTCATCAGAGGTTTAGGAGAAAAGTTGAAAAAATCAACAGTTGTACAAAAAGTATTAAGATCCCTGACATCCAGATTTGATTCAAAAGTCTCTGCTCTGGAGGAGATCAAAGATCTCAACAAACTACAGATGGATGAGCTTCATGGCATCTTGATTGCCTATGAAATGAGAACAAATGACAGAAGACCTTCCAAGAAAGAAGTTGCATTCAAAGCTGAAAAAAAATCACACGGTGAAAAGGTAAAGGATGATGTTGATACAAACATTGATGATGACAAGATAGAAACCATGTTTGTCATAAAACTAATGAAAGGATCAGGTAAGTATAAGGGCAAGTTGCCATTTAAGTGCTTTAACTATGGTAAGATTGGTCATTTTGCATCCAAGTGCCCTAACAAGGATAAGAATAAGCATGATGAACATCATGGAGAGGATAAGAAATTCTATAAGTGTGACAAAAGCAAAAAGAGCTTTAAGAAGTATGAAGGCAAGAAAGAGTCATTCAAGAACAAGAGAAATTTTTATACCAAAAAAGATAATAGCTCCTCTGATATAAGTGTCACAAGTATATTTGATAGTGATGATGACAATAATGATCATGATAGCAATAAAACTTTATTCATGGCCATAGAAACAGACAATGAAGGTTGTTCAAAAGGAAAAAGTCTTATGAAAAATGAAAAATCGGATGAAGAAAACGCTGAAGTGAACCTTGAGGCAAAATTGGTGAGAGATCTAGAGGAGTTGAAGTTTCAAAAAAAGAAGAATCAGAAACTACGATCATTGGTTAAGAATTATGAGAAACAAATCAATCTCTTTTAAGAGAGACTAAGTAACAACACCAATAAACATGAAAAGATCATCAAACAATTGGAAACTCATATTGAGATTGTCACTACAAGTCTTAAGACCAAGGAGGAAGAATGCACCAAGTTTAAACTAGAAATGGAGTCCTTGAAGGTAGAATTGGATCAGGCAACAATCAAATTGAAGATACATCAAAAATTTGAAAAGAGCACTGAAGTCCTTGGTGATATTTTGAATAGTCAAAGGTTTCCACATGACAAGACAAATCTTGGGTTCAAAGAAGACAAAAAAAAAAACGAGAGTCAAATTTCAAAAGACAACAAAGGTAGAGATGCATCATTCAACGATGATCAAAAGATAATTCCTATCAGACAAACAAAGTATGTGAATTCTTTCAATGGTTAATGTTTCTCATGCAATCAATATGGACATAGAGTTGTGGATTGTAGACATCATGCTAGAATCAATTCCTCATAGAGAAATAGAATGAATGCTCATTTCAACAATAGAAGCAGAGTTTTGTGTTACAATTGTGATCAGAGAGGACATATTGCAAGGGATTGCAAGATGAGGCATATGAAGAAGATCAGTCAAAACAAAAAGGTAAATAATCATACCATTGAGAAGTGGATCAAGAAGTCAAACCCTATGGACAAGGTGAAAAAGGAGCAGAAGACTAAAGGAGAAGAATCTATGCTAGTTCAAACTGTCTTTCACATCCAAGATGAAGGCATGAAATGGTATCTAGATAGTGGTTGCTCAAGCCACATGACAGGGGACAAAGACAAGTTCATTTCATTGAAGAAGAATGTTGCAAGGACAGTGAGATTTGGAGATAACACAACTATTAATATTGTTGGCAAGTGTATCTTGAGTTTGGACAATGGGAAGACCAAGACAGAGAATGTGTTGTATTAGGAAGGCTTGAAACATAATTTGCTTAGTGTAAGTCAAATGCGCAACCAAGGACATACACTGATATTTCATGACAAAGGATGTGATATAAGGAGCGCCAAATCTAGAAGGCTAATTGCCAATGCTAAGAGCACTGAGAACAATCTGTACGTCTTGAATGAAATCAAGGAGAGATGCTTTATGAGCAAGATGGATGAATGTTAGCTATGGCATAGAAAGTTGGGCCACCTAAACTTTGATAATCTGGTCAAGATAAACTCTAAAAAGTTTGTGAAGAATATGCCTAAAATCACCTAACTTGCAAACACACATTGCAAGGCATGTCAAAATGGTAAGCAAACTAAAAGGAGGTTCAAGTCTAAAGAGTATTCTACTACAAGACCTTTAGAGTTAATACACACTAATCTTTGTGGACCTACAAGATTCTAAAGCATTCAAAGAGATAGTTATTTCATGTTACTCATAGATGACTACACAAGAATGACTTGGGTAGCATTCTTGAAAGAAAAGTCAGAAGCTCTTGATAAGTTCAAGGCATTCAAGGCTCTAGTTGAGAATGAAAAGAATGTAAAGATCAAACGCCTAAGATCTGACAAAGGAGGAGAGTTTTGGTCCAATGAATTTGATCACTTCTGTGAGGTCCATGGGATAAGGAGATAGTTCTGAACAGTTAGGACACCTCAGCAGAATGGGGTAGTGGAAAGAAAGAATAGAACAATTCAAGAAATGGCAAAGACTATGCTAAATGAATCATGATTATCTGATAGATACTAGAGAGAGGCAGTGAGCACTGCAATCTACATTTTGAATAGAGGACAGATAAGGATTAATGGCAATAAAACCTCTTATGAACTGTGGAAAGGCAGACCTACTAATGTGGAACACTTTAGAGTGTTTGGAAGCAAATGCTTCATCAAAAGAGATGAGCAAGACTTAAGTAAGTTTGATTCAAGGTCTGATGAAGGAATATTTTGGGGTACTCATCAATAAGCTCAGCCTATGGATACTCTAATAAGAGGTTGCAGAAGATAGTGGAAAGCACCAATGTGAAGATTGATGAGACCAGTTCTCAGAAGTCACACTCTCAGTCAAAGGATGCATTAGAGACTTTGGACTTCAAGAATGAAGAAGAAATAATAGAGATAGATGAGGAAGAAGAAGAAATTGAGGAAAGACAAGATTCAAAAAGTCCTTCAAGACAAATTCAGAGAGACCAACCTGAATCACAAATCATTGACAACAAGGATGCAGGTATGCAAACAAGGAGAAAGTTGGTAAGTAACCTAAATCAAGATATTGTTGCTCTGTTGTCTAAGATTGAACCTAAAAACCTTGTAAAAGCAAGCAAAGACAAGTTTTGGATAGGTGTTATGAATGAGGAGTTAGACCAAATAGAAAAGAATAAGACTTGGGAACTAGTTCCTAGGCCTAAAGAAAAGAATGTCATTGGCACAAAATGGGTGTTTAGGAACAAATTGAATGAAGATGGAAAAGTCACTAGGAACAAGGCTAGATTGGTATGCAAGGGGTACGCACAAGTAGAAGGGGTAGACTTTGAAGAGACCGTTGCTCTAGTAGCAATATTGGAGGCTATCAGATTGTTTCTAGCATATGCAGGTTTCAAAGGGTTTAAAGTGTATCAAATGGATGTCAAATCAGCTTTTCTGAATGAGAACTTGGAAGAAGAGGTGTACATAGAGCAACTTGAGGGTTTCTCATTATCAGATAACAAGGACTATGTATGTAGATTGAAAAAAGCTCTTTATGGTCTAAAGCAAGCTTCTAGAGCTTGGTACACCAGATTGGACAAATACCTATTGGACCAAGAATTCAAGAAAGGAGTTGCAAACAATAATCTATACATAAAGACATAAAATGATCATCAATCGATAGTGGTTGTCTATGTAGATGACATCATATTTGGTGGAAACAGTGAGAATATGACTAAGGCCTTTGCAGATGTGATGGAGTTTGAGATGTCCATGTTGGTAGAACTATCATTCTTCCTCGTGTTACAAATCATTCAATCAGAAAAAATTATATGCCTTTCACCAGATAAGTACATAAAAGAGATGTTGAAGAAATTTGACATAGAAGATTGCAAGGCAATTAGCACACCTATGATCACATGGTGTAAGTTAAGCAAGGAGGATGAATCTCCTTAAGTCAATCCGACATCATACAGATCAATGATTGGAAGTTTGTTGTATACTACTGTCTCTAGACTTGATATCATGCAAGCAGTAGGTCTTGTGGGAAGATTTCAAGTAGACCCAAAGGAAAATCATTTGCAAGCAGTCAAAAGGATACTTAGGTATCTCAAGGGGACTATGGAGCTTGGGTTGTGGTATCCAAGGAGCAAGGAGTTTAACTTGATACCCTATACAAATACAGACCGACTAGATGATAGGAAGAGCACTAGTGGAGGAGCTTTCTTCTTCGGAGAGTGCCTAGTATCATTGATAAGCAAGCAGCAGCCATCAATGACATTATCTACTTGTGAGGCTGAGTACATTGCAATAGCTTCATGTTGCACTCAAGTCTTATGGATGAGACACACCTTAAACAACTACAAAGTGGAGTATGGTAGTCCTTGTCCTATCTTTTGTGACAATACAAGTGCCATAAGCATATCAAAGAATCTAGTCATGCACTCAAGGACTAAGCACATTCCCATCAGGTATCATTTCCTAAGAGAACAAGGGAACAAAATGTCAAGCTTGAGTATGTATCTACCAAGGATCAGAATGTAGATATTCTAACCAAGCTACTTCCAAAGACAACATTTGAACATCTAAGACAGGAATTGGAGTAATTCCTACCTCTACTAGCATGTGAGTAAGGTATAGAAGCATTCATGAGAGTTTCATGGTGTGCCTATGGGGGTAGGACCTTTAGTCTACGACTGCACCTAGACCACTCCTAGACCCTGCCTAGCCTAGTGAGATATGAAGATCAAATTTCAAGGCAAGTATGCACATAAGAGCATGGATAGATGTGAGATAAGTTGTTTTAGGTATGATCACTAAGTTTGAGGTCAAGATTTGAAGGAAAAGTGTGTGAATCATTGTTTTAGGCCTTCTCAAGCTCATAGAATGAGGTCTCAAACCCAAGAAGCACTTTCAAACATTAGTTGGCACATGTAACCTCTGCATGGGAGTCCGAGTTGTTGAGGAGAGATGGGGAAGGGTCCTAGCTAAGATCTCCAAGCATTAGTTTTGGATTTAAGTGGCAATCCTTTATGAACAATTGTTAACACCAAAACCTATGTTAAACCTTCCTAAAATCCTAATAGGACCCGATATGAAAGATTTTGTTCAAATCAGCTCAGGATGGATTCAAATGTCTAGATAAGCTATTAGAGCATGTAGTCAACTCTCCCAGGTACCTCCAAGTGGTGGTGGTTAGCTGGATGAGAGAGAAAATGTACAGATACAAAAGCTTATTTGTCAAGAAATTGTTGTGGCTCTCAAAAGTTGAATTTGTCAAGAAAAGCAAATGGATGGTAGAAGAAGCTAGAGACTCATTTTACATGTCCATGATGTTTTCTGGATAGGTTCTAGCCTTCAAGTGCTCTAAATTGGTCATCCAAGTAAGTCAATCGCAGACAGACCTAATGGTGCAGATAATGTAAAACCCAGGCAGAGATGAAGAGATAGATTTGAGGATTTGTGCATAATAGAATGATGCAATAAAGTGCATGAAGATGTTATTTATGACTTATAAGTCATGGTCATGCTTTTGAGAAGCTTTGGAGGTCAGTGTATGTGGTGAAAATGTTGCTCACAAAATGGTACGTCTGGTTCAGATAGGACTGTGAAACATAGGGTCAAGAAATTAGTTTGCAAGACCAATATTTGCTATTAGACCATATGACTTGTCTATCTGAAGATGTTTTGGAGATTTCATAGAACCATTTGTATGCATCAAGAGTCATAACAAGTGTCTACACAGGTGTTGGAGATCTAATTCTTCATGACTGGTTTTTGAGGTGATTTGGCAGTTCTGAGCAAACAAGTTGCAGAAATGTTCTTGAGCCCTTATTTCCTGAGTGAAGGTGTTCCAAGCATTTGGTGATGACTCTGAGGTCATGGAGAATCTATCTTCATGTTTCATTTGTCATGGTTGAATAGCTTAAGGGTGTTTAAGCTTCACTATTGTAAGACAAATGTTTGAGGTACACAAGCGTAATAGGAGGATACAGGAGCTTGTCCTAAAGGAGCTTTCATGGTATGAACAAAGGATACAAGTCTAATCAAGCATGGAGGAGGTCAGAAGAGTTCATTAGCTAAGTGGTTGAATGGTTTTTTATTGTTGGAGAAAGCCATCTGGGCCCAAAAAAATCAAGTTTTAGCCTTAAGAGAGCAAACTTAATGCAATTAGGTCTCCGTGAGACCTAAAGGAGGAGTAAGGCCTAAATGAGTTGTGGCAGACCAAAAGAGGTTCAAATTGTGATTGAGCCATGTTCATAAGATGTCCTTAAGACCTATTGTGTGGCCGACCAACTGGTGTGTGACCATGAGACTAGTTTATATACAAGGCAGTTTAGGCCTAGTTGAGTATGAAAATAAGCAACTAAAATCATGCATGGTTGACCAAAAGGAGGTCTTGAAATGAGTTGTAGACCATAACAAAAGAGCAGAGGGTTGGAAACACAAAAAGTTCAAATGAGGTGGCTGAGTTGGTGCTGAGTCACTTAGGGAGTTGGTGCTTCCTTGCAAGTAGGTGCTTGCTAAAGCCTAGTCAAGTGGGTGCTTGACTTTATTAAGGTTGGTGCTCCAAGTGGAGTTGGTGCTCAACTGAATTTGGTCTTTTGTTTTATAGGACAATAGTCCATTTGTAGAGATCATAGTGGGTTTTTCTTCCCCTTGAGGGTTTCCCACTCATATATGTGTTATCTTGTTTCACGTTCATCTAAATAGTTGTGCATTGCTAGATCACTATGTTGCTTTCATGGTTCATGAATGATTAAGTATAATTGAAAGAAAGTTTTTAAACACTGATTCACCCCCCCCCCTCTCAGTAATTGTGCTTCCAACAAGCCCAACCAAAGTGCCATATATGCCTCTACGATGATATATGCCTCTATATGCATCCTCCCATCTAATAACCCTAGGATTAGGAATCTAGGATAAACCATTAAGCCACCTAATACACATTAGGTTGACTAATTACCAATTATAGCTTATTCCACAATTTACCCACTTGACCCAAAACAAAAGTTACATGTTGGGCCCATCCTAACTACACATTGGTTGTTTGCGCCACACGTCAGCGAATCCTAATATCATATGCGCAGGTACATAACATCAAAGCTATTTAATGAGGCATTTTCTAGGGGTTTCTTCCATCTTGGTTGTAGCACATCATCCATCCGATTCATAAGTCGATGGATAGTTCTAACCTAGCAATTATAGGACTATTTTAATTGGTCATACATTTGTGAAGCTTTATGTCATTGTATTAGAAATAAAGTTTTACGTGCACTTGGAGAGTGTTAATCTCAAAGCAAAAGGGCACATATGTTTTAGGAGAGACTTCCACTCATGCTTCATGCAATTATTGAGAGGGATATTCTAGTCTTTTGTTGTTTTGTAGGTTTTAGGAAGGACTTTGACTCAATCCCAAGCTACCAACTCTTCCAAAAGTTGTGGGGTATTGGTATTTCAGATTCCTTCATTGCTACCATCATGATACTTCATGAGATTTGCTAGCCAATTGTGGTCTTTGACTTTGTTAAAAGCATCAATAGAGTCAAAACAAAGTGCCCTGTCTCGCAGAATCTCTTTGGTATTTATATAGATAAGCTTGAGGACCTTCTTCACAAGCGCACTTATGTTGGTGTTGGTTGTATATTACATTATAAACTAATTGATATATTGATATTTAAAAATGATGTGATGTGAAGCCCAATTTTACTTTGTTTATAGTTTGTCCCTTATGCATTATTTTGACTATTCACTGGTTTTGAGGCACGGAGTGCCATTACTATTATTAACTAGCATGTGAATGGTATTTGATGACATATATGGACATTATGGATGTTTTGACTAGTTGAGCTAGCATGTTTACATCATTTTGATTGGTATATGGATACTATGGATACATCATTATTTGACAAAATGTTTTCTTGTTCTATGTGATGGACTTCTGACTATTGAGATCATTGATTGAATGCAATTAAATACATTGTGTTTTGTGTTTAATGCTTGTGAAATCTTATGATGTATTTGCTTTGGATATTATTGGGATCAAACATTTTGATGTGTGCATTCAATATGTAGTTGACAAGGACAGCCAAGCAAAGAATACTTGAGCTCTACTAAGCATGTGCTAACCAATGTTCACCTAAGTTGTTAGATTATTCCTATTGACCTTGAATATGTATATATTTGTAAGTTAGTGGACTTACTTGTAAATTGTCTAGCGGTGGACTTAAACCTTTATTCCAACCCCTTTTAACCTTACCCATGGATGCTCTAAGAGATTCTAGAAGACCAAGCGGATAGATGGGATCAGTCATAAATGTTGGGCATGTTGGGTCGGTTGACCAATCATATTTACTTATGTTTTTGTTAGTATAGTTTCATGTTAGTAATAAATGTAAGTTGGTTGGTTCACAAGTGAGAGTTAGTTGGGTCCCGTAGTGGAACCACCTTGTGAAAGCTTTATAAGCTTTTACCTCCTTTGTAAATACAATCCAATATAATATATCATTACATTTTGAGGAAAAGCTTTATTTACAATGTAGTTTTTCAGTTTTACCTATGTGTGCACAGTCCAACAGGGCAACTTGTGAAATTCGAATTTAGGGATAATGGCTCTCTTATGGTGGTGCAAGGAACAAGTTATGACCTTTTTATGTGTGTACTTCACATCTTTTATCTTTATTGATGGATGGGGTAACATTTTTGGGGATTTTTTTAGACTTTGGGGTGTCCAATTACCCCCTTTGATGTCTTGGATATAAAGTGAATTAATAAGGACGTAAGAGGAGTTACTGAAGTTGTAAGAGGGACTTGGTGCCCATGTGATATGGAAGAGAAATTCAATGAATATGTAAGGAGTGATGCTGTGCAAGACTTGTGGGGCAAGTCTTTGGAAAGAAAAGAGACAATTGTCAAGTTTCTCTTGGGTGAGTAATTTGAGAAACATTTCTATAATTAATAGGAATTCAAACCCTATGGGAACTTCTATTTGAATTTTTCCTTTTAACTCTTTTTGCTTAAGGACTAGCTTTAGTTGGCTTGGATTTTGAACTAGAAGGAAAGGGAAGCTTAGAGAGGGATAAAGCTTTTGTCAGGAGGAGGACCTAAGGTAGGGTTCTCATCATGAAATGCTCTCATGTCTTGTATTAAGTTTTATGATTTATTTCATGTTTTTTGATTGCTTTAAAAATGAAGTGCTGCTTTGGTTGTGAAGCCCTTTTTGGCTTATAACTTACTTATATTTACTAGGATAAATTAGGGCTTGATCCATGTTCATTTAACCCTTTTTATGGGTGTTTTACAGGCCTTTGTCCACCTTTAGGTGGCTGTTTTGTTTTGTGTTTTATTTAAAGAAAATGGCAAGGTTATGCTTCCCAAGTTGAGCTAATCGTTTTGTGTGTCTGTGTGGGAGTTTGAGGCTTGGGTTCATGAGGATATTTCTTACTTATGTAACGACCTTTAGGGCTAGGGAGGGAACTTTTATGGGCAAGTTCTTAAAGCCACCCTCCCCTCTCTCCAATAGAGCTTGGAATGGGGCTTTTTGGACAAGCTAATAAAACCATTCCTTCCCCTTGCCCCCGCTCCATTTTGGAAATTGAGGTTCTTGCCATGGAATGGCAATTTGAAGTTTTGGCATGGTTACTTGTTTTAATCATGAGACCATCCCCCATCCTCCTATAGTCATAAATCTTTGCTAGATTTCCTTGTTGATATGTATTATACTCTATTGTGTTTTAGCACGTTGAATATGAAGGATGCAAACCCTTGGAGTTATGTTCAGGGGTGACTAGTTAAGTTTGTCCTACACCCTTCTCTCAACCTACTTTACTTATTCTTGTATTTCCTTGTTCCCACCTTAACCCATTTGGTTGACTTATGTTTTGTTTGGGAGTTCTCGGGGGTGCCTAAAGTCTCCCACTTGATGACGGCATGACAATTGGAAGGTGAGCACTTTCTCCCTTGATCATTTAAAGACTATATTTTGGAGCCTTTGCGGATTGGTGGGAATACTTGTGTGACTTTGTTGTGTGACTTTTATTGCCTTGCAAATGTAACTTGAGAGTGTTGCAAAAGTGCAATATGTTTTATTGCTTTGAAAGTTGTGGGGTTGTCACATCTTGCATCCCCTTTGTTGCAAGAACTATTCTTTTAAATGCTATAAGCTCTTATAAAATTTTCCTATGTAAAGAAAGTGGAAACGTGTAAGCTGCTCATACTTGAGGGATTTGAAAAGATGAATAAAGAACTTGTTATTTTATGCATTGAAAATTGTCAATTTGCTTTGAAGGATTAGAAAGCTTAAAGGGTTGTTTTGGAAATATAATTTTTAGACTAATAAATTACATCTAAATCTTCCTGAATTAATTTTACTGTGAAGTCTTCATTCTGATTACGCAGCATTTTAGGATTGATTTTAAGAGTCTCAGCTTGAAAGGTACGAATTTTCGAAGTTGAGGTTCTGATTTTCAATGCAATTGCTTAGTATTTTCCCACAAATAATTTCACACTCTAAACACCTCAAATCTTCCCCAAATCAATTTATTGGATAAAATACATAATTCTTTGCTGCTTAGAATTTTATAGAATTTTCATAATAGATTCCAATATTTTTTAAATTAAATTAAGAAATGTCCTTGGTTGGGTGATCTAATATTTTTTTTTATTAATTAAATAAAAAAAGGCTCTTGGTGGGTTTTTTAAGAAAGCCCACCCGAATCTCAATGCAACTTTTTTAAAAAAAATGCCAACCTAGTTTAAGTGAATTAGTGCGGGTAAGGGGAAAACGGGCCCAAGCCATTAGGCCCAAGTAAACTAAGTCATTCGGCCAACCAAATTGCATTGGGCAACTCAACTAACCGAGTTGGGTGCACCTATGATAATTGGCCGACTAGGTAGCTAGGCAACATATCTTATAAAACAAGGTCAGGATTGGAAGCCCAGGTAACTTACCTCAAGCAACACAAGCGACTCGCCTTGGCAAAGTGAACCAACTTGAGTCAAGCAACTTGTGAAATGATGACTAGAACCGATTTGAGTCGAGCATTTTGGGCCCAGATTATGACTCGGGGAATTCATTGTGATTTGAACTGAGTTGCGTTGAGTGATAGAGCGAACCGAGTTAGCCAACTTGATTAGGTGTTTTGCGTCAAGCCAGCTAAGACGTAGATAAACGAGCTCAAGCTTGTAAGCCTGGGCAAATTGGACTAACTACTCAGTTCAAGCCCAATTGAAAGGAAACAAGCAACTCAGATTAATCGAGTTGAGTTGGGTGTATTTGCAAATTGTTTCGAACCGAGTTGGTCCAAAGCAATTTGGGCCAAACAGAGCTCGGTTGGGAAGCAAATTGAGTTGATCACACGAACTAAGCTATACAGTTGAGCAAACCAAGTTGGGCAACTTGGTTCAAACTGAGCCATCATGGGGCGAATTGAGTTGGGCAAGTCAACAAATTGAGTAGGGGAGTGAACCAAGTTGAGGCAGCTTGGTTATCCAAGTTGATCAACGACAAATGGAAATGAGTCAGGTCGGGTAGCTTTCAGCAATAACTCAGTTGCATGTGGGGGTGGTGGGGGGGGTGAACCAAGTTGGGAATCTAGGCCCGTGGGCCTGGGTTTGGCATGGATTATGCAATGAGGAACCTCATCAACTAGGTTTGGCCAGGTTGGTGCCTTTTAGGTCTTGGAGGGGCAGGTTATAGGTTTTGGCTCTTGAGGAGTTGGAAGCTAGGTAAGGGGAGGTCCTTAAGGGACCCCCCTTCTAACCAAACCACTTTGCCATAAATAATTAAACCAAGATACAAAACAAATAAAAATTATCTAATGCAATTTTTGCTAAGGCCACCAAACTACCATTAGTGATTGTCAAAGGTCTTACAACCTTAAGGGTCTTCTCGTCCGTTTGCACCAAAGGACGTAAGGGTGGTCCTTAGGGGACCCCCTTCAAAACTATAGGCATTTTATTTCAAGAAAGCAATTAAAAACTCAAACAAAAAATCAAATCGATGCTTGAGGGTCACGAGGCGGCCATTATCACCCGCCAAAAGCTTTTTGCCCCTTATGCATTCTTCATCCATGTGAGGCCTAGAGGCCTACCGAAGGCATTCTGAAGGGTTGGGGAGCCTTGTAACCTGCCTTAAAACACTTGAAGACTGTTAGAAAATAAAATGAAACTATTTTAAATAAACTTGAAAGCCTTGCAAAAGCTAGGAGACTATGATCATGTCTTCCTCTAGATCTTCAAGTCCTCTCTCTCAAGCTGGTTTATGCAACCTTAGGGGTGTTGTAGGCTCTTTATAGCAATTCATAAGGATTCCTAGATTTTTCCTAGACCTGAACAAATCCAATGGATGAGATATAGATTAGATGGGACAGTTGAGATGAGATGCTCCACTCTCATGGAGCTACCCAAATATTCATTAGGCACCTTTTAGGGTCATATGAGGTCTACGAGATATTTTCGTAGTCCAATTGATAGAGCACCTCAACTTGGAATTAAAACTCGAAATATGACTTATGGTACGAACTGAGCCTTTTGATTGGTCGGAATTCTCAGAGGCAAAATTTAAACTTCGCAAGGCATCGAAGTGGGTCATTTGACCCTAGTCTATGCCTGACCCTATTTTGTATTATTTGAGTCTACATCGGGACCTCGAGGTCGTGGGGGACCACCAACCTGTTTAGGTCATTGTAAGTCATTTGGATCAGAGTGGTCGATTGGTACAAATGGGGTCAACACGGGTGTTGTAACGACCATGCAACCTTTTGTACATTGGCAACTGCGTCCATTTGTTTGCATGTATTCCTTTGTTAACATGTGGTGCATTGTATCTTAGAGATCGTTCTAACCTTACAAAAAAAAACCTACCCTATTTTGCTTGCTTCTATAAGCTTTGCCAGCTTGTGATCAACCTTAGCAAAAATAAGGTCATGGTCTTCAACAACTCTAGGGTTGTTCTTTCCAGATTCCAGTACCAATTCCTCTACAAAGGGGATCTATAGAGATCACAACTTGCACCTACTTGGTTCTACAATTTATCAGACCATCTTTCATCTTGAAGCTTGCTTAACAATCACGTCTTTCCAAGGGATACTCCTCACTTTCTATCTTGGAGCATCAAGGCATTCACTAAACCCATCGTCCTTTATCAACTAGAGGTTTTAGGTCCCAGTTTGGCATCCAATGATTGGGCTCGTATTGTGAGAGTTCATAATATCATGATTTAGCAAATGATCTATTGCAATGGGAAATTCTCTAGTGCAGTGTCTATTTTGAGTTTGTTGCCCTGCCCCTTCACCTCAAGAGTATCTTTAGGCTTACTTTCTACATTCACAAATTCAAATCCCTAGGTGATATATCCTCCAATTATGAGAGATACCTATATTTGGTGCTTTGTTTTTCAAAGTTGGTTGCCTTCTCGTGACTCACTAGGCATCGGTGTAGTTGGTAAGTTGAGACCAATTTATTCCTTCACTCCATCAACATCTCAATTCTTCGGCTCCCTCCTCTCAAAAAAAAATCCTTGGATGCCCCTTTGAGCCTTCTTCCCTTGAAGGAGATGATCAATAGACTTGTCAAAGAGGACATATGACAACAATACTTTCATGTCACTTAGACCTCCTCTCCACAACCCTTTCAACCCAAATTTATCCTTCTATGTTGAGCATTTCTTGCATATTGTGGATAGCACTATCGTTCAACCTGCCTATTTTCGGAATCATTGGTCACAGGGCTTGATGGTCCATTATCAATTGTGGCCTATGAAATCAAGTGTGCACTTCCTCCTTGTAGAGAGAAACCCCACTTGTGGCTGAAAGGTTTCCCATCGCAAGGTCAAGGGATGTTAGCTTTTCATAAAACCCTCTTTGAGTGCGTTGTCATTATGCTAACAAAATAAGACCCAAAATGTGCACATCGTTGCAGACATGGAGATTTTCATTATTAGTTAAATGAATAAAATACAATGAGTTGCTTGCCTCCATTGCCAAGATGGCCATGGGCACCTTGACATTGTGCAAACCATGCAAAACATTATTCTACCCCTTCTCGTACAAAACCACTCTACCATACAATGTAGCTTCTTCTTCCTCCAAATCATATGCAATGTGGATCCCACAAGCAACTAAATAACTATTCATCCCAAGTTGGTTCTCATACAAGTATCATTTTCACTAGAACCCCTTTCTACAATATATTTCAATAATAACCACTTTTCAACTATAGGATATTATTACAATAAATAATTAGATAACCCCTTTATAATAAATACCATATTATGGACTGACTAACGATTCACTTGTACTATCATTAATCAAAGTCCCAAATCCCCAAAACACATCTCATGCATGCACTTATAGTAACCATCCCATCCCATCAATGTGCATAAGTAACCAGATGTTGCATCCATTGCGTATGTAGGAGATGGCATCCAACAATAGGATATTTATTACAATTAAAAATTAAATAACCCCTTTATAATAAATACCATATAAGGGATAATAATTACCTTGAACCTATCAAGTGTCTCGTCCCAAGACACTCCAAAAGCTTTGCATCCAAATCACTATAGCAAGTCATTACTCGCAGTCCCGAATCCCCAAAATGCATATCATGCATGAATTTTGTTATTTGGGTATGGGTATGGGTACGGGGATGTCTCGGGTACGCAGATACACCATTTTTCAAAAACCTTGATTTGGATATGTCGTGGGTACGTCTGTATGTGTGTGTGTGTGTGTGTGTGTGTGTGTGTATTACTCTTTTTTAGTAAAACACTTGAAACTACATAGTATGAAAATATTGTCTATAAAAGATATAACACTTAAAAATATATAATATTCATTCATTCATTACTTCAAAGACAAAATGTACATTCAAATCTAGAATAAATCATCTCGATTGCCCTCAAAATCATGAGTGCCACTCCCATTATTTTTCAGCTTTATCATTTACTGATGCTTTCTCTCGCAGGGACTCACCGGTTCATTGAATCTCCTAGAGTGATGCCTTAAGGGGTGCACCATGAATGGGGTGGGATCGACTTGGGGCACTTTGCAAGGGGTGGGATCGACTTGGGGCACTTTGCAAGAGATGTTCTCATACTATTCTATCATACCTACATCCCTTCATGCAGCCTTCATACCTCCTATGATGTCTTCTTGAAATCTTGAAACCCTGAAATATGGCTAAGTCTGAAACCCTAAAACCCTGGAATCTGACTAAGTCTGAAACATGATAGGATCCTCCAAAACCTGGAATTTGTATTGTAGCTCCTAGAGGTCTGAAACCACTCTCCAACATCCTGAAAGTATATAAATAAAATATAACTTACATACTGCTCGGACTTTGGTGTGATCTTTAGAGTGAGGGGGCTGCTTTTATAAAGAGTTTGCAGTGATTTAGGGGTTTTTTTAAAAAGTTTTGAGTATTTTTTTATTTTTTGCCTTCAAGTTGCCTCAGCGACGCCGAAAATGTCCCGGGCATGCCCAGAGATATCCCAAGCACACCTACACATTTCCGGCACTATTCCGAACATCTCCAGGCGTGCTTGGGATGTCTTTGGGCGTGTCCGGGACATTTTCGACGTTGCTGAGGCAACTTGAAGGCAAAAAATAAAAAAATACTCAAAAAACTTTAAAAAAAACATAAATCACTGCAAACTCTTTATAAAAGCAGCCCCCTCACTCTAAAGACCACACCAAAGTCTGAACAGTTCCGACAATGTTCCGGACGTCTCTGAGCGTGTTCGGGACGTCCCTGTACCGAAGGCTTGCCTAGGTAGGAGTCGGGTTGGGGCGGGGGGGGGGGGGGGGGGGGGCGGCAGGTGTTCCTACAACACAGGTATGTGGGAAATGATATCTGGTACAGAATGACATGCACTCCTATATTCATGCACCGCACCCCTTAATGATGGTAGTTAGCACTGGTGCTGGAATGTACATTGGTAGCCACTGTGCATCTCTTATCATACCACTACTACATTTCTCATGTTTGTTCATCCTTGGGCTCACCCAACACACCTACCTACTACACCACACAGCAAACAGGTTATATCAATACCTCTTTGGTTTCTAAAAAAAATCTTATTCTGCTTGTTTTAATGGAAAAAAAAATCCCATCTGCCTCAAGTTCCTTCCATTTCATACCTCTGTTTGGGGTCTTTTATTTTTGTGAACTTTTTATGGGGTATTTGTTCTATTTCAAACTTAGGTGGGGTCTTCATCCATAACCGAGGAGTATCATCTTCTAAACAAATCTTGTGAGAGTGGCCATTCACTCCAAAACATGTTTATACATTAATCTTGAAATAATATGTTGTAAACACTGCAAATTGGGAAATCAGTCCAAAATGAACAGTATTCTCTGCACACACTTATAATATTATTGGTGTGAATTTCATGGCATATTCTCCTTGGCAATAATAAAATTAACTACAAACCAATACTTTGAAATACAACAAATGGCTGCATCAATACTTGATGTGTATAAATTGTTTAAAATGAAAATGCCTTCTATATCATCATACAATTCAATGCAATATTAGTCTTCTCCAATTTCATCGACACACAATCTCTGGTCTAAGCCCCTCACCTCACATGCCCTTCTTTATTAACTTTTACCTGCAGTAATTCTAGGAAAAAAAACTGTATGTGGGCAAAATAATCTGCACACTCAACGAGTCAACGGTCTTCCTTGCCATCCTCTTGTTATCAGAATGCACATCTTAAAAACTGGGCTGCAATGATTTCAACGCACATGTGATAATGCAAATTCTACTCTTTTGTTCCCTTCACAGGCCTTAGTGCTCAAGGTCTGAATGTACACCTTCCTCAAACTTCATTAAATTTACCATAAAGGCTTGAGCATACTGTTTTTTTCTTTCCTCCTAATGGACGACAAGCTATACTGCAATTCTTCTACACAACCATTCCTCAAGGTTGTCTTCAGTTCACAACTTTTCTGCGCAGCATATACTTTGCAGTACTCTCACAAAACTGTGAATATTGCAGACTTCACAGTTCAGAATTATTTATGCCTTTGCAATCTCTCTCTATACCATGAATGTACCTTTCACAAGTCTTTGCATTAAAATGGTTAAAACAATGTGAAGCATTTTCATGCGAAAACAACATTCTTAATACTGTCAAATCTACATGTAGATCTGCAGCTCCTTCACAGGCATAGGCTCACAATGCCTTCTTCCCAGTGTTCAATCTGGTAGGAATAACTGCCCAGTTTCTTTTTCTTCGCATAGTGGGTAACAGTGCTCTTGTCTCTTGTACAAATGCTTTGCTTATTCTATGCCTGTCATGTAAACTAATCCATTCCCAGTACTGGAAGAAATAAACTGCAAAATACTTCAAGGGTTACCACAATCATTGTGTAATACCTATACCATTTCGTTCTGGCAGGCTTCTGGCATAGGAGTTCCAGCAACCTCTTGGTTGAGTTTTCCAGTTCCCCACACTAGAGCTATGTCATAGATATATCTGAAGCACAGTGGCCATGTATATTGTCGAAGCTGCTGCATTTCTATCAAGCAATCGCTGTCAATTGTGTCTGTGAATTGTGTGACCACGAGACAACACACTGATATCCTTTGTAGACCCAACCAAGAACTCAAAGAATGCAACAAAGCTGTGATGCATTGCTTTTTCCACACAAGGGTATTTTTGTTTTGAATCACAGAACTTGAATTTCTCTCAAAAGTACTTTTCTATACAGACACCCAAATTGGTGCAATTTTGTTGAACATCTTGTTCGGTACCACAGAATGAACAAATAACATTTTGTGCTCCAGACGAGGAATAACATGTCTGTCAAGTGCATAAATATCCATAGAATTTTTGGCCTCAATATGGCAATGAGTACAGTCCAATATTTCATGACAGCACAGAGCCCTTATTCGGCATCTCCAGCATAATGTGAACACCCATGCAGCATGAGCCCCGGAACACACGTATCCTCCAGCAACATCTAATCCATTGTGGCTTCAGGGCAAAAACAAGCAACTTCCATTGCAAAATGTACTGTGAACTGCGAGGATTGGGAATGCAAGGATTGCAAATATGAAATAATGCCAATGCAAATTCAAAATATTGCAAATGTGAATGCAAAATATTGCAAATGTAAATGCAATATATTGTGAAATATGATTGCCAACTATTGCGAAATATAACCGTAAAATATTAGGAAATATGACTGCAGAATATCACTGCAAAATATTGCGAAATATAACTGTAAAATATTAGGAAATATGACTGCAGAATATCACTGCAAAATATTGCGACATATGCACACTAGGGTGCCTTACTATAACAATAAAAGGATAGCTATTTTCAGCTCATCAATACACTGTTACAGCATGTGCTGATAACACCATCATAGTCTGTCTCGGGATTGACCTGCTCCATCATCCCAAACATGTCATTTCTTTAAGTTTCTCACAGTATCGTGCATCTTTTAATGGTTGTTTGGTACACTAAAAAAAAAATCGTCATCCAACTCAAGAGGTCTTGTCATTTAAGATCAGAGACCTCTCACTTATATACATGTCTTCTTCAAGAATCCATATCCTCACATCGCCAATTTGAATAACTCAAAGACACATTTCAGGAAAGCAAAAATATGATGCCTAGAACCCTTCAAATTTACCAAAAAACTTGAACTACAGCATGAGCTCTTTTGCCATAAACATGTTTTTTCAGAGACCTTCATTCCAAATGCCTTCTATCCACTTCTGCTGCCACCTGACAAGATCAAGAAACATCCTGGGTACAGCATAAAAAAAAATTCCTGGCTGGTGCAATTAGTTAGTTTTTCATAAAACCCTCCTTGGGTACCCTGCCATTATGCAACAAACAAAGACACTAATACAGATATCTTAAAAACATCTATCTGAAAAACGCTGAGAGGTATCAATCTCAAGGCCCTTATCTTGGACTTTTCACATACGAAAATTATTAATAACTCCATTACCTTCTTCACAAATTTTCCACTGACTGGTGACAAATCATGTCAATCTAGCTACACCAATGTGTCAAGCTTGAAAAAATCTTTTTGGAATTGTCAAAAAAAATTGGTCTGCCTAGGGACGAAGGAAGACAACAAAATGTCGAAGCAGGTATACAACACGAAGCGGAATAAGATGTAACTGGCAGCGCCTTGCAACAAATCACGTTTAGATTTTTAGCTGACTGTGTTCAGGATCTATGTTTCTCCACCCGTGAAAGGTTTTTGTTGTCGTTTTATGATTATTTGACATTTTCCCGTAGTGTTTTCCGTTTAGACTTTTGCTGCAGGCATGTTTGCCCTCCAGGGCAAACGTGACATTTTAATATTTGTCCTTTTCTGGACACGTTTCTTCCAATCATCCGATGATGGCAGATAAGGGTGATCACTCCAAAAAATCCTTCAAAGAAATATTGAAGCGAGAAAATGGCCTCTTCGTATGCCTATGATTGATCTAATGAAAAACGAAAATGGGTGCATGAAAGCTGCCGATGGGTCTCTGGTCGTTGTGCTTTTGAAATCCGATATTCAAAGTGGCATTGAGGACTTGGAGAGCAGAGGGTTGAATGCGTAATTTATGGGATTTCACCCTTCACTAATGGCCTTTAAAGACTGGTTGAAGAAAACCTGGCATCCAATGTTCAAAGTGGAAGAGGAATTACCTTTAATTGTTCCAGTTTGGGTACGGCTGTTTGGTCTTCCGGCGGAGTATTGGAACAATAACATTTTTACAGCAATTGGCAATACCATATGTACATACATGCTGACATCTGATAGTTTCTTGCAGCTTGAACAGATGATTTAAGCTCGTATCTGCGTTTTGATGGATCTGAAGAAACCCCTACCCCTGAAATTACTTTGGATACAGGAGAAGAGAAATGGGAACAAGTGGTTGACTATGAAACCATTCCTTTCAGATGTAGGAATTGTCATGAATATGGACATCTAGTCAAGTATTGTCCATTGAATGCCTCTGATCAGAAGATGGATGAGAAAAATCAGGAAGACTTTCTTACACCTAAGAAAAAGAAAACAGTGAAGAAAAACACTCCATTGAACTCAATTGGAAATGATGGAAATCGTTTTGCTAGCCTTCAACTCAACAATGAGGAAACTGATAATGAGAATATGATGGAATTGCAGATCCCAGAAACTCAAATGCATGAGGTTGTTCTTCATGAAAAGATGAAAGATATTTTGAATGATACTCAGCTATCTTTAATTCCTGTTAATGATCCACTGGATAAGACTTGTAAAGCAATAGAAAGCTATCAGTGGAAAACCAAGTTTCAAGAACAATTTGCTCAAAATATTACCCACGAAACCCATAAAGAAGGGGAAGATAAAGCTTTGATGATTCTGCCCAACAACTCTGAATCTCAGAATGCAGATTTAATTCTGGGAGTTTAGTCAGGAAAAAGCCAAAAAAAGGAGAATGGATACAAATATTAGGTTAGGAAGGAAGACTAACCAAGGAAACTTGAAGCAGGAAGGTCAAAGGTTAAGCTCTGCAGGCAAAGTTAGGGGTTTAACCCATATCTTCATTCAGTCTTCTCAATGACGGTTATAACTTGGAATATACGAGAGCTGAAAGGTAGCCCTTCTAAGATTAATGAAATTAGAGAATGATTCAAACAAATAAACCACAGATGATTTTTTTACAGGAGACTAAGGTTTCGAATGAGTTAATGGATGTACTAGCTGAGAGGATGTGGCCTCATACTCAGGTGATTTCTCTAAGTTCTCAGGGAGCTTCAGGAGGGGTGACTTGTATATGGGATCCAAAAAAGATCACAGTGATCCATTCCTGTGGAAGTAAAGGGGTTGTTTTACTGCATGCTTTCTCACAGGAGGAGTCTAAAGAGATTATTTTTATTAATGTCTATGCCCCCATCTCTTTAGATGATAAAAGGCTACAATGGCAGCACATTAATAAGATGATTCAACCCTTTCTAGACATTCCTCTTATGCTAGGAGAGGATTTCAAAACTATTTTAAATCTTGAAGAAAAGAATGGAGGTATGGCAATTTTAGATGCAAGTTCAAACAATATGATTACATGCATACAAAAGCTTCAGCTAGTGGATGTTAGACTTAGTAATGGTATGATGACCTGGTCTAATAGAAGGCAAGGGCAAGAATGTATTCTTGAGAGATTAGACAGGTTTTTACTTTCAGAGCCATGGTGGACTAAAGATTATATTCCAAAGGTACATATTCTTAATAATCCAGGTTCTTATCACTGGCCAGTATGTTTGGAGCTTGGGAGAACTTTCTCATGTCATGCCCCCTTCAGATTTCAATTGATGTGGCTCCAACATGAGAATATCCATAATCTTATTTGGCAATGGTGGAATGAAGGTAAACCTAAGCATGGAACTCATATGTACATTTTTGTTAGAAGATTGAATTATATTAAATCCAAATTGAAAGCATGGAACTGGATGGAATTTGGTGACATAAAGGAAAGAAAGCAACAGATCCATTGTACGTTAGAGGAAATCAATGCTGAAATCAGAAATAGAGGGATTAATGAAGATTTAGAAAAGAAGGAAATTTCATTGAAAGCTGATCTTCAAGAATGGGAGAAACGGGAGGAAATTTTAAGGCAACAGAAATCTAGAATTCAGTGGCTAAAGAAGGGTGACAAAAATACAGCTTACTTTCATAAATCCTTGTTGGCCAGAAGATCTCAGAATTATATAAACTTCTTAAGAAAAGCAGATGGTAAGAAAGAATACTCTTTAGAACGAATGTAGGGTATACCCACGGAGTATTTCTCTAATCTATTTACTGCTGTCTCTTTAGATGATATGGCACAAAAGGAAGCTTTAGCAACCATCCCAAAAACTATTTCAGATCAGGACAATAGAAATCTCTATACTCAAGTCACTGAAGGGGAATTAAAAACAATTGTTTTCAGTATGAAAAAAGGCAAAACTCCTAGCCCTGATGGTTTTCCGATTGAATTTTATCAAGCTTTCTGGGGCATCCTTAAAGATGAGCTTCTTCAAGTTGTGGAGGCGCAAAAGGCCAAGACTATTTTAAAAGAAATAAACAAAACATTTATAGCTCTAATTCCAAAAGCCTCTGAAGTGGAAGAGATATCAATTTTTAGGCCTATTGCTTTGTGCAATGGCCTCTACAAAATAATTACTAAGTTAATGGCAGAAAGACTGAAATCTTTAATGCATAAGATCGTCTCTCCAGAACAAGGAGGATTTGTCCAAGGGAGACAAATTCATGATGAGATTGTTCTAGCCCAGGAAGCTCTACACTCCATGAATATGCAAAAATCTCCTTCTATGTTTATCCGGTTGGATCTTTCAAAAGCTTCTGATAGAGTTGACTAGACATTTTTATGTCAAATTTTGGATTAGTTTGGTTTTACCCAAGATTGGATCAAATGGGTTCAAGCATGTTTAGGGTTGGTTTCACATTCAATTATTGTTAATGGAAATCCCTCAAAGATTTTTGGTGCTTCCCGAGAAATTAGGCAAGGTGATCCAATTTCTCCCTTCTTGTTTATCATACTGGCTGAATGTTTGGGACAGTTGATGACTAAGGCGCAAAATAACAAAAAGATAGGAAGTGTTATGTTGGCTAAAGGAGTAAATCCTGTGACTCATCTACAATTAGTTGATGATTCCACAATCCTAAGCAGAGCTATGTGCTTGGAATCCTCACAATTGCAAAATATTCTTCAGGCTTTTACTAGCGTCATTGAACAACTTATTAATCAAGACGAATCCAAAATTATATTTTCATTGTTCTGAGAGGCAAGAAGCTCTGATTCTTGATATTTTTAAGTTTAGAAAGGACTCTCTTTCAATTACTTATCTAGGGGTACCACTTCCAACCACATATTAAAAGATTGGAACTGGATATTAAGCAAAGTGAAGATGAAATTGCATAAATGAACAAACAGATGGCTTTCTTCAGAAGGAAGAATGACACTGGTTAAGGCGATCCTTCAAGCCATGCCAATTTATGTTCCTCTATTCTAAATATTCTTGTAGGAGTGTGAAAACAGATGGATTCTTTTTTTCAAAAATTTATTTGGAGTGGAGTTCAAGAGTACAGAAAATGGTCCTTAGTCAAATGGGGCATTCTTTGTCAACCAAAATCACAAGGTGGCTTGGGTTTTCATTCTAGTATCAAGCAGAACAAAGCTTTAACTGCTAAACTTTATTGGGGACTGTTGAAAAATCCAAATAATCTGTGGGCTGTATATATCAAGAAAAATTGGCTCAAAACAATCCTCCTGAGAGAATAATTAGATTGGCTCTTCCCTCAAAAGGATTTCCAATTTTGGCTCTTTTGAGAATAGGAAACGAAATAATAAAGAGATATTTTTTTTGGATCATTAAGAATGATCAATCAGCCAACTTTTGGACTGATTCTTGGGATGGTCATCTACCTATTATCACACAGTTCCCTGATTTGAAGTCTCTTAAGGAAGGTCTTCACAGTAAAGGCTGGGACAAAATTGCTCATTATAGTCAGCCATGTAGCTTTCATTGGGAGGTTGGAAATCAATGGATTCCTTCTAAGGAGTGGCCAGTTCAGATGGAAGAAGATCAAAAGAGGTTAGTGGATTATATTTTACAGTCTAGATCTTCCTCATGCTCTAAAGGACCGGATGTAATAGCCTGGGGGACTATTGTTACAAGGAGTTACTTTGATTGAAATGGATATGCATCCTTGTGCAAACTAAAACCTCATCCTTTATGGAATATCTATGGCAAGCTGACCTTTGGCCAAAAGTTAGCTTCTTTATTTGGTTGTTATTAAGAAGAAAAGTCCTAACATGGGACATGCTAATAAAAAGAGGATATAATGGTCCCTATAGATATGTAATGTGCTTAGCTGATGAAGAAACCATTATTCATTTATTTATACAACGCCCCTTTTTGATGCAAATGTGGCAGTATCTAGCTACCTTATTTCAAATTCCTTGGAATGGAATTCAGGTCCTAGAACAACCTTTCAGGGAATGGGTGAAGCAACTTACGACTGGCCATAATTTGGAACCAGTTTTATAGAATAGGATTACTCTTCTTCTTTGGAATGTTTGGAAGGAACGAAACAGAAGAATTTGTGAACAAAAAAGCAAGGACTTTCCTTTTGTTTGAGAAACAATAAAGATGAATATCCCTGAATTTCTTAAGTACAAAATTAAAATTCCTCAGAACCTACGTGCACAATGGGTCAATCTTACTACAATTTTATCCCTTAACCTAGGTAATCATCAAATGTGTGCTTTTAAACCAAGGAGAAAATCTAAAGGTGAAGGTAAATGGTTGACCCCTCCTTGCGGCTTTGGGAAGTTGAATACAGATGGAGCTTCTAGAGGAAACCCAGGTCAAGCAAGCATGGGTGGAATAGGTAGACTATATGATGCATCAATGATCTTCTTCTCAGAAACACTGGGTTGTGCAACGACTAATTTGGCTGAAATTAAGACTGTTTATAGAGGTTTACAAGAAGTTGTTAAGGTTGGGTGGAAAAGGATTCAGGTGGAATCTGATTCTCTTATAACTATTAACCTCTTATCCAATCCGTCATTGAAGAAGGATAAAAACCGGCAAATAGCTAGAGAGCTGGAAAAAATTCAGCAGTTGAAGGTTAAATTTCAAGATATCTATTTCACCCATGTTCCTCGACAACAGAATAAAGTTGTTGATGCCTTAGCCAATTGGGCTTTGGATAATAATAACATTGTTTGTTATAGTCCCCTTCCTATATGGTGGCCTACCAAGCTCCAACAAGATATCCAACAGATTTTAGACCTAGATTGATTTCATGTTTATGGCTATTGTGATTAGATGTGTTTCATGTGCTAAGGCCTAGACTAATAGCTTTCATGCCTGGCATGGTAGAATTTGTATATTTGTATTACTTTTTGAATTAATGTTATTTATTTTTATTTTATTTTTTTTAAATCTTTCTAGAAACAAAGGGGGCTCCAAACTCCACCATATGGCCAAGATATTATGATTTTTTGATTGGCTTATCCAAGAAAAAAAATTAACAGTCAAATGGACGTCAAATTTAAAGTCAGAATTAAAAGTGAACACACTTACGGGCATTACGGCCCACCACAACAGCCTCCTCCCCCATCCCCTACCCAACCACCATTGTAGAATGCCTCTCGCCGTAGCAAGAATACACATAATTGCAGCTGTGGCAATCTCCATTATTACTGAATATGAATAAAATACATTGAGTTTCTTGCATCCATTTCCAAGATGTCAGTAGGGCAACCATGCAAAAATCTCTTCTACTACTACTCATACAAAAACATTTTACTGTGCAATGTCAACTTTCTTCCTAAATTTTCTGATATGCAATGCAAATCCCACATGCCTAACAAACTACTCATGCCAAAGTTGGTTCCCATATGGGTATCATTACCTAAAACCCCCTTGTACAATATATTTCTGTAATAATGCCTTTTCAACTGTAAGAGATTTATTACAATAAATAATTAAATGACCCCTTTATAATATAATATTAGGGGCTTGCAATGGGCCCAAATCAACCGTTACTTTTTGAAGTTGTAGACAAGGGCTCAAACATAGGAAAGTGAAACTGTTTAATCTTCCATAATGATTCTTTTTTCTGCAGCTTCAATGCAGCTATATGCATATGTAAATAGAATTGGATCATTCCTCTCCTTCGAAAGGAGGACATGCATGGAATATTCAAATCAATAAAATTTTGTTATACTTCTATATTTGCCTTTTGATTTATGGATGACTCTTTTTGATTTCTTAATTATAATTTGCTTCAGAGTAAAACACATCTGAATTCCACCAAATTAGAGTGTGATCCACCAGATATCTCTTTGAATCCGGACCACTTGAAGATACCACTTGGCTAACTGAGGGCAAGTTCCCACCAAATACAAGTTGATACAGATCAACGTATTGCACATTCACCATGAGATGGAGAGTAAGGAGTACTTTATCTCCAAGTGTCCTGTCTACTTTGAGATCTGGGGGCAAGTGGTTGTCTATCCTCCTTTTTCTGCCCTAATCAGGGTTATTTTTCCCTCATCCTTGAGATTGTCAGAGACCCCTAGAGCCACCAAGCTTATTACTTTCTTCTTTCAGCCCATTGCCACAGCAGTCGGCACCCCTGGATGCTATCAGATCACATAGAGAGGACAGATTAGTGAGGTGATGCCCATCCTTGCACACCACCATTGAAATGCCCCAACACCCACACTCTCTTGTGGATCTGTTTTTGTTTTGTCATTTGGGACCTTCTTGTCTTGTAGCTTCCAATGCAGACCATGAAGGCAAGCGTACATTACCCATTTTTATTTTTTTCTCTACAATCAGACATTTGTCGGCCTTCATGTTAGGAGAGTGGTTATAGGTAGGCCTTCTTCCTCTTGGGATTGTCCAACTTGGACCCATTAACTGTGGTCATTCTGTAACGGACATATTCATTTCCTACATTGGCCCTTTCACGGTACTTGGTTCTTTTGTCCCAAACATGCTCCAAACATGTGACAATGCTAGTTTCTATTTGTGTCTCTCACTTTGATCTTCATCAACTTCGTGCTTGATTGAGTGTTCCTTTTCTCACATGGATATTTGTACTTGAACTTAGATCTTATGGTTTGGGCTTTGACCACCTTTGGATTACCATAGTTACCTAAGTCTCAAGGAGAAGGGGATGGGGCTTCTACAACTGCAAAAAACTTCTGATATTTTGGGGGGCAACAAGAGGATGTGGCTTCTAGGACGGAAAAAAAATCCCATAGTTTTGGAATGGCAGGGAGATTGCTATTAAAATAGTATATAAAAATTAATATCTAAATCTTTTATTTTTATTCAATGAATTTTAGGCGTTTAAAATTTATTCAATGTTTTTCACGATACTTTTTTGGATTAGAGTTCAATGTTTTTTGTAAAAATAACAGTTTTTTATGGGGGGTTCTATTTTAAAATAAAAGCATCAGAAAAAAAAATTAAAAAAAAAATTGGGGACGTACCCTCCTAGTCCGAGGTGTCACCAAAATCTAGGGCATGCATCCCCATGTAACACTGTAGATTACCCTCTCTTGCTTTGTTTTCTTTACTTTAGCTCTAAGACTTTGGTTACTTTCATAACCTAGAGTCCTTTTACCCTAGTAATTTTAAATTGTAACTGAATGAACTTACACATCCCATTCAACTATTTCAATCATGTGTGGACCTACTTTCTGATTTTTCTTCCTTTCTTTACTGTATTAATGAAATAACTCCTTTGCAAACTTTGAACTCGTCCAAGAAAACTTGAGTAAAACGGAACTTGTTACTAGTACATTTTTGTGTGGACTTTCAACCACAAGCAAAGATGTTCACCTTGTGCCTTGTTTGCAATGAGTGTAGAAAAAATTAATTCTCTGGTGAAATTGATACAACAAATAAGGAAGAGAGATATTAATTTATCTTGTCTTACAAGAATAGATAAATATACATACAAGAGGATGTTCTAAAATGAGCAAATCAGTATCAATGCAAACATTGTAAAAAATGGCAGGTTTGATACAGTGCATGAGGCTTTGGTGTGATCCATTTAAATGTTCATAGTGCTGGTAGCATGATGTAATATCCCCAAATTGGGGCAAACCCTGAAATCTGAATTTTATCACAAAACCCTAACCAAAGATAATATTTTTCTGATTTTTCCAGCAAACCCTAGATAAACAAAAATCTCTCAATTGTTGTAATAAATAATTCCAAACCCTAGCAGCGATTTTTTGAATTTTATAATGAATATTAGGGCGTCGATTCAACCCAAAGTTTTGGAGCATGAAATGATTGGAAAAATAGTAATAAAATAGTGAAATAATTGTGCAATGTTCCAAACTGATTTCTAGGCTGAACTATCCGTAGAAATTGATGAATCCAATCCCCAAAGGAGGTCGCCCAACTGCAGAAATATATTTATTGTGTCCTTATCCATGCAACCCTAGGACAAGGGGTCTCCAATCCTCCAAACTGTAGAGCAGCCCAAAAATGTGGGGTCTTCAACACCAAGGAGTAGCTCACCACCCTCTAGATGGCTCCCAACCCCAGCCATTAACCCTCAAGCCCTGTCGCCACCCTTGCTATGCAATTTGCCACCCTCAAGAGGGTCAATTTCTGACCTTTGTTGAATATTACACTCAATTGCAGCCTCTAAAATGATGCTACCCAAATAGAAATTTGAGGGTTTCATCCCTAATTCCTCCTTAGCCTTGAAGGTTTCCATCTCCAAGTCTTAGTTTAAACTTTTCATGCTTGGATCTTGAAAATCAATATCCAAAATGCATAATCCTTTCAAATGATTCACACTTCTACTTAAATACCCCTCTCCCCAAGTGGGGTGCTCCACTTGGAGGGAAAATAGAATCTATCATAAGGTTATTCTTCTTTTAATTTCACTTAAGGGCTATGTGAACCCCGTAGACCAAAACTGGGCCCTCCTCAACGCAAAATTAGAATGCCCAAGTGAAAAGTGTACCTTTTTGCCGTTTGAGGAGGAGATTAGTGCTTCCTTTTTTAGTCCCCTTTTCCCTTAACGTAAAGGAAACACCAAGAAACAAGGATACGAGTATTTTCCTGTTCTATGTCCAAAAGGGGGACATGACAATCCTCCCCGCCCAAAATCGCTTGTCCTCAAGCAAATGCAATATCCATGGGGCTGCCCCAACCATTGGCCTCACATAAAATTGATCTCTAGCCTTCTCCCATGGAAAGAAGGCCTTATATTGAAGCCTTTTACCGTTGTGCCTATAGAAAGATGGCTGCCCACACATGCTGGAAGTGTCATAACAACAGTACATTCCTCTCCTTTTCCTCCAAATTAAGGCCTTGCATCCCGTGGGCTCCGGAAAGATGACTGGAAATGGATAATTTTTTGGATTTGCAGCAACATGGAGACTAGAAATGTTTGCTACAGCAAGGTAGTTGCTGGAATATTGGGACATGGTTGTCCTCATAGCACTACCTACACAAGAAACAAACATGTTAATCAAACCCAAGGCCCTCAATTTCTCTTTTTCCCTCCTCTTGGCATGCCATATAAGGATGTAGTTCCTCTTTCCTTCCTTGCTTGCACCCTTGACTAAACTCTCCTCCCGTTTAGTGGCTGGAAACACATTTATGATTGCCTTGAAGGGCATAGAGGGGTTGCCTATGCTGTACATGGTGGAACTGAGCATGGGATAGCTGTTAATACACTCAAAACTTGCCCCTAAACTCGGAATTTCACAAAATTCAAGGCCTGGAAAATCTCCCAAAATGACTAAAACCCACTCCTCACTTCCCATTAACAAGCAACCATTTAATTTTGCAAAACGAGTGACATAGACAGCCATGTTTCCTGTGATTAGTTGGCTGTCCTCACACATAACAGCCTTCTTATTACCCTTAATTATGAAACTACTTAACAATAACTCACCTTTTTGATGTTTCCTATTGCAACCAACCTTGAAAATAAATTTGGGGACCCTCAAGCTCATACCAAATGAGCTGGAACTGTTATGGACAGCATGGTTGAAGAACGTACCATGGCTGCCCTTCATAGCAATTTTCATTCGTATGTGCACCTTAGAGTGGGTGCCCTTTTGTATGGTACCCAAATGCCCCTTAGGACTTCCAATGAGCCTTAAAGCTCTCCCAACAAGCCAAAAAAATGGTTCACCAATTTTAATAAAACAAGCAAATTTGAACAAATTTGGAACCATACCTTTCATGTGGACACCTTCATGGAGTTGGCAACCTTGCCATTATGTCCCACAAAGTGTCCATTGTTTACCCTCATGCTGCTCCTTCCAAACGTGCTTCCAAAGTGGCCTATGAGTGCATAAAAATTATGGGGCTCCTTCCCTCTTGGAGCTGTCCCTAGCTTGCCCTTCCGTCCCCCTGAGATGGAGAGTATTTGTGGCCTCCATACAACCTTCAATTTCTGAATTCTGCATTTCCTTTTCCACGGCATACTCTAAACTCGAAATGGGCTGAATCTCCATCAAATTTTCAGAATTACCAGCATCATGTAGTGGCTGCCCTAACTCAGAACTTGTGGCCTTCTTTGCCTTCTTTGTTGCCCATGCAATCGGTCTCTCATGGAAGGTACCTTCCATCATCCTTGAGGTCACTTCCGGGGGTGCCTTATTGCTCCAACCATGCAAAATCACCTCTTTCTCGTCTACCTTAAACTTGAGCTCCATGGTTTGGTAGTTTTGAGTGTACTCCCCAAGTGAATGCAACCACTTGATGCCAAGCACCACATTCGTTTAGGAATCTTTGTGGTCCATGGGATGGTGAAGCCATTCGCCACAGTGACCCTAAACCCCTTAAATTCTATACGTTGTAACCCACATGTTGCAACCAATCCCTTATCAATAAAATTGTGGGCGGCCCCACTATCAATGAGGATAGTCACATGCTTACCTTGCAAAATCTCCTTCACTCTAAAGGGGTGATACCTAGCAGCCCCAGGCAATGATGTAAAGGTGTCACTCATCTCTTCCCCTCCAGTGATCTCGAAGGGTTCTTCTTCATAGGTGGCTGCCCCTACCTCTTCTTTCTCTTCTTCTCCATCCAAATGTACCTATGTAGTGCACTTGCCCCTTTCCACGGCAACAATGACCCAGTGTACGTGGGTCCTTGCATGTGAAACATAGATTCTTCCTTCTAAGCTCATTTTGGGTCTCATTGTTCCACCTTGGCAGCTCCTTTTGCTGCTCCAAACCCTGCTGGTTTGGCCTACCTAGCTGCCCCAAAGGGCCTGATTTTGGCGGCTATGAATAATTGTTATGTGGCTGCCCCCATGTGTTGCTCCTTTGTTGTCCTAGTGGCAAAAATGTGTTAGTTTTCTGCTGTCCAAAAGGTGTTGTTCTTGGTTGCCCAGTAAGCAGAAATCTTCCCTTAGAAGCTGAAGATTCCAGATTTAGTACCCTCTTGATTGCATCTTCAAGAGATGACGGCTCAAAACCCTTGACCAACCCTTTGAGTGGTTCAGCCAACCCTTCAACAAACAAAAATACAGGTCTTCTTTCACTCACATCAAGTACCATCACTAAAAGTCTCTAGAAATCAGAAATATAGTTATCCACTGATCCTTCTTGTTTGAGTTGTGTTAATTCCCTGAAGTGGATCTCTGGATCCTCCCCATCAAACCTCTCTGTTAGTCTTTGGCTGAATTCATCAAGAGTACCAATAGATTTGTGCCCTTGGGTGATCAAACCGTGGTACCACCACTCATGTGCCAACCCCCAAATGCAAGGCGACAAATTTGAGGGCTTCTTCCTCATACATGGGATTCAGGGATAAGTATGTATCCAACTTCTGCAACCACAATCTGCCTGAACACTTATCAGATCCATCACAAGAGAGAAGAGTGATTTTTCCCAATCTCTATTGTATGTCTTTTTGAGGCTACTCTTGATGCAATCTTTTATTCTTTCCAGCACCATTATTCATTCTCAATTGACAAAAATCCCTCAAATAAAACATCTCCATGTTGTAAAACTGAAGGCTGCATATTCTTCACCATATGTATCCATGTCTTCCACTATATGTGGCTGCCCCATCTCACCCTGAGGCTCTTCTCTTTGAAGGAATTTTGCCCTGAAGGTTTTAGAAGGGGGTCTAATGGAAGTCCTTTCATTGTCGGAGGAGTCTCCTTCACCAATATTTGTTGTTCCATTATTAGTTGACTTGTTTGAATTGAAACCTTGCAAGACTTTACCCAAATCAGCCATAGATCCCTTCAACGCATCCCGCATTTCTCTTTGGGTCTTTCCTCAAACACTGATGCATATCTTTCTAATTCCATGTGAGGACCTCTTACAGATAATTCATGTCCTTTGAAGGGTGAGCTCTTTGATCATAATCCCCCATGGTTCTTTCCTTGGAGTTTGATTTCTCCTATGCAACAAATCTGATATCCTTCCATAACCTGCCAAAATCTTAGCTCTGATACCACTGTAATGTCCCCAAATTGGGGCAAACCCTGAAATCTGAATTTTATCACAAAACCCAACCAAAAATAATATTTTTCTCATTTTTCCAGCAAACGATAACCAAAAATCTCTCAATTATTGTAATAAATAACTCCAAACCCTAGCAACGATTTTCTGAATTTTATAATGAATATTGGGGCATTGATTCAATCCAAAAACACATTATTTATGATCAAATATTTATCAAAAATCACAGAATATTACAGCTGTCATAAATACCTCTTTTTCCAGAGTTTTGGAGCAATAAATGATTGGAAAAGTAGTAATAAAATAGTGGAATAATTGTACAATATTCCAAACTGATTTCTAGGTTGAATTAACCCTAGATATTGATGAATCCAATCCCCAACAGGGGTCGCCCAGCTACAGAAATATATTTATTGTGTCCTTATCCACGCAACCCTAGGACGGGGGGTCTTCAATCCTCCAAACTGTAGAGCAACCCAAAGATTTGGGGTCTTCAACACCAAGGAGCAGCTTGCCACCCTTCGGATGGCTCCCAACCCTAGACGTTAACCCTCAAGCCCAGTTGCCACTCTTGCTATGCAATTTGCCACCTTCAAGAGGGTCAATTTCTGACCTTTGCTGAATATTACGCTCAATTACAGCCTCTGAATTGATGTTGCCCAAATAGAGATTAGAGGGTTTCGTCCCTAATTCCTCCTTAGCCTTGACGGTTTCCATATCCAAGTCTTAGGTTAAGCTTTTAGTGCTTAGACATTGAAAATCAATATCCAAAATGCATAATCTTTTCAAATGATTCACACTTCTACTTAAATACCCCTCTCCCCAAGTGGGGCGCTCCACTTGGAAGAAAAATAGAATATACCATAAGGTTATTCTTCTTTTAATTTCACTAAAGGGCCATGTGAGCCCCATAGACCAAAATTGGGCCCTCCTCAACGCAAAATTAGAATGCTAAAGTGAAAAGTACCTTTTTACCATTTGCGGAGATTAGTGCTTCCCTTTTTAATCCCCTTTTCCCTTGGCCTAAATGAAACACCAAGAAACAAGGCTAAGGGTCTTTTCCTGTTCTATATCCAAAAGGAGGGCATGACACGTGTAGCAAGAGCAATGCAAGAACCTTGACAAATGGTATAGTCATACTTTTGGGGCACTATTAATTTCAGGAAAACTCGTCGAGTAGTAAGCCGAGCTGACTCGACTTAGGAGACTCCCCACTTAATAATAAAACACCTTAAAGCTGGTCAACTGCCTCTCTCTCCCTCATTTTAACATTTAAATTTCTGTTCTGCAGCATCCACAAGAGGAAAAAAATAAGTAGCCACGTTTGCCCCTCCCCAGGCCCGACCACTTAATTTTTTTCAAATTGTTTTTTATTCTTGTTTATTTTTCACTACTTTGACATTGAATAATAACTGTAAAACAAAACAAAAAAAAACTATACAGAACCTATACAGGTATTTTCAGTTCTTTCCATAATTTTTGGGTTGTTATGATCCACTTTACAATACATGATGCCACCAACATGAAGTATGTTACATAAAGGACTGTCACTACATGCACAACTCGAATATAAATCTAAATAGCAGAACCACTAAACTCCACTTACTTGTCTTCCTAGTTTTAAACTAGTTCAGCTAAGTCTGTTAAAAGTATCTTTTTCAATTTTAACTGTAAATTAATAATACTTCTTTACCAATAACAGATTCTTTTTATGACAGTTACAGAGTTCTACTAAAAGCCATCGCAGCAGTTAGAAAGCCTTGTAGCATCAATTGTAAAAACTTAAAAGTGGTCACAAACTGGAAAATTACATACAATCTAGAATGCATTTTCTACAGAGTATGACGTTCTCTGTAGTTGTACTTGTACCTCATTTTTCATTATCTCATTTGATTTAATAATTAATGTTTATCATGACATTGGGCATTCAATTATTATTCTCAATTTATCAGTAATGTTCTGTGGTTATTTTCTTTATTCTATGCATATCATGTGGTTAAATTTTGCTTATTTAGCTAGAATATCTGTATTTTCTATATTTTTTGTACGACTGTACGCCAGCCATACTCGGGACCACAAAAACATCATACCCAGGACAGATAAAATCGCCATCCCAGCATACCCAATTTGCCATACCCATACCTGAACCAAACTCGTAATTTAAGAAAAAAACAGGATTTGCAACATGAAAGACTCCTTTTTTGTAATTTTGATCGATTTTTTGGTGATTTTGATTGAGTTTTGACTAATTTGACTTTTCTCGTTACGCCGAGTATTTGCTGATTTGTTTGGCCGAGCCCCAGTGGGAGTCGTAGCCCAAAATAGGTCTGCAGAATCCAAGTCTCGATACCATACACAACGCTAGCAAGCCAGGAACTTTAACAAAACGTTATAGTATTAGGCTTACATGTGCGTCGGATCCGAAGAGAAGGAAAACGTTGAATGCAGTGAACTGGAGCCCTAAACACATTGAGGGCCTTGCAAAGAGAAGCCCCAAGTTCAAATTCGGAGTAGACAGGATAAAGTGTTAAAATTGTGTAAAATATTACATATAACATTAAATGTCAGAGATTGGGTAAAATACCACATTCAACATAAAAAATCGAAATGGGGTGAAACACCACATTCAACATAAAATGTAGAAATGGGGTAAAACACCACAAGGTGTGGAACGAAATTGGGTAAAATACCACATACTACCCGCTACTGTGAATTTCACTGAAGATATACATTTGGTTTGGTTGTGGCATCTAAAAGCCTAATTCACCCCGCATGACAAATTTACCCAATCAAAAAAAGAGAACCAGAAATTAAAAGTGGATGATAATGAAATTGTGTTAGATAGAAAATGAGGGAGAATTTACCTGATTTGTTGGTGTGTACTTTGTCCAAAGAGAGTCCAAATCGTAGTAGGCACGAGCGTTCTCATGAAGGGCATGAACAATGATGCTGCCTGTGTCTATCACCAACCACTTCCCTCCTTCGCGCCCTTCCACGGCAGGTAAAGCTACCTCTACCCCTGCCTTCTTCTTCCTTTGTTTGAGGTTGTACAATATGGCCTGGGCAATGTTGCGAATATGCCAATCCGATTTGCCAGTGGCAAGCACCATGTAGTCGGCCCATTCGCAGTTACAGCCGACATATATGCTCTTCACATCCTGCGCCCTCACCTCTCCCAATATCTCCACCACTTCCTCCACCTTTAAAACGCCTTTTCCTATAGTTGAAGCACTACAAAACGTCCTCCATGGACAGCTTAATACAGGCCAATAACAGGAAGAAAAAGCTGTAGCCCTCCCTCTAGTGCAGGACCTAGCCAATAACAACAAACCCCTCATGCCACTCCAGCCTGTTAACTACTTTACCTTTCCCTCCCGACGAACATAAATCAAACATCAAATGTTGTTTTTTTAAGCTGTAAGAAGTCTATGGGATCAGTTTTGTATCAAAATTGTTTCGAGGGAACAAATCTTTTTGTGTGAGAGGATAAATTTGAATAATTTATTATAAATATGTAATTATATCAAAATCATTCAAATCTAAAATTTATTTCATGATGCATAACAGAGTAAACATTTATAATAATATTATAAAATTTAAAGTTGATTATTTTAAACCAGATTAAGATTTATAAAAGATTAAATGGTATGGATAATGGATTGCTTATAAATAGACTAAGAATTTCAATATGATATTAGTTGGATCAAAAGACTTTGATAACATGGATTTATGGATTTATTGGACTTATTGGACTATGATTATATAATTGGCATAAAAGCTATGGATTTCATAATTTTTTTCTCGTTGTTTGGAATGAAGGGGGTCATGGATTTAACTAGGCAATGAAAAGAGTTTTTTTCAAAAATTCATTGGAAGCCTATAGAGGAGAAGACTCCAGAGATGAAAGAGGAAACTCTAAAGAATTTAAAATTCCTTGGAATTTTCTAAAAATGGAGAACTCTAGAGAATGTGTAGGATGAGAGAAACTTATAGAGAGTAGAAACCTCTAGGTTCACGTTAGGACTAAATAAGGATTAGAAAGGGATTAGGTGAGGATTAATGAGTAGGCTTGTAGGAAAGCCTAGGAGTAGGTAGGTTGGTGGGTTATAAGAATTTTAAATTCCCATACAATGGATAAGTGGGGGTTAGTTGACAAATAATATATTATTATAATAATTATTTGATTTGTGGGATGATATAATGTCACTGCATGGATATGAATAATAAAAAGAGTGTTAAAATAATGATTAGGAAGATTAGGAAGGATGATTTAGATAAAATAAGATGGGATTAGGAATATGATTAGATGAAATTAGCAATGTTAATGTCGACTAATAATAATATTAGTAACGAGAAATGAAGCGAGCAAATTTATGTGCATACATTTTATCCCTCTTTGAAAGGGCATTGCGAGTGGATGAAGTAGAAGGAGTAATGGTCTTTTAAAAAAGAAACACACTCATGGATGATGAATGTTAGTAAATGAGGTTAGTGGATGCATGATGCCCCCTCAAAGGGACATGCAAAGAGAAAGGAGGCAGATGGTCACTCAAAAGAAGAAATGAGGGGTGAGATATGTGAAGAGATAAGGGGTTGGGATGTTAGATGGAGGACTGATGATGAAGAAGATGAAATTGACATGAGCAGTCAGCTATAAATTGATGATGCCCCTGACAAAAACATATGCACGGTGAGTGGAAATGGTTGTGTCATGGTTATCGACACATCCCAAGGGGGAATCAATCATAACATAATGATGATAAGATAAAAGGCCACAAGGTTTTGACGTATCTCAAGCAAAGACACATGCCAGGGAGAGTTACGGACCAAGATGATTGATAGAAAAGACTACGAGTTGTTGACATATCCCAATCTAGGACACATGTATGGGAGAGCATCATGCCAAAATAAGATAATGATAAGATTAATGGATAGATGTAGCTCAAAGCTAAAGTCAAGCAATATGATGAAGGAGACAAGAGAGAAGAATCAATATGATAGAATAACCAAAGGGGAAGAATTGGACTATAATACATCAAATCAATGAGACATAATATGATTAATAACGATGATACCCCTAGCAAAGACACATTCAAGGGAGTGAAAGATAATAATAAAGTTATGGTTTTGGTCATGCCCCAATCGAAAGAGAAAACCATAAACTTTAACTGATGAATCTACCAATCAGTGATAATGGATGACTGATGGAAGAAAAGATGAATGTTATGTTTTATAGGGTCCAATTGACAAATGGAGGTGATTGAATGGGAAGATCAGGGAAATGGTTGTGGGGAGGGTGATTGATCAATAAATTGATTGATTAATGATTGAGATGGAGATTTTGATCAATGGATTTGATTGTGCAATCTATATCAATATTTACTCATAACACCAATCTTCAAAATTTGAAACAAGCAGGATCATAATGTAAACAAAAATAAATTCAAAATAGAATTATACCAACATCATGACCTCTTAACCCAATCTTGCTCCAAATTAATTATGTTTGATCATTTGATGTAGACTCGGACCTTGCAATTGCAGGAATGGAGAATAGCTTGACAATCGACTAAGATGATTAAGAGTTATGGACTAGTTTTACATGGAGTTTTCTCATTGGCCTTTGCATGGAGGATGGGTCGGTTGTTTATAGAGAGGGAGGAAGGAAGATCAATAACTAGAATTCAAAGTTAGGTGTAGGAAGATCAACGGTGGAGAATTATTCAAGGAATTAAAAATTCTTTGGATAATTTTATAGGAGAGAATGTTCAAGAGGTAGAAGCCTCTAAAGTCTTTCTAGATATCTAATCATGATCAGTGGGTGATTAGTCATGTGATAAATGGATTCTAGAGAGTCTATGGATGTAGGAGAGCCTAGGAATAGATTAGGTTATGTGGGTTTAGAATTTTAAATTCTAATATAATGGACAAATGGGGTTAAATAAGATTAGATGATAAATGACATATTAGAAGAAAGATTAATTGACTTGTGGGGGGATATAAGGTTAGTAGATGAAGAAATGTTAGAGAAATGATTATAATGAGATTAATAATGATGAATCAGATGAAATTGGGTGAGATCAATGATTATTAGATGAAATTAGCGATGTTAGTATCAATTATAATAATATTAGTGATGATAAACGAAGTGAGCAAATTTAAGTGCATATATTTTGCCCCTCTTTGAAAGGGCATTGTGAGTGGACGAAGTCAAAGGAGTAACAGTCTTTCAAAGAAGAAAAACACTCATGTATGAATGTTTATTAAATGATGTTAGTGGATATGATGCTCCCTTGAGGGGACTAGCAAGGAGGAAGGAGTTAGATGGCCACTTGAAAAGAAGAAATGAGGAGTAGGATGAATGAATTGACAAGGGGATAGGATGCTAGATGTGGGAGTGATGATGAAGAACGTGAAATTTACCTGAGCAATGAAATATAAAGTGATGAAACCCTTGGCAAAGACATATGCTCAAGGAGCGAAAATGACTGTGTCACGGTTGTTGACACATCTAAGGGGGGAATCAACCGTAACATAATGATGATATGATAAAAGACTGCAAGCTCTAGATATATCCCAGGAAAGGACACGTGTCAAGGAGAGCTACAAACCAAGATGATAAAGGCCATGAGCTTTCAACATATCCCAAGCAAGGATGCATGTTGGGAGAGCATCAGGGCAAAATAAGACAATGTTTTGATAAAATTGATGAGTGTAGCTCAAAGCTAAAGTCGAGCAATATGATGAAGGAGATGAGAGAAGAATCAATATGATAGAGTGACCAAAAGATAAAGGGAAAGAATTGGACTGCAATGCATCAAATCAATGAGCCACAATATGATTGATAGTAATGATACCCCTAACAAGGATGCTTGTCAGGGAATGAGAGATGATGGATGATTGATGGAAGAAAAGATGAATGTTGTGATTTTTTCAGGCCCAATTGATAGGTGCGGGCGATTGAAAAAAAGAATAGGGAAATGATTGTGGGATGGTGATTAATCAATAAAATGGTTGATTAATGATTGATATTATAGCTCAAGGATTTGACTAATACAAGACTTAAAGATGATGAGGGACAATAGAAATGTGATGATGAATGGTGGGAAAAAAAGAGATAGTGGTCGAGCTGACCTTGGACACGTTATGTGACTAAGCATTGCCTACATAGTCTGAAAAGAGCTCAGGCCAAAGTAGTTTGGATTAAATGATAGATGTCAAGATAAACTAGAGGAGGAGGATGACAATGATTGTTAGACATGTTAGTTGTTAGATAGAGGATGTAACTTATATGTTAAACAAGAAGATAGAGGAGTAGGAGATATGATGGGAGATGAGATGTTGAATATTGATGACTAAAGAGATGATGGATGACTAACTAGAGGATATAGATGGGATGATAAATGGTTTGGAGGAATGATTGGATATTAAATGAGTGGATTGGGATTAAGATTATTAGATGTTTAGACACGTAAGAGAAGATAGGATAAATGATGAGTGTAGTCCATTATCAAGCCATTATTACTGTAATAAGGCTCATCATAGACTAAGTAATCTGATGTAAATATAATAGTATGAAATATGTGAATATGATGGGGGAATTCGTTCAGTTGAGGACAATCAGCTATTAATTAATGCAACAGTTGCCCAAGAGAAAGAATATAGTCTGAGAAGCATGCAACAAGGTGTTGTTCCTCAAGAGATTACTCCTATAAATCTAAGGGTAGGGGATGCAAATAATGAAGTTAATAAAATTACAACAATCCCTACTTCTTCCAAGCTAGCACCTGTTTCCCAAGTTGTCAAACAAAGAGGTGCTCCAATCAAGAATAAAGTACCTTTGTTGTCTAGTATTCCTAAGGGTGTGAGTGATGTTAGAAATAACCCATCCTTGAAGACTGATGTAAAAAAATGTTAATCCATCCCAGCCTATTCCACCTTTGACTTTGAATGGTTGTATTTCAGTTGAAGGTATTGTTACCCTTCCTGCAAATACTCCCCTTCCTCAGTATAGCATGTGTGATATAGTTCAGGTGTTGAGTTAGCTGGAAATCATTGTACCACTTATTGAATTATTGTGAATACCTGAACATAGGAAGAGGGCATTTGAATATTTAGAATTTGGTGAGAGTACAGCTTTAAATGAGATGACTTTACCCCAAACACTCCCAGAAAGTGATGAAAAATAAAATGAGGTTGTTGAACTACCCCCAGAGGTTTGTTTGGGGACTGCATTGGTAGAAAGTCAGCTGAATGTGGATCCATTTTACACTACCCTATTGATTAATGGCTTAACTGTTCACAATTATATGTTTGATTATGGAGCTTCTTGCAATGTGATGCCCCTAGGTGTCCTAAATGAGTTCAAAGTAAAAATCACATCGACATTTAGTAAGTCTTATGCCATGGACTCACGACAGGTACTAGTTGTTGGACAAGTCAAAAGGTTGGTAGTGCAGTTGGCAGTTCATCCAAGTAAATATTTTGAATATGGACATGGTGGTTTTAGATTACCCACCTAATTGGGGGATGTTACTATCACATAAATGGGCTGCTAGCATGGAGGGAAGTGTACAAATGGACCTCTCTTATGCGACCATTCCTTTGGAGGGTAAGATGGTTAGACTTCATAAGGAGCCTAAGATGCTACATGTGTTGGAAATATTGTCATTGGTGTCAAAGGTCTAGTATTATTGGTGATAAAGGCCCCATTGCATTTAATGTTGTTTGTAATAAATATATCTTGGCTAAGATGAGTTAATATTTATTTAATATTAACGAATATATTTTGGTTGCATATGAGACAAAAGAAGGGCCCATGGAGAAGTCAAAGAGCCACGGGGTAAAGACAAAAGAAGGATGAGACGCATTTTTTCATGAAGAGTCATCTTGGGGAATACCAATAGTCACCAAGTGAAGACAAAAGAGTAAGGGCGCAATTTCTCATGAAGGAACACTTTGAGGAATACGAAAAGTCACCAAAGATAAGGACAAAAGTGGGAAGGACATTTTTAGTCATGAAGGGTCACCACATGACTTTTCAAAGGCTTGATTGAATATGAAGGGTCATCCAAGATTGGTGCCATTTTCCATGAGGATTGAAGGGTCACAAAGGGGGAAGGCCAAAGATCATTTGGAAAGCTATAAATAAAGGCTTGAGAAGCCATTTGTAATATAGTTGAGAGAGGTTGATTTGATATTGTAATATTTAGCTTAGAAGAGCAATTGTGAGAGATGAATAGTATTTGTTATATCTAGCTTAGAAGAGCAAAGGTGAGAGAGAGGAAAGAGATGTTGTATTGAACTATCATTTGTTGAGATAGCAAAATTGAGAGATAGGTGTGTGGTATACACAAAGGGGTTGGTGCTCCTGTGGGTTGGTGCTCATGAATAGTTGTTGGGTTGGTGCTCGGCAAAGGGGTTTAAAGCTCTTGTGGGTTGGTGCTCACGAATTGTAGCTAAATTGGTACTTGGCAAAGGGGTATGGTGCTCCTGTGGGTTGTTTCTCATGAATATACTTGAGATTGTTCTCCGTGGTTTTTCCCACATTGGGTTTCCACGTTATATCTGGTGTCTCTCTCTATCTTGTGTGATGTTTATTGTTTGAGTTTTATTGCATATCTTGAATGTTTGATTAAGTGGAATTTGATAAAGGAAAAGTTTTGTAAGATATATAATATACTGATTCAACCCCCCCTCTCAGTATATCCCATGCTTAACAACATGTACTTGAAGATCTGAAAAAAACTCTAAATGAGGTGTTTTACATGGATGTGGAGTTGGGTAGCTTCATTGGGAATGTAGATGATGTTGAACAACCAGATGTTCTTCATTTTGGGTTTGATAATGAAAATGATGTTTGGAAAATGTCTTTTGATGGGGCTTGCTCCAATCTTGGAAATGGAGTTGGGGTTATCTTTCATGCCCCTAATGGTAAATCTTTTAAGTTTTCTTTTTAGGTGTCCTTTGAGTGCATGAACAATACTCTTGAGTATGAGGCACTCTTAGTTTGTGAATTACCTACAAACATGGAATTACAAGTTTGATTGTAAAGGTTGATTTAGAGCTAGTGGTTAAGCAGGTCTAAAATGTTTATGCCACCAAAAATAAAAGGTTGAAACAATATAGAATTGTTGTATGGGACTTGCTAGAATTCATTGATGCTTTCAATATATGTTATCTTGATAAAAGTTTCAATGAAGAAGCTAACATACTTGAGGGGTTAGGTGCTCAGTTTGATATTGCAAATATGAACCCTCACTATCTGTATCAAGTGGAGGTGCTTGTTAGGCCTTCAATCCCAAATAATATCCATCATTGGTAAGTTTTTGTTGATGATCATATTAGAAGGTTTCTAAATTATGAATTTGAGTTTCAGGATCAACTCATAGACTTGGAATCCATGGTTCAAACCTGTGATGGAAAAGAAACCTTGTTTGGGAAGGATATAATTTAGTTGAAGACAAACACTCTCCCTAGAGGATTGGTGAGTTTAGAAGCATCTTTTTATGGAGCAGACTAAATTAAAATTAGAGACTCATTTATCTCAAAAGATGCAACTAAGTGTAATTTAGGTTCTCATGAGAATCCAAGGAAAGTTTGGCTAGGTACCCACCTAAGTGCAACAAAAAAGCTAACTTACATGTAGTTGCTAAAAAAGTACCAAGATTGTTTGGCTTGGTCATATTTTGAGTCGAAAACATATAAGAAAGATTTGTTTCAACATGTTATCCCATTGCAGCTTGATAGCAAGCCTTTCAGGTAGAAGCAAAGACCTATCAACCCCATCTTAGCCACCGAGATGCAGGATGAGTTAAAGAAGTTAAGGGATAGTGGGATTATTTAGCCCATCAGGTATTCATCATGGGTGGTGAACTTAGTCCCTGTGAGAAAGAAGAATGGTGACATTCGCTTATATGTGGATTTCTAAAATTTGAACAAAGCTTCTTTAAAGGACAGTTATCCCCTGCCTAATATGGATAACCTGTTGTAAAGTGTTATAGGATCAAAAATGTTGTCCACTTTAGATATTTTCTTAGATTATAACTAAGTTGTGGTGAAGGAATATAAGAGACCCAAGATTGCATTCACAATAGCTTGGGCATGTATGTTTATATGAGGATGCCTTTTAGGTTAATTAATGATAGTGCGACATTTCAGTGAGCTATGGATGTTGCATTTGCAGGGGTAATTAATAAGTTTATAGCTGTGTATTAGGATGACAGTACTGTGTACTCCAAGAATAAAAAGGAAGATTTGGAGCATCTAGAGAAAGTGTTCATTAGATGTCAGGAGTTTGACATTTCACGTAATCCTAAGAAGTGTCACTTTGAAGTATAAAAGGCTAAGGTTATGAGATATATAGTGTCTAAGGATGGTGTCATGATTGATGCCGAGAGAGTGGAAGCCATTGACAAAGTGCCTATCCAATAGTCCAAGAAAGGAATCGAATTATTCTTTAAACAAATCAACTTTGTAAGGAGGTTTATGTCTAATTTTATAGAGATTACTCTACCTATTACTTCCATGTTAAAGAAAGACCAAACCATTAAGTGGGAGGAGAAGGATATGCAAGCATTCAATGACATCAAAGGAGCTTTAAAATCTACCCATGTATTGGCCAGTCTTGATTACACTAAAACATTACAAATATTCTCTTTTTCATCACATAATATCGTAGTTGTTGTTTTGTTAAAAAAGAATGATGACAGTCATGAGCAGCCCATAGCTTTCTTTAGCAAAGTTATGCAAGGATCTAAACTAAATTATACCATCATGGTGTTGTTCTCAAAATTTGTCACTTGTTTTTGTGGACAACATATCAACTATTTTGGTCTTGCAGGCCAAAATGACCTCTTCCTTTTTCAAAAAATATTCTGAGCAGCTAAGTTCTTCAATTATTCAAGCATTTTCAGCTAAAGAACTCACAAGTTCAATAGGTTTAACAGGCGGGCTTCAAACAATTGGAATGAACTACTTTGAACCGTTGAACCATTGAACCCCGCCTCCGCAAGGTTCAAAGGTTCAACGAGTTCAAAGGTTCAATGACTTCAACGGACTTAAAGAGTTAAGCACTTCAATGAGTTCAAAAAAGTTCAACCGCTTCAACAAGTTCAAAAGTTCAACGGCTTCGGCGGACTTAAAGAAAAGAAGGCTTCGAAGAGCGAAGATTACACTGTTAAACTGTTGAACCTTGAACCAAAATGAGTTTAAGGGTTCAAAGGTTCAATGAGTTCAGTAAGTTCAACGGACTTAGAAAATGAAAGGATCCAGAGAATTCAAAGCTTCAAAGGATTCAAAGAGTTAAGTTTGAACCATTGAACTTTGAACTTCAAAAGGTTCAAGGGTTCAAAGGTTCAACAAGTTCAACAAAAAAGGAAAGGATCTAGAAAGTTCAAAGCTTCAAAGGATTCAAAGAAAGAGAATAAACCATTGAACTTTGAACTGAAATGGTTCAAGGTTCAAAGGTTCAAATAAGTTCAAAGTTTGAAAGGAAGCTTCGAGCGAATGAAAGAAGCAAAAGATTCTAGAAATAAGTTCAACCAAATAGTTCAAAGAAATGGTTCAACAAAAAAAAAGAAAAAAAGCGAATGTGGCCCTTCACAAAACATTGAACCAAAGAATCGATTGAATCGACGAGCTGATTGAATTTCCTGAACTGTTGAACCATTGAATCGATGCACTCCGAAGGTTCAAAGGTTCAAGGTTCAAAGTGGTTCAAGCGACCAATGACATCCCCACGAATGTCAAATTCAAGGTGATGAAATATCTGTTGATTTTCAAATATGGCACGGACCCTAAGAACAAACTTAGACTTTGGGCTGCACTTAATCCTACTATGTTCCTTTGTCTTGATTAGTGAGAGAAGCAATGAAATACTATGTTTTTGTGGGTTTCTTGTGGTTACCAATTACTACCCAAGAAGAATCCTATTGTTGGTTGAATATCACTTCTAAAAGAAGAGAAGTACTTTTAGTAATTACACCAAAATTCTCCTCTATTCTGTGAACATCATCTCTGAAAAAAGAGAGATAGAAGGTATGATTTAACCTCTGTGTGTATTTTCAGCTTATATATATACTATAGATTGTAGGGAACCTCCCCTTGATGAGAGGAGAGATTTATCCCATTTTGATATGGTAAAGCTACACACTTTGCCATATAAATATCCTTGTGATGTGGTTGATATACCTATTTTGTCATCAGTCAGCTGGTGACAAAATATTCACCCAGTAGTTTTAGGTGACTCCACTAGGGAAAGAACATGTAGTTTAAAGCCTCAAGCTTCAAATTGAAGCAGTTCCAGTGATTTTCCATTTCCATTTTTAAACTCTAGCTGATCCACCGTACATGTGAAGCCAAATAGCTAAAGGTATTATTGACCCTGTATTCGAGTTGGTATAACAAAGTAATTTTGATATGTTTTCTTCACCATCTCGCCTCCAACGAACCAAGAGTTTTCCTCCTACAAAAGTCAGGTCTCCGTTACCAGGCAAATCTATTTTCTCTGTTAGCAGAGCTTTGTTAATACGTACCCCTCAGAGATTTGTTATCCCTCCCTTCAATAGCCATATCATGGCAGCCCAAGGCCCTTGGGGTAACACTTTTGGTCCCTTGAATCTAACTCCACCTCTACATGAGCTACCTCACAACTCAAGGAAGAATTTCCCTAAGTTCTATGGCGATAGGAGAGTTCATCTTGATAAACACATTACAGCCTTTTGCATAGCCTATGGTGTGATAGGTGTGGAGTATGAAGACATTGCAGTCAGACTATTTGTGGAAACATTGCAAGGTGCTGCTGCAGACTAGTTTTATCTTATGCAGGCCTAGACTGTGACTGACTGGAACACCCTCAAAGCTAAATTTGAAGCCAAGTTCAAGCTTGCAGAAGATGTGCATGCCTTATTGGCTCAGCTCACACAAATGAAGAAGGAGCCTCATGAACCTATGAGGGACTTTATTTCTAAATTTGATAAGCTGATAAACAGGATTCCTACAATAGCTCAGCCAACACCTGAGAATCTCAAATGCTTCTTCATAAACTCTTAGCTTTCTGAAGTGAGTTTCTTGTTGAGGCGGGCTGGCCACATAGACCTTGTTGCAGCTCAGGATTTGATCACTGAGGTTAAAGATGACCTTATCTTAGTAGGAAAGATAAGAAGAGATCCTAACATAAGCAAACCTTCTTCATCTTTTGAGAAATTTTCTATAGGCACCACCGATCCTATGGTGTAGAAGCTGGCAAATGAGTTACTAGCTCTCATAAAGGAAATGACACAAGGGATTTCTTCTTCTCCTTCTTATTGAGATATACCAAGGATGACTTTTCCCAATCAATCATACCAAGGTAATGCTACCAGGAATCAAGGGCAATCAAATCATCTTCCTACCCCACAAGGGAAGCTTGCCATTGAAGCAACACCAGCTAACTCAATAGTTGAATATCTTGAAACTGAATCTAATTTCTCTTTCCAATCTGAGTTGAACCAAGAAGATGACGCTAATCTCTTCACAAAAAACTAAGAAGAATTAGTTGGTGACTCCAACATTAGTTTCTTAAATTACCAGGATGAACCCAGAAGTAAAGGTGAAGCGTTTGATGGATCATACACAATATTTACTAGGTCCCAAAACAAGTCAGCTCAACAAGCTAATAAGGGAAAAATAAAGGAAGAATCTCGACCACCAATTTCAATTGTTAAATGAGGGACTACTCTACCTTTCGAATCAAAGGACCTGGTGATCAACAAAAAAGTACCTCAAGTATTCCTTCACCTTCTGCTTCAAATTCGTAGACCAGTCCTACACCCAGTAAAAACTAGATTGATGGGCTGCCTTCCCCTGTTTCTAATTCATTTTAGTCATTTAATATAATTGACCATGTTAAGAAGACCAAAATTCAAATGACTGAGTTTAAATATTTACAATCCAACCTTGAGCAGTTAGATAGGTTAGTTGAATGTGTCAAGAATAAAACTGTCCCTGTAGGACAAGAAATTTTGAAGGTAACTTCTGGTACCTCCAAGAACACATCCACCCAAAATAATCTTTTGATTACTCCTCTAGATGTCCCTAGGAAAATATAACCATTTTATGTTTCCCTGTTGGTAAACGGTCATCAGTTGAACAATTGTATTATAGACACATGCACATCTAATAATGTCATGCCTGCCAAAGTGGTAGAATCTCTTGGACTCACACTGACCAAGACCTTTGAGAGATGTTTCTCCATGGAAAATAAATAAGTGCCTTTTTAAAGATAAATCAAAGATGCTCAGTTCACGTTTGTGGCTTTTCCAGATAAAAGAATCAAAATGATAGTCCTGGTAGCCGACGTCCTAGTCTCATACGGTATCCTTATTGGGTGAAATTTTTGCAAGGATGTTGGTGGAGAATTGAGCATGGACATGTCTGAGGCAAGGATCCCTGTCAAAGGCGTCATGCAGAGGTTGCTCCCTAAGAAGGAGTCAAAGTACATTATCACCCAAACATCAATGTTTGAAACTCAAATTTTGTTTGAATCTTTAGGAATGGGTAATTATTTTCTGACCACAGAGGAGGTTTCTGTTTCATCAGAGGAAAGTCCTATAAGTGACAATTCACAAAGTTTAGATAGAAGATCAGAGATTTTAACGATAGAGCAAGATGCAAAAGAATCCTCCCTTCCAAATGAAGAAAAATCTAAAGAAAGATCAGTTTTTGATGACATATGGATTCTAAAATTTGATGGTAGTTATTCTTCTACCAGCTTTGGAGTTAAGATTGTGTTAATATCTCTTCAAGGAGATATTTTTCTTTATTCATATAAGTTGCAGTTCAACAACACCAACAACATTGTTGAGTATGAATCTCTGTTACTCAAGTTGAAGGCAACTCAAGACAAAGGTGTTAAACTCCTTCATGCCAAAGGAGATGCTAAGCTGGTGGTTTATCAGGTGAGGAACCTGTATCAAACTAAGAATGAAAGATTACGCCACTATCACAATTTAGTTTGGGATCAAATTGAAAGTTTTGATGCTCTCAGTATTTCTATAGTGCCTAGAGAGTTTAATGATCGAGCAGATTCATTGGCTATTTTTGTGACCCTCATGGTTCCTCACCTCGACTTCAAAGGGAATAGGTACACTATCGAACTAGTATTTCGACCAAATGTGCCTAATAATGCCAACTATTAGCAGGTATTCAATGGCGACAATCAAATCATTGCCTTTCTAGAATAAATGGATAGCTTTGAGGAGCTATATTTTGAAGGCAGTAAGTCTCCACCGTGGGAGTCATCCCCTAGAACAAGCTCAGATGTAGGTGAAGAATTCTTGTAGCTTAAAGGGAATAAAATCTCAAAAGGATTGGTTTCCCTTGAGAAACTATTTGATAAGCATGACAAGTTCATCAAGCAACAACAAATGGATTCAAGCTCCTCCTAGGAGTTTGATCAAATAAATTTGAGTACCAAAGAAAATCCCAAGATGGTGAACATTAGAAAGTGTTGCACTCCTGATGAGAAGCTCAAATTCACTGCTCTACTTCACCGTTACGTAGATGTTTTGGCGTACTCCTATGATGATCTGAAGTCACCCAGGCTTGAAGAAATTCATCATGAAATTCCTCTCAAGAGTGGTTCATTACCTCACAAGCTAAAATTTAGGTAGTACAACCCCAAGATATCAAGTACTATTCTATCTGATATTCAAAAAATGTTAAAAGCCAGGATAATTTTTCCAATCCATCATTCCACATGGATTGCGAACATAGTCCCTATGAGGAAAAAGAATGAGGAAATTCACCTCTGTGTCGATTTCAGGAACTTGAATCAATCCTTTCTAAAGGATAACTACCCTCTACCCATCATGGATCAAGTCCTTTAGACAGTGACTGGTTTAGAGATATTATCAATGTTAGATGGTTTCTCAGGGTACAATCAAGTAGAAGTCAGTGAAGCAGACCAACATAAGACTACCTTCACTACACCTTGGGGCACCTTTGCATATCACAGAATGCCATTTGGTTTGATCAATGCTGGTGCCACCTTCTAGAGAGCAATGGACCTTGCTTTCAGAGATGAAATAGGGAAGTTCATTGTGGTATATCTTGATGACTTGACTGTCTTTACCAAGCATCATCCCGATCATGTGCATCATTTGCAAGAAGTGTTAGAGCGATGTCGACAGAATGGCATTTCTCTAAATCTCAAGAAGTTAGTTTTTGGGGTTATAGAAGGTAAACTTCTCGATCACACTGTATCTCGAGAAGGCATAAATATTGACTCAAAAAGAGTCAAATCCATCCAAGAGCTTACTCTGCCTGCTAGTAAGACTGCAGTTCACTCTTTCTTTGGAAAGGTGAATTTTCTACGAAGGTTCATTCCTGAGTTCACAGAGAAGACTCACCACATTGTAGACATGATGAAGGGAAAATCTACTTTTTGTTGGACTGAAGAAAGCAAGTCAGCATTTCAAGATATCAAGAAAGCTATCGCCCATGCCCCGGTCCTAGTTTGCCTGGATTACACCAAAGACTTTATAATGTATAGTTATGCTTCTAAACACACACTTTCAACAATTCTAGTTCAACAGAACAAAGAAGGTATGGAATATCCTATATCATTCATGAGTTGTCCTCTCAAAACTCATGAATTAAAATATCAAACATGGAGAAGCATGCTTATGTCATGGTAAAGGCGATAAAGCACTTCCATTTTTACATCCTGAACTCACACACTATTGCTCTAGTGCCTGATACAATGGTAAAGTCCATTTTAACTCAACAAGATTTTGGTACCAGAAGGGGCAATTAGATTACTAAAATATAGAAGTTTGATCTTGTTATCAAACCTATGAAGCTTGTGAGAGGAAGAGGCCTCTGCTAATTAATTACCGATAACAGACTAGAAGAAATAGGGCATGAAAAAATGGAAGTTGAAGACATGCCAATAGTTCTTTTTGTCACCACTACGAATGAGTGGTATTCAAATATTGCCCATTTCCTTACCTATGATGAGTGTCCTGCTCACCTGTCTTGTAAAGAAAGGAGAACTGTTAAGTTGAAAGTTGTCAACTTTGTCTTGTGAGACAACGGTCTATATAAGAGGAACCTTGATGGGGTATTCATTCGCTGCGTAGATAAAGTGTAGCAGAACAAACTTTTAGAGTCCTTCCATAATTTGGCTTGTGAAGGACATTTTTTTGCACCTGTGACTTCCCATAAGATTCTACGAGCCAAGTATTTTTGGCCTACTCTGTTTCAAGATGCATATAAATGGGTGCATAGATGTGAACTGTGTCAATAGTTCGTTGGAAGACCCAAATTGGTTGCGTTATCTCTTAAACTAGTAGTAATTGAAGAGCCATTTTAGTATTGAGGAATTGATTTCATTAGCACTGTAAATCCATCCTCGAGTGTTGGACATGGTTATGTCCTCACAGCCACATACTACTTCACCAAGTGGGTGGAAGCCATTCTAGCCAAGCATGCTACTTCAGAAGTAGTATGTAATTTCTTCAAGAAAAATATTATTTTCAGGTTTAGGGTCCCAACCAAGATTGTAATAGATAATGCAGCCTGTTTCTCTTCTCATGAGATTACCCAGTTCTGCTTTTATTATGGGATTATCCTCTCCCACTCTTCTGACTATTTTCCACAAAGAAATGGCCAAGCAGAATCAAGCAACAAGAACCTGGTGACCATTATCAAGAAGTTGGTAGATGACAATTAGAGAACCTGACATAAAGCATTATTTGACGCTTTATGGGCAGACATAATTACACCCAAGAGGGTGATAGGTATGTCACCATTCCTACTTATGTATGGTCTCAATGCAAAGATACCAATCACCCTGGAATTACCAGCGCTAAAGTTGGCAAAAGCAATAGAAGATTCAACTTATGAAAGTTCCATCAACAAGAGGATCATGTGCTTGACCAAACTTAATGAGAAATGAACTATGGTGGTGGATCGAATTGCTGCACATCAGAGTCTGGTGAAGAGACTCTTTGACCAAAAAGCGACGATATATGATTTTTAAATTGGAGATCAAGTCTTGTTGTGGGACAAGAGGAGAGAACCAAAGGGAATGCATGAGAAATTTGATTCCTTATGGAGAGGCCCATTTGCTATTTATCAGCTCAATGGTGAAAATAGTTTCATGTTGAAGTATCAAGATGGCACACCATTCACTCTACCTCACAGTAGGCAGCATCTGAAGCACTTCAATCTTTGAAGTATCAGATAAGATCAATTGTACATATGTATAGTTTTTTATTTGTTTTATGTTGTTCATTTCATTTTTTGGCCCCTTTTTTTTGGGTAGCATGACTTCGTAGCCCAATGGCATACATCAAGGCACTGAGATTCTAGTTTCTACTCCCTTCGATTGTTTTAAAAATCAATGGAAGTTCCCCAACTGGAGCCAGTTGTTATTTCCAAAATCCATCACTTATTTTTGTGGACAACATATCAACTATTTTGGTTCTGTAGGCCAAAATGACCTCTTCTTTTTTCAAAAAATGTTCTGAGCAGCCAAGTTCTTTAATTATTCAAGCATTTTCAGCTAAGAAACTCACAAGTTTAATAGGTTCAACAGGCAGGCTTTCTCCAAAGGAAGTTTAAAACACTTGAGGCTTTTCCTTAGTATTTTAAGGCTGGTTCAATGCTGAGGTTCAATCAAAAGACTTAACGGCGGGCTTCAAATAATTGGAATGAACCACTTTGAACCATTTAACCCTGCCTCTGCAAGGTTCAAAGGTTCAATGAGTTCAAAGGTTCAATGACTTTGGTGGACTTAAAGAGTTAAGCGCTTCAACGAGTTCAAAGAAATTCAATCGCTTTAGCAAGTTCAAAAGTTTAATAGCTTTGGCGGACTTAAAGAAAAGAAGGCTTTGAAGAGTGAAGATTGAACTATTGAATCATTACACCTTGAACCAAAATGAGTTCAAAGGTTCAACAAGTTCAATAAGTTCAATGGACTTAGAAAATGAAAGGATCCAGAGAATTCAAAGCTTCAAAGGATTCAAAGAGTTAAGTTTGAACCATTGAACTTTAAACTTTGAAAGGTTCAAGGGTTCAAAGGTTCAACAAGTTCAACAAAAAAGGAAAGGATCCAGAAAGTTCAAAGCTTCAAAAGATTCAAAGAAAGAGAATGAACTATTGAACTTTGAACCGAAATGGTTCAAGTTTCAAAGAAGTTCAAAGTTTGAAAGGAAACTTCGAGCAAATGAAGGAAGCGAAAGATTCCATAAAGAAGTTCAACCAAATGGTTTGAAGAAATGGTTCAATAGAATAAAAAAAAAAGAAAGTGAACGTGGCCCTTCACAAAACATTGAACCAAAGAGCTGATTGAATCAATGAGCCGATTGAACTGATGAGTCGATTGAACTACCCAAACTATTAAACCATTGAACCAATGTACTCTGAAGGTTTAAAAGTTTAAGGTTCAAAGTGGTTCAAGTGACCAATGACGTCCCCATGAACGTCAAATTCAAGGTGATGAAACATCCATTGATTTTTAAATATGGCACATACCCTAAGAATAAACTCAGCGACTGGCCAAAGAAGGAGCCGAAAGAGCTAGCTGAAAGTGAGAAGATAGCCCTAAGAGCTCAGATCACCAAGGAAGGACAAAATGTGGCAAGGAAAGAGAGAATAAATACAAGAAATCTAGAAATATCTGTAGGAGAGTTATTTCTAGTAGGTGAAATAGTCCACCAGGTGGACATCAGAGAGCATGAACATTCAAAGGCACGACCTATTTTTATACATTAAGTAAAGGTGAATGGACAGCCGTGTAAGCATCATAAAAAAGACAAGACAACCCATGCTTAGGAGGAGACATTTGAGATGATTCAGAATGCCAAAGTCAAGTTTGATGACTTGTTCTAGCATGGTCCTTTCATAGATATTCAAGGCATTCAATTCAGCATGGGTCATTTTAATGAAAACAAGCACCCAAGTCTTTCTTAGAATGCTATATATTGTAATCTCCCATTTTGTATAAAGGAGATCTCTTTGTTATCAGAAGCGAAACTCTGCCCAAATTGAAAGGCATTCCTGAGACTTTGAGCTCAGACTGTTAATCATATTTTATTATTTGAATGAGAAAGCAAGTGACCTTTCAGACTTTGTGTTGAAATAGCTTGTGTTATTTAGGAGATTGTTCTTATGTCTATTTCCTGAATAAAGTCTTGTCTATTTAATCAAATAAGCAGAATTAGTGGAAGTAATCTAGAAGGTGTCTTAAAGCTAACTGTGGGAGACTTTGTGCTGCCATAATTATCTTCAGTCTATGTTTTGTGTAAAGGATATTGGAGAGATTTTGAGCTCCCCTTATCCTTCATAATCTTTACTCTGTTGTAGTTTTAGGTGAAGACTTTGGGCTATCCTTAATCCTACTATGTTCCTTTGTCCTGATCAGTGAGAGAAGTAATCAAAGATTGTGCTTTTGTGGGTTTCTTATGGTTACCAGTTACTACCCAGGAAAAATCCTGTTGTTGGTTGAATATCACTTCTAAAAGAAGATAAGTAATTTCAGTAATTACACCAGAATTCTCCTCTGTTCTATAAACATCATCTTTGAAAAAAGAGAGATGGATGGTATGATTTCACTCCTGTGTGTATTTTCAACTTATATATATATATATATATATATATATATATATATATATACTATAGATTGTAGGGAACCTCCCCTTGATGAGAGGAGAGATTTATCCCATTTTGATGTGGTAAACCTACACACTTTGCCGTATAAATCTCCTTGTGCTATGGTTGATATGCCCATTTTGCCGTCAGTCAGTTGGTGACAAAATATTCACCCAACACATGGAAAAATAATAATTCACATTCTTAAAAGTTGTTAAAACATTTAGACCTTATATTTTGAGTCTGAATATTGTTGTATATTTCCTGTATACAATGGTGAAGGACATCGTGACTCAGAGTGAAGCATCAACAAGAGATAGAGGTGGGTCAACAAATTGAAAGAGTACGCCATGGATACTTATACCACCAAGTTAGCGAGAGGGATGGGTCTAGCCAAGCTCATGGCTGAGATAAATTTGTAAGTTTTTAAGGTAAACACTTCTATTTTTAATGTTGATGATTCCTTGAGTTAAATTAGCATATCTCTGTGGTATAAAGAAATTGTTTACTACTTGCAAAATCTGAATTTCCCCCTGACTTGGAGAATAACCAAAGGAGAAATCTTATACTTGTTTCTCAAAAGTATGTCTTCATTAAAAGTGGACTATCATGGAAGAATCCAGATGGGGTTCTCTTAAGATACCTGTTAGCAGAACAAAATACAGATCTGATTGAAGACTTCCATAGTGGATAATGTGGTGACCATTTTGCACCTAAATACACAACTCATAAAATTCTAAGAGTTGGTTATTGGTGGCTATCACTATTCAAGGATGTTACTCAGGAAGTTAGAAAATGCAAGAAATGTCAACACTTTGATGGATGGTTGAAAGCTTTTGGTTCTATTCCCTTGCAGCTTGTGATGATCAAAGGCCTACTTAGACAATGGGGAATGGATTTCATTGGGTAAATTGTTGATTTATCAATCACTGGACATAGATGGATACTAATTACAACTGACTACTTCATGAAATGGGTTGAAGCGGTCCCTACAAAGAAGGCTACACACCAAGTGGTTATGGACTTTCTTTTGAATCAAATTATTTGTAGATTTGGTGTGCCTGTTAAGGTAATTATTGATAATGCCATGAGTTTTAAAGCTAAACCTTTGGTGGCATTGTGCAAAGAGTATGGCCTTGAATTAGCTTATGCTTCTAATTACAACCCTTAGGGGAATGGGCAAGCAGAATCCAATAACAAGAACTTGCTCAAAATCATTAGATGAACTTTGGAAGCAAACAAGAAGAAGTGGGGTGAATGGATGAAGTTTGCCTTGTGGGCTGATAGGATTACACCTAAGAGAGCTACATGTAAAAGCCCTTTTGAGCTTGTTTATAAAACTCAAGTTGTTTTACCAATGAATTTGTAGTTACCAACCTATCAATTTCTACAACAACTAGAGGAAGATGAGCAAATTAACTACTAAGAAAGTAGAATGAACTAGATTGTTGAGCTTGATGAAATTAGAAGATAAGCTCATGAGAGACACCTCAAGTTCAAGGAAAGACTCAAGAGGATATTCGATATAAAGGTCACTCTAAGAACTTTTTAGGTAGGTGATCTGGTTTTACTTTAGGACAACAAGCATGAGGAGAAAGGCAAGCATGGCAAGTTTGATACCTCGTGGATGGGCCCTTATTCCATTGGTTGTTGGATTAGGGAACACACTTTCTTCTTGAAATACTATAATGATGAGATATTGGAGCTACCAGTTAATGGCAAACATCTAAAACATTTCCTCAACTGAGTCCATAACTACATACAATATTATGTAGTGTATAGTTTTATTATTTTTGCCCCTCTTCTTTGAGCCTTGTTGTACAATTCTTTTTGGTGTTTTTTGTCATGTATTTATTTTTAGATCCTTATGATCTATTTTTGTTAGTCTGCCCTTGTTTGACCTTATTTTATTGAGTTTTCATGGGTGTTTATTATGAAATTGCTAAAGTGTTGACTCCATGGCCCAATGGATTGACACCTGGATTTATTTTTTGGGGTTCTTTGCACACCTATAGGGGGTGTACATCCCCGAATGAGAGCCAATGTTAGTGCCCAAACTTGCACTTAATAATTTATGCCCTTTTTCTAATATTAATGCATGAATATCTAATTGTTGCCTCTTATTTGCAAGTGTTCACTTGAGTTAAAAATCCAGCTTTTGCCTTTTGAAAACCCTATATAATCTTGGTTCCAGCTAATGCTTAACATTTTCATGTTTTAATAAGATTGCAGGGTCTATGATGAAAATCAAGCTTTGAAGTACGATGTTTTCCATCTTCTAAAAAGCTTTGAAGTGGCAAAATTCTCAAGGTTGATTGCAAGTTTGCAATATTGTAAATTGTAGTTGGGATGAAAAGGTCTACAAGAATATATGGCGAAAAAACAAGTTGCAAAAAATGCAAGTTCAACTTTTGAAATTCTTAAGTTTTTTGAAAAATTCTTAAGTTTTTGGAAAGTTCTTAAGTTTGAACTTTTTGGTCAGACTTTTTGATTAGATGTTTTGTTTGGAACTTTTGCATCGGATTTTGTAGTCAAACATTTTGGTTGGACATTTTATTTGAAATTCTTATGTTTTTTAGAAAAGTCTTAAGTTCAGAACTTGTGGTTAGACATTTTGTTCAGAACTTATGGTTAGACATTTTGTTCAAAAATTTTATGATGGACATTTTGTTCAGAAATCCTTTGTCAACTTTTGTGATCCCCTTGCTTTGAAGGATTTGGTCATCAAAATTTTTGTTTAGGGTTTGTGTTCAGAGCATTCAATTCAAAATATCTACCATTCACCAATCAAATGCAGTCAAAATAGAAATGATCCAAAAGGAAGTAGTGAAGTTTCAAGGGAAATTGAAGGTTGACATAGAAAACAAACAAGACCATGAAAGTATTCAAGAGGCCACATCAATATTTCTACTCATTCCAAAATGTATGACCTATCAAAGTGGAAGTTAAATTTTTTCAAAGCATGAGCTTTTAAATAAAAGAGAGCCAAACTATTAATATAATCCATGTGGAGGATGAAACGACGAAGCCAAGCTTTTAAAAGGGTAAAATAAAGCACTTAAGCATTATAAAGTTTGATGACAACCCTAAAAAGGTCAAAGCAAAAATATAAATGTGGAAGGGATGGGAAAGTTTGACATTAAGACAAAAAGGTAAAATAAGCTAAGTATTGACATTTTTAATATTTTACTTGTGTCAAAGACCTCCTTGGAGGAAAAATATCTTGTAGGGTTTATGAGGCTAAGGTAGGCCATTCCAAGAATATTTCTCAAATGACCATGGATTTTTCTTTGTTTCTACCACAACTAAAATATTCCCATGAAATCATTACAAGGCAAGGGGTGTTCTTTGTCCTACACAAGAGGAAGGGTAGCTGTCCATAAGTTTCCATCTATGCAAATAATTAATGGGATAACATGGCCAAGTAGTTACACATGAAGATAAGGAGTTTATTTTACTCCCAAGGTAATATTCCCCTTCAAAGCCCAAGTGCAACAGATTTCCAGCCAAGTAGATCAAGGGTTTATTTGAAATCTTCGTCATGATAAGGACAAGCAGTTACCCAAATGATTTTATTGTAGAGCATGAGATTTTAGGCATGACAAAGGGCATCTTCCAGATCAAGCATATTCCCAAAATATGCTTAGAGTGAAAAAATTTCATAAAAAAGGGCTTGTCCTCTTTTCAAAGGTTGTTTAGATCTTAGGCTCTTTCAAATTTCGAGATCCTTGCTATGTGTATGTATTTTCTCTCTTGATAAGGTGGTTGTAGCTATACCACCATTAACAAGATCTGAGAGCATTGTATACGTATCCCCTATCAAAAGAGCAAACTCACCATGCTTTTCTCCATGGTAGAATTTTGAAACAATGATGTATGTAATATTTGTTTATTTGTTAATGGAAAATAGCCATGATTTCTATTATATTTTATTAATAAAATGAAATGAAATATTATTCATGCTCTACTTATTGGGTATTTAGTTTTATGCTTATCAATGGTGGTAGTTATTTTAGGTATAGATCTAAGTTATAAATTCCTTTATGCATTGTGATTTGGGGATATGTTGTTGATAACCTTTTAAGAGCACCCTAGGTTTATGGATTTGATATGAGAAAACATTTGAAATTCTACTTGTAGTGTATGATTTAGGGTTTCATGAACCATCTGAATATTTGCATTGTATTGGCACCAATTGGTGCAACTCATTTATGTTAGTTTCCTTAGCTTGTATTTTAGTCTTTCAACATTTGTTACAAATGAGTGATGCCATGTCTGTTGGAATAATTCCTACTATTTGAAAAACCACACCACCACATCACTCTTTTATAATTACTTAACTCATCCTACCCTATTCTAACCTGCAAATAGTATACCCTGTTGTATATTCTGAGTATTGTTTGCCTACAGATGCATATATATTTCATATATAAAATGTATCTATGTTTTATGCTTTAAAGCCTAGCATTTCAACCTTCTATTTGGCCCTCTCTTGTTGAAAATTTCTTTAGAAATGAAGGTTGTAATCATATTTACATCTATATTCAGTAGCTTATATTTGGCCTAGAGCATTTGCCTAGCCCGTGTGACAACTCTTCCTGGGTGGACTGTGTAAACTTGGTTATGTTCTGGTCATATTTGTATTCATGTGTGCTAGAAATCCAATGGAGATCAAGCTATAATATCCCTCCATGTGAGCAAACTACCCCTTAGGTCCTCTCACCTTAGTTCAAGCAAAGCCAAAAGTAATAGAGAGCTATCCATACTCTCTATCGATGCTTTTCATTCATTATCTACATTCAGTCCATCCTGGTGCTAAACCCTTCCCCAGCTATAACAACATATTTACAAGTTTTTCATCTTGATTTGCCATACTATCTGAGTGTGTAAGGCTAAGTTCAATAGGTGTACAACTGGAAACCAACACTTTGCTAGAAGAGTTGTCACATGGGTTGGGAAAATGCTCTAGGCCAGACACAAGCTACCCATTAAGTCCTCTCACCTTAGTTCAGGTAGAGCTAGAAGTAGTAGGGAGCTAACCATACCCTTTATTGGTGTTTTCCAATTATTCTCTACATTTTGTCCATCCTGGTGCTAAACGCTTCCCCAAATATAATGACATACTTGTGGGTTTTTCATCTTGGTTTGCCATATTATCTGAGTGTGCAAGGATGAGTGCAAGGGGTGTACAACTGAGATCTAACACATGGTTAGTGACTTGATATATTAGGTTCTAGCTATTACAATAAATAAGCAAAACTAAAATCCTATGGGTTATTCAAGTCCCTTTGCTTATATTTTATCCTTTTTATGTAATGCATGTGTGTTTAAAGTAGGATTTGCTTCTATCTCCCTGTGATAGCCACATGCTAAAAATCCTTTTGATTGAAAACAAAAAAATGAGTTTTAAAACCAAGTCAGAATCATATAAAAAATCTTAAACTAAAAGAAATAATCCAAAGTCAAAAACTCAATATCTTGTTATCAATCACTTTGTTTTTAGTAATTTTGGCCATTCACTTTGTCTAAGTTGATATATTTTATTTTTTTTAAGTCAAATATTTGTTAGTAATGTCACCTATCACAAGGCACATGGATATGTTGAACAATCACTTGATTAATCCCATCACAAATCCAAATCCAAAGAATCTTAATCTTAACCTAGGGTTCAATCCAACCAATTTTGATTCAAACACATATTTGAATCAACATCAAATCAAACATCTAACAAGTCAATCATCCAAAAAATCTAAATTAGAGTTTAAATGTCATTTCAAACTCACCAATCAATCATCCAATGAATCCAAATCTGAGTTTGAATATGCATTCAACCTCACCCATCAATCAATCAAATCCAAAATTGAATAGTCATTCAAGTTTACCAATCGACCAATCCAATCCAAACATCAATCAAATCCAAACTTGAATAGTCATTCAAGTTTACCAATTGACAAATCCAATCTAAACATCAATCGATCAAATTCAAACTTGAATACACATTTAAGTTTACCCATCAATCAACATCCAAATTTTACTTTAGTTACAACATCAAATTAGTTTTTAGGCTTTTTTAGTCAAAATTATTTGAATTATTTTATAATTTCCACTCCATCCACAAATCAAAAGTCACCAATCACAAATCAAAATGCACTCATCAATCCATATAGTTCCAACCTTAGCATCAATCTAAATAAAACCTTTGGTTTGCCTTTACCACCAATTTCAAATCTATAGTTGAACCAAAACCCATTCACAAATCAAACCCCAATTGAATCAAATCCAAATATCTTCCATCCAAATCAACCTTTTAACTCTTAAACCCATCAAAACCAACCTTTCCACATTCATCATAATCAACCATTTGGTTCTACATCCAACCCATTCCCAAACTTTAACCAAACTACATCAAATCCACGTTTGTTCACAAATCCAACAAATTCAAATCTAATTAACCTCACAAATCCATCAAACCAAACTTTTTCACACATCCATCTAACTTTACAAATCCACCAAATATGAATACTTTCACCTTCAACACAAATCTGTCAATTCCATCCTTCAATCCAATAAATGCAATAAATCCATCCTTTAACATAAATTAATTCATCAACATTCCACTTCATGGTCCACATTCCCAAATCACAAAAAAAAATGAGGTCTTGCTACAAGATTTAAGTCTAGGAGCCAAGTTTTCCCCTAATATCAACCCCAAGGCCTTACATCAATTATTTTCTAGGAAGGATTCCAGACCTCCCATCCAAGATCAATATACCTATTTATCTCAGTTCATTACTATGGTATCCCAAAACATTCCACATCAGCATCACCCTACCACTAGTAACCCTATTTTATAAAATTGACCAAGTCTCCCATCCACTAGTTATAGCCTTGATTCCAACATCCCTTATCACACTAGCAAAGGGAATCTAATTATATCACCCCAACCATATAGTATCACTTCATCCCTATATCCATACCAAATCCAAAACACCCAACCTCCCAACAACATTACCATGCCTTGTCGTCATCCTAGTCAAGAAAATTGAAAATAGAAGTTCACTCCTTTGGGAGAACCTTATGATGTTATCTTTTAAATTTTGGTCACTGTAAACATGGTCATATTCCATAACACTAAACAATTTGAGCCAAATGTCCCAAAATGTGCGTGGTATATATCTAAAGAATATTTTGATTATCAAAAAATTTGAGGTCATTCTATAAACCATTGTGTGAGACTAAAACATTATATCCAAGATTTTATTGGCAATTGGGACATTAAGGTAGAGCCAAATATATCCACGTCTAAAAATCATAACTTTGGGGTATGTCAAAATGTGTTTCTTGAGCCTAATCAAGAAACTTCAATTTTGAGTCAAGGTCATAACCTTCCATTCATTTCTCACTAACCTCTCTTTGACACATCCATTTTCAACCAATCCATATTCAATCAACCCATATTTGATAATCACGGTTTACCATCCATTTTTTATGAGACTTATCTTGTTGAAGAACCTATCTTCGATTAAAAACGTATCTTTGATCAAGATCTCATTTTTAACAAAGATCCTATTTTTTACCAAAATTCCATTTTTGACTAAGATCCTATATTGGACCAATACTTCTCAAACGAACACAACCTATCACCCATTGGCCAAACACCCAACCTCTTATCACACATTAAATCCCCCATCACCCCACAACATATAACCTAGGTGATTGAGGGACTTGTAAACAACAAAATCCATGAACAAGTAATTATCGAACCCATCCACTTCGAAGTAAATAATGAACTCCATGACTTTTGTTATAAACCATTTGCAAATCAATGTAAAGATGTTAGTGATAATTTTATAATTTCTAAGGAAAGTTCATCCATAATCAACATAGGATTCATTCATAATCCCTAAGAGAATCATGTTGTAAACACTCCTTTCATCAACATTGCCAATCTTTCCTCCTATATTGCAAGTCCATCTCCCACGCCCATTGATTGGACCAAATTTTTTACCTACCATAAATTTCCTTCCATGATAATCATATAATAGAAGAATTCCAAGCTAGTCTCCAACTAGAAGACCATCAAGAAACATCTGCATATTCAGAGGAACAAAAAGTGTTCCTCAATCAAAATGAACCTACAATCCAAATCAAAAATTGACATCCCATAGTGAAAACATCTTTTAAGCACTATCTAATGATCAAAATCCAAATTATAATCCAAATATCGAGATCTATAAAATTAAAAAATGTGATTCCCTTTGTGAAAACATCTTTGAGGTGTTATTCACAATCTAAATCTGAATCCCAATAAAACAAATCAAGAATCCATTGGTGAAAACCTTTCTAAGGCACCAATGGATGCACAAACTCATTTACCCCCTACATTAGTATAATTTCAACTAGGATCCCCATTGCATATTGAAGACATCATTAAAGAAGCATTGAATTCCAAAATCATTCCACATGCAACTACTCCCAAACTTGTTGTACATTAGAATGTTGGTCCCAATCACCCTTTATATCATGACACATATAATTATCCCCACCATCATTCTATCCCTACAAATATTTCATTCACTTAAAACACATCCTTCATCCAACATACCTTCCACTTCACCCTATTTGGCAACACCCTCTACCATAGGGGTTATGATGATATCCTGGTAAATTTGAAAGAATCCAACCTAGAAATCAATGAAGTTATAGAAAATACCTCTGGAGTACATACTTTAAAGATCAATATGGTTCAACATCATGCATCTTGAACCCTTTTATAATTGAGATGCCAAAAAAAAACACAAAACATAAAAAAATAAAAAAATAAGAAAAGAAAAAGAGAAATAAGTTTGACTAAAGATGAAAACCATCTCTATGGCACTTTAGGAAAGTAACATGGTGAAAATTGGTTTCTAGCATCATGTGTAAAATAATCAATTATCTACAAGTACCTTATACTCTGGGGCAACCCCATTCCATTTCAATCCTATGAATTTTAAATCATCCATCCATCCTTCACCATCATACACTTATCTTAAACCATTCTTAATTATCCTTACCTATCAAACCCCATCCTTATCCATTCAATCCCAAATCCATCCTTAACTATCCTTATCCATTTAATCCCAAAGCAATAAAAAACCATCCTTCTCAATCCGATCTTTACCATCATAAAGCCATCTTTCGTCCCATTTTGACCTTGATAAGGAAGTGGAAATGTCTTGAGACATGTTCTTGGAAACTTCTTGGTGTATCTTTACAATGTTACTTTGACGACTAGATACTTGGTTCTGACATCACATGTTATTAGAGTTATTATCTTAATTCTCATTCATTCTTATTCATCCATACTCCATCCATTATGTATCAATTCCATCCACTATCATTCCCTTCTTGGGTGCTATAACAGGTTTTCCCTTTGCTAGTATTCCTTGTATATACATCTAGAAATTAAAAAAAAAATCTAAAACGTTAGTAAATCCAACAAAATACAAAAAAATCCAAAAATAATAAAAAAATCCCTTGTCCTTAATTACATACCCTAGTCATCCGTTATATGAATTACTTATCAGACGGCTCAACACTGTCAAAAATCACATATGCCAAAGGGTTATAATCTAACCAAGGAAATACAAAAAGCCATTTGCTTACTTTTTTGTATAGTCATTTGCTTCCTTGTTTGTATAGTCATTTGATTACATGTTTTTCTAGTCATTTACATTTTAAAAGTCACTTTATTTTCTTTTTTGTAAATACATTTAATTTCTTGTATATATATTGTGTTATTAATTATGCAATGTTTGTTTGCTTCCTTGTTTGTTTTCCTTACATGGTGTTTTTTGTTGTAGACATTTATTTTTATCTTATCTTCATTGTTGATTTTTGAGTCTAGCTCACTAGGTGCATTACAAATGGTGTTATTATGGTCTTCCATATCATGATGAATTAAGTTTGGCACTAGTGACTCTATCAGTTATTATGCATATAACATAATAGACATCATGTTTTTTCTATATCATTGGTGCATATTATCTTACATTATATCAAATAAAGGTTACTCAAATATTATTGATTATTAATGTTAAAATTATTATTTTGACTCCAAGGCAAAATTAATAAACATAAGTAGCTATCAGACCATCTCACATTCTCAAATGGATCATCTATATGTCATCTCAAATAAAGCTGATGTGGTATAATCCTAGGAGGACCTATGACGTTTTGAGAAGACTAATCCACATAATAATTTAAGGCTATAGTAAAACTTGTCTCTTCCATGCACATTTAAAATTGACATTATGGTAATCATTCCATGCTAATTATCCATCTCAAACACACTCATTAACATTTAAAATCACATCAACAAGCACTTCAATTTATCAAACAACATTCTTCTTATCTGCCTTAAAATTTCTAATGATTTTTCCACTTTTTTCAATGAATTATCCTAAATGAAAATGAAATATGTTTTCATGGTTTCATTCTCATTTTTGATGCATTATTTTTGGTGAAAACGAGAGTTCAAATGAAGTCTGGAGTCTAAAGTTATGCCCTTTAAAAGATGGCCACTTCAAGTGCAAATCAAATTTGCCACTACCTTAAATGAATTTCCCACTACCTTGAACGAATTCAACATTATCTTGATTAAATTAACCATTTGCTAAAAAGTCATCCATTCGATAATGAAATTTCCATTGGGTAAGAAATTTACCATTTTCTTCAACAAATTCACCACAATTAATGCCAAATTCACCATTCTAGAAATGGATTTTTTTTCCCCTCTCCTTTTCTAAATATTTAACTGCAAAAAACCAAATTTATTTCCCCATACATCCCATAGTAAATTCTTTCTTCCATCCATCCATATCCAACCCATTATATCCAATCATGTGATCCGTCATAATTAATCCATGCAATTTATTAACTTCTATGTTTATACTTGCACATCAATCATCCATAATCATTTCCAAATATTTTCATTCAATATCCCACACATGTCGATTGGGACCAATAAAATCAAATATATATCCTTTCTCCTATAAATAAATCCATTAATAAATCTTTCAATCAATTAGTCATTAAATTAGTCAACCAATCAAGCTTACAACTTTACAATGGGATATATCATTCCCACAATCCACTCCTATGAACCCTAATTCATGGGGCACCTCAAAGTGTGAAACTCATTTAGAGATATATAAATTCTCAATCCAATCCCTACATATATCATTTCTTGAGGGAAATTCAATCCATCGTCACATCTAATCATAATGCACAATCATTAACTTAAGTGGGTTAATAACATCCATGGGTCAATCTTACATTACATCATCACTTTAAATCTCTTCCCAACATTAGGAGAACTACATCTAGCCCGATATCCCTAAATGGATTATGTATTTGGTTGGTTATTTAGGACATGCTTAGAGATGCAGAGTCTCTAGGGTCAATTTGGAAACCACCATCCATCCAAGTCATTTCATGCACATTTTCTACCGTCATTTAATCAAAATTCTAAACATCTTTATCATTACTTGCAACTATCCATCTTGTAAACTATTATCCACATTGAATAATCTATATTTTTCATTTTACAACCCAAACTTACCATTGTCTGGATGTATTTTTCCCATATCCATCATGTGAACCCTGAGTTCTAAGCACCATCCAAGCATACAGTCTTCAAGTGAGAAATATTATTTTTCTAATATATTCTCTAGCATTTAACAATTAGGGGTAAATCATTTTACACATGTTTTAAATATTACAGGTGATTCTATTGATTCTATTACTTCATTTTAGTCACAAATTCTTTATAATCACTTCATCATTTTCCATTCAATCATTTTGAGTGTTCATATGCTATATTGCATTAACACTTGAGGGGGCATCATCATGATCATTTTCATTTTTTTGGGGCAATTTTCTTCTCCACAATCATCATCAACACTGTAATTTACTATTATTTGAAATGATATTACTTCACAACACCACCTCAAAGAGGGGAAAATATAGACACCTAAATTTCACCATTTAGTGTCAAAATTCACTTTGACATGCTAACCCTTCTCTTTCCTCAATTCAAATTCAAATTAACATAATTTCCCTCCAAATTTTAAATAATTTATTAATTATTAATTAATTAATTATGCACACCTTGTTCCTCCAAAATTAATTATTAATCCAGATTTTATACCTCATATAGATATCCTCCACGTTTATCTCAACCATGTGTTGATTCATTGAACCACCCTCCTCAACTTCTTCAACCACCTTCTGAGTCACCTTGAAACATTTTAACCTCATTGATGACTCAACTAACTAAGTTGACCTCTTCTTACTGACTCACTCAACCAACTTTCCTTTCCTCTCATCCTATGGAATTGGTCATCATCCTCATGGATGAGGATTAGTTCTCCACCGTTGATTATTATTATAATTCAAAAATTTTAAATAATCCTCTATCATTTGATTAACCTCATGTATGCCTATAAATTGGCATTCAATCCATCACTTTAATCATCCTCATTTCTGCTAATAAAGTGCTATCAAATTTTCACATAAATCCAAGTGAGTCCAACCTATTAAAAGTCCATTTTCATACTAAAATGTTGCCTGATTCCCCTTTGCATTGGATAAAGATTGAGAAACCACATTCAAAGAGTAAGTCACTTTTAATAACAATGGAAGAGGCTCATGGTACTTCAATTTTATAAGTGTGTTATTATTTTGTTTCATTTGTTGCTTTATGTTGAGGTTGAATTGAGTTTATAATAGGATCATTTGTATTTTGTTCCTTAGCTTAATTACATTTTGTTCCATTCACACTCCAAGCATGCCTCTGAACTTTTCAATGTTTTCTATTCCTAGTGATTTTGTCAAGATTTTTTTCGGTTGCTCTGTAGTAGGATAATGTGGAAATTTTACATTACAATCTTCCATTTAATGTTGAATAATATGAAACTAGGTGTTGATGTGCTTAGTTCAGTCATGAAAGACTATATTATTTTTCATTTAAATTGTAGATGTGTTTTCAACCATGAGATATGTTGATGAAACCTATCATTCCTACAAATCTAAAAGAACTATTCTAGACAAAAATTTCTCTGCTTGACTCTGAATCTGCCATGTATTTTGATTCTAAAGAAGAAATGCCAACATTGATTACTTCTTTGACTTCTAACTGACAACTATTATTCCTAAATTCATTAAAAATCTAGATTATATTTTACATATTCAAAATCATCATCATAGCTAGAATCTAAATATCCAAATAATTTTAAGTATCTTGCCTTGAAGTATTTGAGCCCAAAATTTTGTGTTCCTTTGAGATATTGAAGTACTCTTTTCATTTTTACCCAATGACTATATCTATGTTGTTGCATGAATCAATAAAAAACACCAACATCAAATAAATATTTGGTCTAGTTATGGTCACATAGATCATACTTATAATGAACTATCTATATTTAGTAGCATTTACCAAATCTATGTTATATTATGATATCAATTTTAGATTTTGTTTCATTGGCACATCAAGAAGATTATAATCTATCATTTTGAACTTGCTTAGAATTTCACCATTGTATTTATGTTGAGTGATGAGGATATAATTTAATTTTTGAATCACTCAAATACCCAAATGGGTAACGAAAAAGCATAGATTTTTAATTTCAAAGGCTTTTATAATCTTTGATTTGAGTTTTGTAATGTATCTCTCATTATTTCCTATGATGAGCAAATTATCCACATAAACCACTATAAATATAACTTTTTTGTTAACTGTTTAAGAAAAAGAGTTGCATATTTAAACTCAAAATGTTTGAATTTCATGTTCATGAGGTGCTCAATGAGTTTGTTGTACCATGCTCTTATATCTTGTTTCAAACCGTATAATGAGTTTTATAGTTTACACACTATGTGCTCTTAACCGTTTACTTTAAAACCATTGAGATAAGTCATATGCACTATCTCTTTGAGATAACCATTAGAAATGTAGTTTTGATGTCTATTTTGTGAAATCTACATTTTTTTGAGATACCAAAGCCAACATGGTTAAAATGGTATTCCATTCTTATATTAGTGCAAAGGTTTCATTTTGGCCAATTCCTTTTTTTTTTTTGAGAAAATTCCTTTACGACAAGACTTGCTTTGTGCTTGTCAAGTGTGCCATATGCTTTGTACTTGTTTTGAAAGACACACTTACAATCGATAAGTTTACTTTGATTATAATATTAACTATTTTACAATTTCCTTTTTTGACCCATATTCACTCTTCATTGTTATTTTCCATGCATCAAGCTTTTCAGCTTGTTTGGAGGAAGTGGGTTCAAAGTTAAAATCAACTCTAACTTATTATTCTAGAGTGTCTTCCAAGATTAACTTTTTTTTAGCTTATCTTAAATTTCATCTAGGAACTTATTTGATTATTTTGCAACTGTGTGTGCACTTATACTACCTATTTTTACAACATCATTAAGTCTAACATCTTTTAATGTCTATTCGACCCATTTTGATATATTTGTTGTGTAGCTTGTATAATTATTGGTGCCTCATTTTCTAGATTTGAAGATCTTTCATTTTTAAACAATAGACCATATTATGATGAAGTTTCACTTTCATTTATAGGGGGAGTGTAATTTTTAATTACATGATTCAATAGAGATTCAATGTTTTTCCAATTATAGGTTCCCCCTTCACTATTTGGAACCTACAACCTAAAATCTAGCATATTTCTCAAGTCAATTCAATTGTCAAATAATGCTTGTTGTGTCCTTTATGGTTTTAAAAAATACAACATATCTTATGATGAGAAATTTATTGTTGTTCTCATCAAATATCTTGTATGCCTATGAAGAATACAAGTATCCCAAAAACATGAATTTACAACTTGTTGGGTCCAACATGCCCCATTACTCGAGATCTCACACGGGGACCCTCTTGATTTAGCATAGCTATCTTCTTTCTCTATTCTTGCATATTAGTATTACTTCATTTATCACTGATACTCAAATTGTAAAAATTTGGTTCATTTATAGTCTCCAACTTATGAGCTAGACTTGTCTATAACTGTGACATAACTTCACTTGATAATTCATTCATGATGATGAGAATATCCTTGTCAAGAGTTCAAACACTAAAAATTGATATTTTGAAGTGTTCTTAAGTGATTCTAGGTTATTTATGCATCATCAAGATGTATTCTTCATCTAATTTCAAATGTTAAGTAAAATGTGGAATCTCACATGATCAATTTACTATCTTTTGGTGTAACCTGGTAATATTTGTCTTCTGCTTCATAGTTAAGATTTTCAATTATATTATGATATTTGGTTACCCATATTCATTTCAAATAATGATTCAAATGATCATGTTATTGATTTTAAATGTTTACTCAGTTGTTAAAATGATTTATTTCACTTAGTCTGGTGCTTGTTTGGTCAAGTATTCATTGAAATCTGGCCTTATTTGTGTTTGTGAGCTTTACTTTTTGTCAAATTTCATGTTTGATCAATTTTGGTTTACATTTTCACCTCATTTGGACTGAGTCATTACATGTTTTATTCATGATTATTTATTCATGCTTAGATAGATTTCATCGACTAACCTATTAATTATTTCCCAAAGTGACATTTTCCTTATTTTCTTCATAGAGATCTCCTAGAGCCATCTATATTCATCCACTTGTTGAAATACTAATAACCTAGAGATGTTTTACACTTTAATACTTTTTGAAAAGTGACTAAGTCATTTTAATGCCCTAAGTCCTAATATTGTGCCATACAACATGATCTTGGTGATATGGCCTGACAGAGAGTCAGCATGTAATATGAATCTCTATGCCCCCAAGGTCCTAGGATTGTGACACTTAGCACCATCTTAGAGACTTGGTAGCTTGAGAGCGAACTGACAGTGATAAAACTCTATGCCCTCGAGGTCCCTGGATTATAACACTTGGTGCCATCTTGGAAACTTGGTATCTCAAAGTAATGATAGTATTAACCTAGGGATGGTGTCAGTGGAGTTATTTGTATGATCATTTTTAGGTGAGTAAATAAGTGAGAGTTGTCCATTTGTCAACATCTCACTAACCTAGAGATGATGTTGGTAGATGACATAGTAGTGGAGTATACAAAAGACTTAGGGTCACCAGAATCATAATAAGTGGTATCAAAGCAAACCTAAATATAGTATGAAGAGATCAATAACTTGATAAGAATCCACATGGTGATGAATTGGGAAAAAGATAGAGTAAATCTTGAGAAAACATAGTAGACATCCAAGTGGAGTAGCAGAGACTGGAAAAGGTGACAAGTGGTGGTGAAGCAGATAATAAAGCATCCCCCTCAGCATGTGGTGGGCCTAACTTGATGCCACATCAAAATATCAAAGCAAAGACCAATAACTGGTTATTCAAGGGAGTAATTTTACCATTTACATGGATTGAAATTGACCAAGGCCAAGTGAAGACATGAGCCTAAACAACTTCTTGAAGTAATTAGAACATAGAACTTAGTAAAAGATGTGAGAGCTTGAAGGCCAAGATTTATTGAGCTAATTTCAAATTGAACATGAAGAAACACTCATAACATCATTCACAAAGAAATTAAAAAAGTAGACTAAATGGAAATTGGACCTAGATTAAGGAGAAAATAAGATCAAATAAAATATGCACAACATGAATTTTCCTCACTAATCAGAGGTAACAATAAGTTCTTCAAGAATAAAATATGCACACACACACACACACACACACACACACACACACACACACACACACACACACACACACACACACACACACACACACACACACACACACACACACACATTGGAATAATTTATTATTCCAATGTTGCTCAGTTATGAAGCATTCAATAAAGAAAACATGCATCTATTAGCAATTCTGATACTTTGAGATAAGTATAATAAATTGGGAATGACCAAACATGAGCTTGAACTAATTGTTTCATAATTGAGATTGGTTTGCAATGAGGTGTCTCTTCCTTTTTGGATTGACAATCAGTCAGTGGAAGAAATTAAATATCACAAAGTGCCTATTGTTCCTTGGAGAATTGGAGTGTGTTGGAGATTGAATCCACTTTCATTCTGAAAGTTGTATCTAATTTTTTTCCATGATTAGATTGATCTTATCTTCTTTCTTCTTGATGTGTTATCATAAAAGACTAAGATCTAATTAGTTATATCATTTAATGTTTATATCAAGATAATTTAATTTATGGTTATGCATCATAGCCATGATGGACTAACATTGTATATATAAGCAACATTGCTTGCCATTGTAAGGGTCAATAAATTTGGTCCCAAAACATTGACAAAATCATGCTAAGATTACACCTGCTATTCCCTCATGCTTTTGGGCTCTGATTTTCTACCATGGTCAACACATTTGAGTACAAAAACTCTATTGATATTGAGCCAGGATTTCACCTTCCCTTACTCATAAGTTTTTTCTTGATGGTTTGCCAAAGATATTGATTTGAAAAGTAATCTATGCAAATAAGTTTTTAATATTATTGGTGTACAAATGGATATATAATTAGTTTATGTACCAACTAGTTTGATTGGATTTGAGAGCTCATTCTGGTTATCTTGAGGCTTACATTAGTCATAGTGTGCAAATAGTTGTAGTATTATGTCTTATATTTATTTTGAATAGACTTATAGATTTCATGTTGACATAATCTACCTTTGAGTCTTGATCATTGTGGTCTAATTTGAGCAATAACTGGACTTGATGCCTAGTGATTTTATTGCATCTGACACTGATTCAATTTCTAATTATTGGAAGACCTGTCTCGATCAAGATATTAATCTATTTTTTGGCCTAATCTCTCTCTATTATTTATATATATATATATATATATATATATATAAAATTGAAGAATGTATTATACATTACATTGTAAATAGTGCATTTGTAGAGTAAACCAACAATGAGATCCTGGATATTTGAGGAAATTAGTTGAACCTTTGGTGGAAACAATCACAACCTACCCATGATATATCATTTGGAGTTTCATGGCCTTTGGATAACTAGTATGTCCTAAAAAAAGGGGACTCATAATCCCGTGAGTTTTTTATTACTTTTGTTCACTTAGATTAGCTAGTTCTTAACTATGTTTGAGTGAGTCATAATTTTAGCCTTACACAACTCTTATATTCTAGTTTGTACCTTTTCTCCATTCGAATCAATGTGTATCATGTGGATCCAAAAATTATAAGATGTCATACTAAAGGGAGATGACCACATTATATTTCATTTAGTATTAATTTCTATAGCTATTGATGGTGGCTTTTTGTAGAGTTACACTATTATTTTATTTACTTCTAACCTAAAATTTAGGTTTACACTTTTGAATTACAACATTCCCTGAACCATGTTCATCACAATTCCATTCATTTAATCAAATACTCCATTTTATTAATGAGTGTAAAGCACTTTGAGATTATTCTTGAGATAGGTTTCAAACACCTTGATGTCAATTCACCATTTTTATTAGTATTGAGTGTCCCAAAGACACATTTTTAGCCATAGTTTCAAACTTTTGAATTTTTTTTAAGGATTTTGATTTTTTCTTGAGAAAATATATCCAAGTTGTTCTATTATAGTGATAAATGAACAACATGAATAAATTATGACCACAAATGGAAATAATTTGGAACTAATTACAACATCCTTTTGGTTTTCCATTTTAAATTTTTAAATGGTTCCATTTTGATTTTAGCCAATATACAAGTTTCACAATTTTCAATTTTTTGGGTAGAGTCAACAAGCCTACAACTCCATTTTATACACAGTGTGAATAATATCATGGTGTGTGTGACCAAATATATCATGCTATAAAATACTTGATAACATCTTTATTCAATGAGATAAGTGAAGTTTATTGGCACTAAGTGTTCACCCTTGAGGAATTTGCCTTCCTCATATCCAATCAAAACAACTATGTTATCACATTTCCTTGTGACCTTCACCTCTCCATCATCTAGAATAATCATGTGGCATTATTTTCAAATTAGCACAAGATAAAACAATTTTATTTCAACTAAAAAAGGTATAGTACATTTTAGAGACTAAAATTTATAAGTCTCGGTGACTTGAGTTGAATTGAACCTTTGCCTTGAGGTCACAGACATGTTTTATCTACCATAAATACTGGACCACACATTTCTTCATGAAACTCCTCAAATAGGTCCCTCTAAAAAGTAATATATTATGTGGCATTAGTGTCTAGAACCCAAGCATTATCCTATGTTGAACTCTTCAAGGTATTATTTATTTTATTAGAGATGGAAAACACACATTCACAAGAAAATTGAGCTGAATCTAGTTTTGAGTTTTTATTCTTCTTTTTATGCTTTTTTTAAAAAAAAAAAAAATTTTAGGATTTAGTTTTGTCCCATGATGTCTTTCACTGATGGGTCTCATAATTCCATTTCATTTCACAGTGTTTTTTATTTTAATTTTCTTGATGTTGGCTATTATTTTTGCGTATTTTTCACCTTGCCCTTTATTTTTCCCTTTTTCTTTATCATTTCCTATATTATTGAAAGATTTTCCATTTTGATTAGTGTAAACACCCTAATTTGGTCAAGAAACCACAAGTACTATGTCTTTTGTTGCTCTTTCACATGAAGGTCTTAGTGATGAATACAATCCTTGTTTGCATGGTCATTTTGTGTCTTTTGATATTTCTTATGTCTTGGTTTCCCTATTTGTAGCACCCTCAATGGTCCTAAGTCACCTTTTCCCAATCATAGGGGCCCCTAGTTTGTATTTCTTGGTTTTATCTCTACTTTAAGACTTAGAAAATTAATGCCATTTTTAGAACAATAGTGCCACATAGTGCTAGTGTCCAATTATGGCTCTAGTGTTTGATAAGCCTTTTATTCATGTTAGAGTCCTAACCCTTTCTTGAGCCTTATCTTATGTTTTTTATCCCTCTTTTACAACTTATCAGACATTGAACAAGGTCTTATATTAAAATCAAAGTTCTTTCTATATAAAGAGCCTCAAAAGGCATTTTACATCTAACACTTACTATTTTGGCACATAATTACATAAAATCAATCAATAGTACAACTCAATACTATGCATACTACTCATCCATCACATATAAAAATTGCATGCTTGATCTAAGAAGGACCTAAGCAAAATTAATTATATCATACCATGTAGTTTGATTATGCATGTTCCTTAAGGGATAACTACATATAATCTACTACCCCTAACATTGGGGTTAATATAGGTAGCAACCAAGACAATAGGGGTTCTACTTTGTGTAATCGTAACATCCCACAACCCATTTTTTCTCTTCCTTTTTACATTTTATCTAGTTATTATTTCATGTGTGTAGGTATTCATTAGGGTTTTTGAAGATATTTAGCTAAATTAGTGACATAAATGAGCCCTAAATGATATAGAACCACCTATAGTACCTCCAAAAACTCCGACAACTTCCTTGAAAGTTTTGAATAGTTAATACATGAGGGACACTAGTGATATAATTGGATAGTAGTGCCACATGGCACTACTATATTGATATTATCACTATTTTCCAAGACCAAATTTCAACAACAATCAGAAAATAAAAGGTGTCTGCCTGTTTCTATAGCTTGTTTTAGTTCCTTGATCTATAGAAAACCCTGTTTACTTCTAAAAAAGTTCTCTTTCTCTTATCACTTGCTATTTTGGCAAAGGTCAATTAAGTTAATTATTTATAGTTTTCATTCCAGATTATCATCATAATCAACCTTTTAACAACATTTGATTTACATCAAGTTAAGTCCTAAAAGGTTAAAGTATTTGGTGAACCCAGTTCACCAAATGTTTTATTATTTTAAGAATTAATGTATGTAAATATTATGTTTGTTAAAGAGATGAGTATACTAAATTAGGTACATATTATGAAATAAATATATCCGTTGATTTTTTATATAATTGATTATATTTGACTTTTCCAAAAATAGTAATAAATAGTGCAAGTAAGAAATTATATATAAAATGATTAAGATGGATGATTTGGAAGCTAAAAACTAAGGTAACAATCGATCTGAGTATCAAAAATAAGTTCCCAATGTCATAAACCCTATAATATAGTAGTGCCCTAATTGGAAAATAGCTCTATTATTGTATATGTGGTGGTAATGTCCCTAATTTGGTGGTAGTGTCCTTTGTGCAAGACTAACCCAAGCTTCTAGGTGCACTTGTGTCTCGATTTGTGAGGTCTGTTCCTGCATGCACAAGTTTTTAAACCTTTTATATTGATTATTTTGAATGAATTTGTAAGAAAACCCTAATCCACTATGTAATTAGGGCATGAGCTAAAAAATATGCTCTTTAGTAGGGTAGGTTAGACATCCTCAACACCCCACTGTGAAAAGTGTTGCCTATATACCAATACTTCAAGGAGGGATCAAGCCCGATGTAGTTCTCCCCACCTAAGTGCTGGTGCAAGTGAAAGTGATGCTAGTATGATAGTGGTCTTGCATTCCTTGAATGTGTTTAGGAGAAGAAATTTGGAAAATTTGAGATTAGGGATGTTCTAGATGGTAGTATGCATAAGTTGGGCATAATAAGGATTGATAACCTTAATTATGCTCAGCTTGTTCTGTGTTTGAATTTGTATTTTACATCTAATTTATGTCTAGTGGTTAGAGGGCTAAAATTCATGTTTTAATACTATTTTATTTCTTATGCAGATGACAAAATATGTCTAGGTCGACCTTAGGAGGCTTTAGTTTTGAAAAGATATATGTTTGGGAAAAGATAGGAAAAATGACATTAGCATCATTTTGGGGACACTGGCGCTATGTGGTGCTAGCATCCTTATTCTAGTGATAGTTTCTAGCTGGAAGAATACTAGACACGAAGGGCCAAGATAAATAAATGAGGGTTCGGAGATGTTTTGGGGATGACTAGGGACACTTGTGGTCCATAGGAAGGCTAGATAAGTATGATAATAGGCTCTAGGATAGATCTAGGGCTAAGATAGGGATAAATAGTCTCAAGTAGCACTCTTAGCACTCAAATTCCACTTTTGGGTGATTGCACAAATTGAAAAGAAAAGAAATACAAAGCATCCAATTACTCAACCAAAAGAAATGTACAAATAATAGTCAAATATGAACAGTGTTAGACCAACACACAAATAAAAGTGAATAGTCATTTGGTTAACCATGTGTGTATGTGGGAATGTAAGTTGTTACTCTTGGAGATTTTACCCTTAATATCTAAAGGATAATTAACATGATAAGATGACAACTAGAACAAAAAAAGGGGGAATAGAAAAAGAACAAAGGGGTGGTAGAGCTAACTCCAAATGTTCCATGTAAGTGGACATTGCTTATATAGTCCCATGGACTTTAGGCCAAATGTAGTTCTCCCATAGATATGACATAAAATAAAAATGATGATAGGTAAGAGATTTGATTATAGAGGAAATACGAAAGGCATACTCATAAAATGATGATAATATTTTTAGGTAAATGGTAATGGGATTATCTGAGCTGACTCAAGATGCCCCATGAATCTAAGTGCAGCCTACATAGTCTGTATGGACCTCAGGCCAATATACTTCTCCTAGAAATGGGAGTGAACATGATCAATGATGGTAGTGGTAAATGAAAATGATCATGGTTAGATAAGGGTTCCCACCCGAAAAATGTGGTAAACCACATCATCTAGAATAAAACAAAAGGCCATTGGTGAACATGATGACAAAGTAAGTAGAAATTTTTATGGATTAATATCTCTCATGGAGATTTTAACCCTTTTTTAGAACATTTTGATTTATAGGTTGTTTTTGGGATTTTCAATTTTTTTGGGTTTTTCAAACTATTTTAAATGTTTCTGGGTTTTAGCATCACAACTCAATGGAGGATTATGAAATTAAAAATGGTGAGAGTGTGACTTAATTTGCTCAAAAAATGGTGAGAGTATGGATTAGGTTGAATGGAAAAAGGGGATGATCAAACTGACCTCAGAAATGGAGAGTTTTCTACATAGTATAATTGGACCTCAGGTTAATGTAGTTCAACCCTTAATATAAGTTACTATGATTCAATAGTAGAGTTGAAAAAAGAATGTCACATGAACATAATATAATGGTAAATGATTTAAAAACATTGAAAATATGCAATTCAAAAACCATCATATAGGAAAATCATGTGTAAGAAACTCTAATATATTGCATAACCTGAATGTGCTGATGGTGACTAAATCTGAATAATTTGCTTGAAAATTTATCTAACATAAGACATCTAGAATCATTTTCTACATTGATAAATTATAATAAAGATCAAATAATGGAAATAGGATGAGGGAATAAGATCAAGATGAACTAAATCAATTAGAAATGGGATGGAGGGAAGGTATTTTCAGGTCATTCCCCCAAACAAGGGTCCTTCTAGATAATGTTTAAGGAAATCAAGTGTAAAAACACTTAAGATGCATAATATTCATGGGCTCATATAGATCTTATCCATATGGTGTGGCCAATATGTATACTCTAGATCAATAATTTATTATGATGATGAGTGGGCCCAACCAATTAGGCTCAAATTTTCCCTTCTTTTCATGGGTGGCATTGGCATTCTTTTGATTTTACTTTAGAACTAGGTATCCAAGTTCAAAGTCTATGTGTTTTATGTACTTGTTATAGCTATGGTGCAACATATTTTGATAGGCCCAAAGGTTTTTCAAAGAAGCTACCTTCTTTTCATTAAGTAGGTCTAATTCTTGTAGCTGATAAACTCTGTATTCCTCCTCATCAATAATACTATTTAGTGAGATACACAAGAAATATAACTTGATCTCAATAGGGAGAGTAGATTCCATTCCATAAACAAGGGAGTACAACTTGGTTCTTGTTGGGGTGAGGGTATTGGTATGGTATGCCCATAAGGCGAGAAATAGATACAAATTCCAATCTTAGCCAAAAATATTAACAACCTTTTTCAATATTTGGATCAGGGTTTTGTTATATGCTTTAGCTTGGACATTTATTTGATAAAAATAGGTGGAGGAAAAATGTTATGTGATCTGGTATTTAGCACAAATGGATTTTATGTCCTTACTCTTAAAGGAGCCATCATTATAAAAAATGAGATCAGAGGGAATGCCAAAGTGGCAAATAAAATGATTGAGGATGAATTTTGAAAGCTACTTACCTATTACATAAGTGAGGGAAATGGCTTCAACCCACTTAGTAAAGTATCCATTTATAGTAAGGATATGTTTATGGATATCTGATTAAGTCAAATTGATTTTACCTATGAGATTGATTCCCCATATGGAAAATGGCCCTGGTATAGGGATCAACTGAAGCAACATGGATGGTGCATGGCTGAGATTGGCATGCTTTTAACAAGACACATACTTTTTTACATATGCACATGCATCAACCTCTATAGTGGGCTAGTAATACCCTGTATGCAGGATTTTCTTGGTAAAGACCATGCCACAAGTGTGGGCTCCATAAAACCCTTAGTGTACTTCTTTAAGTGCTAGTTTGGATTCTACTGAAGCTAAACAATGAAGTAGAGTTACATCATATCCTCTAAAATATAGAGTGGAAATGAGAATGGTATAATGAGAAGTGGGATGAATGAAGTCTTTTTTTTTTTACAAGAAAGGTTGGAAGGAATAATATTGTCATGGAGGTAGGCATAGATGTCAGAGTAACAAGACAAGTTAGGACCAATAATATCGCATTAAATTTTAGATTCTAAATGTTCTGAGTTGGCTTTAAGATGTGTTTAATAAGAAATTGGTAATTGATAGTAGAATCTGTAATTGCTATTAGGGAACCAATTATTTCCATTGCATCAGTAGTTTTATTACTGGCTTTAGAAATCTCTTCAAATTGAATGTGTTCAAAACTCTACTTGACACAGTCTACCATATTCTTATAATGAATAAGTTTATCATCTTTCATCTGGTATTGATCTATATCCTAGTTAATAATCAACTGAGTGTCTCCATGAACATGTAAATACTTGATGTTCCATTATACTGCTAGATGAAGCCCTACAATGAGTGCTTCAAATTCTACAATATTATTGGTACAAGTGAAACCAATGTGAAATGTCTTGGGAATGAGATCCCATTACAATGTAATGATGATAATAGTGGCCTTGATTTATGAGAAGTGTAGGAACCATAAAAATAAAGGGTCTAGTGTTGAGGCATAAAATAAGTGTCATCCAAAGTCATGATCAACTCATTAGGAAAATTGAAAATAAGTGGCTTGGGCAAGGGTGTTTCAAAAAGTTGATTTGTAAGTGCCTATCCCTTAATGGCATTTTTATGAATATATTCAATCTTAGATTCACTCAATTGAATGATAGTTTTAGCTTAACGACCAATCAAGGTTGCCTTGAAAGTAAATATTTGATTGGATTCACTTTTGCAATGACAATGGTCTTGTTGTTTAACATATAATGGTGCAATTTATGGGATGTAAACACCATGGCAAAAGAGGATTTTTCAATTGAGTTGTAATTATTTCATAGGCAACCAATGTGTGGCTCAAATAGTATATTGCGTGTTCTTTCTCCTTATCATTATGTTTTACTAGGAGTGCCCCCAAGGCATAGTTAGTTGTTGAGATGTATAGAAGAAATATATTTCTAGGTGTAGGTAGAGCTAGAATAGGTGGATTGGCCACATATTCTTTTAATTGTTCAAAGACTTATTGACATTTGGCATTCCATGAGAAAATGGTACCCTTATTTAGAAGACAAGTAAAGGGATAACAATTTTCTACCAATTGAGTGTTGGATATTTGACCAAGTGTGTTTATTTATTATGTTTCTTAGATTAAAATAATAATGTTCAGGGCATGCATCACTTTATGTGACACCCCCATAGTTAGTATTTAATTTAATATTATGTTTTGTTTGTAATAATTTGTTAGTTCACAGGAATGTTAGTTATATCTTGTAACCACCTTTGAAGCTTTTTAAGCTTTCACGTTTCTTTGTAAAAATAATTCTCAAATTAATACAATATAAAATTTTGTGTGAAATGCTTTCTCAACAATGTAATTTCTTCATTGTTCCTATTGTAATCAGGGCCAACAGTGGTATCAGAGCCTGGATAAAAAAAAGGCTATGCAAGAGGATTGAATAAATTGATAAAGCCACGACAAAAAATATTGTATTTGCCTAATACATCTTTCAAAGGTTTGAAGAAGTGTTTATACTATGCGGTAGACTCAGAGAATGTACCAAAGAACATGCTAAGGCAAATAACACATCTGCAGGGAGACCTTGCTAATGAAGTTGGATCATTTTTAATACTTAGAGTCACTAGGGTTTGATAGTATTTTGTAAGTATTTACAAATTTTTCACATGCATTTATACTACAGTTGATGAAAGAATTTTAGTGTTGCTTTATCCATCTAATTGAGTGGTGATGATATAATAAATTACATCACATCAGCTGGTAATCTTTTTTTTGACACAGTCCTCACAAATGAGCATTTGGGGTAGTGGCAATATGGTTGGAATTTTTTGAATAAATTTGTACATTGTGTGATATGATTTATTTTTGTTTTGGTTGAGTTATGTTTATGTGTTTTGATCATTAAATTAAACGATGACTAAGACTGAAGGAAAAAAAAACCCAATACAATGCTTCATAACAAAGGTCAACAACACAAAGTGAATAAGGATACATCATTTGGGAACCATACAATGGTTCATAAGCATGCTTCTAGAAAGGTTCAAACTGCATACAACAAAGCAATTTATTTGAACCAATTTATTTTTTATTCACCGATGCATTTGATCCGTACGACACCCAAAAAAGTGACACCAAGTTTGTCCTACATATCAACACATAAATACAATGGAATAAGCTCTCATTTCACTTTCTTATATTTTGTGGGATCCACCATAGTAAAACATTATTCTTTTATAAGTAAAAGATTAGGTAACATTTCTATGCTGGAGATTTTATCTTTGGTTTTGCTTTCACATCTTAAAATTTAGAGATAAATAGGATATTATCCATTTATATATCTAAATTAATTAAGAGAGAGTTGGATAGCATAACTTTTGTTAGTCTCTTTTTGACAAAGAGATCAGGGTTCAAAACCGATTGGTGAAAATTATTATTTTTTGACATCTTTTTGTAATGGAGTAATAAGGGTCAAAATTGGTGATATAAGGGTGTATTTTCAAAATTTTGAGACAATTTTTTGCCGTCAACTTTTTCATGCAAAGGTGGTCATGTGACCATGCAATCTTCATGGTTTTTGACATTTTAAACACATTAGAATGGTCAAATTTATATTTTAGAGCCTCATTATATGATTTTTATGCCAAATGTATTGAACATAATGTTGTATGGGTACATTATTGATGGAATCTGATACCCTATATTTACAAAATTTCTCCAAATGCATTATATACACCAAACTAAGATTGTAATGATGTGTCCTACTACTTGTGTTATCAGTGATGATGGTGTTACATTTTGGTGTTTACAGGTCCCTGAGGATCTAACAGGCTAAACAAAGCCAATTGGAGGTTGGAGGATACTTTCCCTTCTCCAGTTCACTATTCACTCAGAGTATGGGTTCACAACTGGGATAATTTTTTTTGATTTGTGTACTTTTATTTCAATTTTGATTTTATTTCAGTACATTGATATGATTGTTGAGGAGTAGATAGAGTAGTTTGAATTTGTTACTATGCTGCACAACTTCTCACCTCTCTCCTGATAAGGGAAATACATTACATAGTGGCCTTAGATCAATCATTAGTGGTTGTACAAGTTAGCATTAGATTTTTTAGCATTTTGAGTATTTAGCAAAGGCATGCATGTGATGTTAGAATTTGTTGGGCATCTGAGAGATGTGCCATATAGAGTATTGGAGGAATACTTGGATAGGTTCTTATGTGGGACCTTATGTGGGTCGATGTAGTTGGATAGGCTTTGATTGGGTTCTACTACAGTATGATATGATGATCATAGGGGATGAGCAGGCCTTGATCATGTTCATTAGCCTTTTATGCCACAACTCATATGTTAGGCTTCTGTATGGAGTGGAATTGATTTTAATTAGTACCATGATGTATAGTGTGATAGCTTACAGATGTAGCATAGATTAATTGATGACTTCATAGTCATAGCTCCAAATCTTCATCATCTATACCCCTTTGGATCAAGGGAGGTTTTTTTGGATATTTTATCTAAGTGTGTTTATTTATTATGTTGCTTAGATTAAAATAATAATGTTTGGGGCATGCATCACTTTATGTGACACCCCCATAGTTAGTATTTAATTTAATATTATGTTTTGTTTGTAATAATTTGTTGGTTCATGGGAATGTTAGTTATATCCTGGAACCACCCATGAAAATCTTTTAAAGCTTTTCACCTCTCTTTGTAAATTGATCCAAAAATAATACTTTATCAAATTTTATCAAAACAATTTGTTCCAAGATGCAATTTTCTAATTTCCTCCATTTATAGTGGGCCAACATTTAGAAATAAATCATCTAATAGATTGGATTTTGCCCTGTAGGTTGCAGAGTTGTGTGAGATTTGAAGTTGGAGGCATTTTTGTAATGGCCTTAACCTTGGCCGGATCAACTTCAATGCATGAATGAGAAATAATGAAACCTATAAATTTTCCTGAAGTAATGTCAAAGATGTATTTTTTAAGGTTAAGCCTCTCATGTCCCCTTTTAATTAATTTTCATTTAATAATTAATTAATCCAATTTCAAATTATAAGAGGATAAGGGAAAGGAATTTGGAAAATATTTAAATAATTATTTAATGGGAATTGGAAAGTTGAAAGTCTACAAGTAAACTTACCAGTTGAGACATGGATTTATAGTAGGAGATAATGATGGGCTTCCAGGGAAACTTGTTAATTTTTTCTTGATTTTTTATGCTCAAGATAAGTGTGTCAAATTTGGAAAAGTTTGAGAAATGGAAACAAAGGAGGAAAAAGGCAAGATCTAAATGTTTTATGGGAAAGAGGATAAATATAGAACTAGTTGCCTTTTCTAACTCATGTTATCTTCTCAAATCAAGGAGATTGGGATTTTAGCACCAACCTTGGGACCTCTTGTGTATTTATATGCTAGGATTTCCTTATAGGTTATCTTTTGTAAAATAAATAATTTTTACACATTTGATGCACTTGTGCTTCAACTATAGGATTCAAATAAGAAACATATTGGGTTCTTGCATATCAGAAGATGAAACCTCTTTGGTTTCTTGATGGAAATATCATGTAGAGGTTGTATTTACATGTCAAAGCCTTGTTCATATTTTAGCATCTGTTTTGATATGTTGTAGTTCATGTTTGTGAAGAAGGGTGTAGTAGTTTGTTAAGTGTGTGTTTCACATTTCATAGCTAGATTTAGTACTACAAATTCTGATTTATACTAACATATGGATGTAAATTTCATGAGTATAAATCAGATATATCATTGTGGTGGTGTTCTATTCCATGCATGTAAACTCTAAGTTGATTTAGGACATAGTTGTGAAAAATCAACATTGTATTCCTCACTAGTTTGATATAAAAGTGTGTTATTGTTATATAAGGCATTGAAACATGACATGAATGTGTGTGATTTGAAAAAATATTTTAGATTTGAATATACTTACATAAATATTAAGTTGAGGTCTTTACACTAGTATAAGAGCCCTGATTTTGCTAGCCGATGGGGTGAATATTTTTATTGATGATTATTAGCAAAAGATAAATTAGGTACTAAAGGAGAGGGCGATAAAAATTATAGAAAGAAAAAGATATAGATAAGAAGGAATACATGGAATAAGACTGAGGAAAGAGTAAATGGATAGAGGGAGAGAAAGATGAATCATTCTTTGGGACTATGGCTAATCTGGGATAGGATAACCTGGAAAATCTCTTGGCAAAATTATTACAATCTTAAAGTTCAAAAAATTCTAAGCCCAAAAAAATATATCAAGGATAAGGGAGTAAATCTAAAAATAATTGACCTATGATCAATCCATCTAGGCTTATGTTTTTAATGAAAGAGGAAAAGGAACTTACGGGCCCTCCCGCTGAGAATATCCACATAATTTTTGAAGAATACCAAGGTAAATTTGAAACTTTTAGAAATATGGTTACATTTATGAATTACATATAAATACTTGAAAGAAGAATTCCTAGACGAAGAAACTCTAGTGCAATTAGAAATGATGAGAAAAGGGGATTGAAACAAAAGGTAAATAAATTAAATGCACCTACCTTTGATGATATCAATAAAATATCTGCTTGGGGCTTGGCTACAAAAAAATTAGATTTAATTTACTCTCATCCCTATGGAGGAGGAAGATGCCCTAAAGTTTTCCACACTGAATTTATAAGGCATTTTATATGATTGGTGGCACCATGGTCTAGTCACACAAGGTCATAGTCTTGTGAAAACTTTTGATGATTTTTTTCCAAAGGATTTTAGACTGCTTCAAGTAGAAAGAAGAGGATGAATACTTCAAGGATCTTATAGGTATCTATAAAAAAAACTCAATGGAATCATATGTTTTAGATTTCTAATGTGTTTTAGTGATGGTACCCGATGTATCTGAAAGGAAAATTAATTTTCTCTTTGTTGAGGCTTTGTTAGAACCCCTTAAAGGTATTGTTAAAGATTTTACACCATATTTACTCCAAGAAGCTATTTAAAAAACTCTAACATTGGATCCATCTATTTTAATAAGAAATATTTGTCTCAACCCAATGTATCCAACTTTGGTCCACATAAAGAGAATTCAAATAAAGGGAAATTGAATCCATACTCCTGACAATTAACACCGCAACCACTTATGGGAAAGAAGTTAGATGATCAGTCCAAGAATGAACTCAAAAAGAATAATTTATGTTTTTATTATAAGGATCCATGGAAATCAAGACATAGATGCCTCGATAAGGGTCAAGTTAACTATATTGAAGTAGTCTCTGAAGATGATATAGATTTTGAAGAATCTGACTCATCACCTCTCATAAAGGAGCATGAACCTAAGAATTTGAAGGACAAAGATTGAGGCACATTGGTAGCTCTTTTTGGAGCACCTAGATATCTTCTATTTCAGGTTTAAGGAGTATTAACTAGATAATGGATCACTGTGATTATTAATAGTGGGGCTACCCATAATTTTATTGATGAGGGATTGACAGTGACGAGGTGGATGAAATATCAAGATTTTGAAGGATTCAATGTCATTTTTATTGACATATTCACCATTCCATGCACTAAAATAATTTGACAACTCAATATAGCTATGGGTGATCATAAGGTATGTGATGATTTCTATGTTGTTGTTTTAGGATAAAATAACATGGTTTTGGGTGTAGAATGGTTTCACTCTCTTGGTGGGTGCTCACATAATTATTAATCCATGGAGCTCAAGTTTAAATCTCAAGGAAAATATGTGCTCAGAGGGATTTCTAATGGATCACCTCAAGTGGTTATAACTAATAAAATAGAGAGAATCCTCCATAAAGGACATGTTGTTTGGGCATAAAGTTGTTTTGTGATGCCTACCAATTCATCCATGGGTAAGAAACATACTCATCATGTTGAAATTTAGAATACTTTGGAGAATTATAGTGTGGTATTTAGTGAATTACCTCCTAGATTACCACTTGATAGAAGATTCTAACACACCATATAATTGGAGTCACGTGCCAAGCCTATCATGACCACTCATTACCACCACCTGATAATGTATAAATAGGAGATATAAAGGGCCTTAAAGGAACTCTTGGATATGGGTCACATTAGGCCTAGCTCTAGCCCATTTGCTTCATCAATGGTTCTTGTGAAGAAAAATGATGGCACCATGTAGATGTGTATTGACTATAGGGCCTTGAACAAACGACCATAAAGAATAGATACCCCATTCTCAGGATCAATGTGCTCATTGATGATTTTCATGGGGTAGTATACTTTTAAAAGATAGATTTGAGGTTAGGTTACCATCAAATCCTTGTAAGGGATAAGGACATACATAAAATAACATTAAAATGTCACTGTGGATATTTTGAGTTCTTGGTCATGCATTTTGATTTGAAAAATACACTAGCTACCTTATAATCATGTATGCATTAGGTATTTATAAATGAATTGAAAATATTTATTTTGGTTTTCTTTGATGACATTTTTATCTATAGTAAGACTTTGTAGGATCATTTAAAGCATTTGGATGTGGTCCTTGAAATTTTAGAGCAATAGGTTCTCTTTGAAAAAGAATATAAATGTGAGTTTGGATTGATATAAATATTATACTTGAGCCATGTAATTAGTGCTAAAGTTGTTAATGTAGATCAACAGAAGATCCAAACTATCTTGGACTGGCTTCATCCCAAAACATTGACATAATTAAGATTATTCTTTGGTCTTTGCATTTATTATAGAAGATATGTTAAGTTATTTTCACATCTAGTAGCACCCTCAACTGATATGACAAAGAAAGGAGATTTTACATGGACACAAATAATGCAAGAAGCTTTTGACAAGCTTAAAGAGGTAGTGAGTTCATGTCATGTACTTGTTATTCTATATTTTTCACTTCTATTTGTTATAGAGTGTGATGCTTGAGGAGAAGGAATTGGAGCAATATTAGTTCAAAAAGAGCATCCCATAGCATTTGAAAGTAGGAATTTGAAAGAATTATAAAAGGGATTCTTAATATATGACAAGTAAATGATGGCCATCATCCATGCTTTGGCCAAGTTCAGAGAGTATTTGGTTTGTGGAAAATTTGTGGTGAAGATTGATCATAATATCTTGAAGTTTTTCCTTGGCCAATATGACTTGAATGATAAGAAACAAAAATGGGTAAGTAAAATCCAAGCCTATGATTTTGATATAGAGTACATGAAAGGAAAAAATAATATATTAGTTGACGCTCTTTCTAGAATTCCTACTCTACATTGTACTTCTATTATTTTAATAGATTAGAAGGTCTCAATCATGAAAGAATATGTTAAAAACACATTTAATACTAAACCCCTTAATGGGAATGGGAGAGACAACATATTTTTAGTGATGGATGGCCTCATACTTTATAAAAATAGAATCTTCCTATTTATTGAATCGAAAATGAAGGGGAAGATTTTGAGAGCCTTTCATGGTGCACCACTAGTGGGACATCCAAGATTCTACAAGACCTATAGACAAATCTGAGAAACTTTCTCATGGAAGGGAATCAAGAAGGATGTACTAAAACACATTAGATAATTCAACACATATCAATAAAATAAGTCAGAGCATGTCTTTTCATTAGGATTGCTACAACCATTGCCTATTCTGAATAAGAAGTGGGAGAGTATATCCATGGATTTCATTATAGGTCTTCACAAGGTAACTAAGAAAGATTGTATTTATGTTGTTGTTGGGTAGAATAACTAAGTATGCACATTTATTTGTTGTCACTTCTAAATTTAAAGCACATCAAATAATAGATTTATTCTTTAAATAAGTGTTCAAGCTACATGGGTTCCTTAGAAATATTATCAGTGATAGAGATAGTAGATTTATTAGCTCTTTTTAGCAGGAATTATTTCATTTAATTGGAACATAACTCACCCCTAGCACAATCTATCACCCAAAAATAGATGGGAAAAAATAAATTGTGAATAAGTGGGTTGAAGGATATTTGAGGAATTATATTCTGATCAACAATCAGCGTGGGTTAAGTGGTTGTACTTGGGAGAATACTGCTACAATACCACCCACCATATGTCCACTAGTATGTCTCCATTTATGGATTTGTATGGATATGATGCATTAGCATTTGTTAACTTGGTATTTATTTATAATAGAGTTCCAAGAACTAGTGATTTAGTATAATAGAGTCATGACATACTCATATCCCTCAAATATCATATCCAGAAATCCCAAAAGCAACAAAAGGTTTATGCAAATTAGAAATACATTAAGAGGTCATTTGAAGTTGGGGATATGGTATTCATAAGATTTCAACCTTATAGGAAAACATCCATCAAAATAAGTGGTGCTGAGAAGCTTAAACCATGATTTTATGGGCCTTCAAAAAACATCAGGAGGGTTGGTGAAATGGCCTAGGAATTGGAAACACTAGAGAATAGTAGGGTCCATAATGTTTTCCATGTGTCTAACTTAAAAATAGCACTTGGAAAAAGTGTCACACCCTCAATAGAATTTACACCATTGGATGATTAATGAAAGTTGATATTGGAACCAAATGCCATTATTGACACTAGGGAGAAGAGAATAAGAAACATGAGCATTACAAAATATTTAATTCATTGGAAGAATATACCTATAGAAGATGGCACTTGGGAAGGACCCAATATTTTAGAATACTTGAAGTTGAATTTCTTGAGGGAAATAAATTTTGAGGAAGGAAGACTTGTCATGTCCCCTTTCTAAGTAATTTCCATTTAATAATTAATTAATCCAATTTCTAATTTTAGGAGAACAAGGGAAAGGAAATTGGAAAAATATTTAATTTATTATTTAATGAGAATTGCCAAGTTTAAACTCTATAATGAGACTTACCAATTGGGATGTGTATTTATAGGAGGAGATAATGATGGGATTCTATGGAAACTTGCTAATTTGTTCTTTCTTTCTTATCCTCAAGATAAGTGGGTCAAATTAGAGAAGGTTTAGGAAATAGAAACAAAGGAGAAAAAAGGCAAGATCTAAACGTTTAATGGGTAGGATGATAAATATAGAATTAATTGCCTTTTATAACTCATGTCATCTTCTCAAATAAAGAATATTGTGATTTTGGTGCCAACTATGGGGCCTCTTGTGTATTTATATGCTAGGATTTCCTTCTGGGCTATCTTTTGTCAAATCAACTATTTATACACATTTGATGAACTTGTGCTTCAACTATAGGATTCAAGGACGAAACCCCTTAGGTTATTGGAGATTAGAGGACAAAAACCCTTTGGTTTCTTGAGATAAATATCTTACAGATATTGTATTTTCATGTTAAAGCCTTATTCATATTTTAGCATTTATTTTGGTATGTTGTAGTGCATGTTTGTGAAAAAGGGTGTAGTAGTTTACTAAGTGTGTGTTTCAAGTTTCATAGTTAGATTTAGTACTATTTTTTTTGATTTATTCCATCATATGGCTATACATTTCATGAGTACAAATCAGATATATCATTGTGGTGGTGTTCTATTCCATGTATGTGAACTCTAAGTGGATTCAGGACATGGTTGTGAAAAATCAACATTGTATTCCTCACTAGTTTGATATAAAAGTGTGTGCCTATTATATAAGGTGTTAAAACATGACATGCATGTGTGTGATTTGGAAAAATATTTAATATTTTAATATACTTACATAAATATTAATTTGAGGTAATCGTGATCTTATATTCATGAATCTTTACAAAGATTCTTCGTATTACATCTAGATGTCCTGCTTTGGTCTTATATTTTCCCTAAATATCATCAACATAGTCTTCAATAATATCTTGCATCATGTCATGGAAAATGATAGTCATGGCATGTTGGTACGTAGTAGTGGCATTCTTGAGTCCAAATGGCATCATTTGATAACATAATGTTCCCCATGGAGTGGCGAATATTGTCTTGTGTTGGTCTTTCAGTGTAATTTAAATTTAATTATATCATGAAAAGCCATCCATAAGAGATAACATATCATATCCAATAGTGGAATCTATAATAATATCAATATTTGGCAAAGGTAAGTCATTTTTTGAACATGTTTTATTGATATTTATGAAGTCAGTACATAATCAAATTCCTTGCGACTTTTTATTGATTTGGACTATGTTGGATATCCACTTTGAATAATCAATTAGGACAGATGCATCCTACCTGAAATAGTTTTTCCAATTATTTATTGACAAGAATAGATATGCAATGGTGATTTTTTCTCAAATTTATATTTAATTGTCTTGGTATCAAGGCATAAAACAAGGTGATGTACAACTAAATTAGGGTCCAAACCTGACATATCTAATAACACCATGCAAAAATATCAACAAACTCTACAAGGAGTGCAATAATAATCTTATATTCCTCTTTAATGAGATATGCTCTAAGGTTGATCTATTTGGGATCAATATGTGTTCCAATGTTGACTTCGTGGTATCCTCCATAATTAGTGTGGAACCATCTTCTAATATAGTCAAAAAGTGGTTAAACGGTCTTCTTCTTCATCTAGTGGGTCAACTAGCTAATCAAGTTCACCCAAGCATGAAGATTTTGAATCACCAAGGTCTAGCAAAGGCCATTCATTAAAGGCATGTGGATAATCTTGAACTAATTGATCAAATGCTTATTGTTTTTCTAAACTGATTCTTGAATGGCATGAATTTATAAAATTGGAAGAGGCTTAGGCTTCATTTGAAAGAGGGTGATCTTCCCTATCCAATGGCACCTAAAATAGGTTTTCACCATAGGACTGTTATTTTATTTACTTTTACCCTGGTCCAAAAGTGCCTCGAAGATGTTTTCACTTTGGGACCTCAATGTTTCATTTTATTTATGACCAACAAAGTTCAATTAATCTCTAAAATAGGCAGCAGGGTTCAGTGTAATGAAAAATCCTTGTTTGTGATCATCAAGTGGCACATTATCTTTGAGGCCTATAAATTAAAAAATTGCCTTGGCATTCTAAAAATCATCTAATAGTATGTGATAATCTTGTTGGTCCTAATCAATTAATTGGTGATGATTGAATAAAAGAGGGGGATAAGATGGCACAATAGTAATGGTACAAATGATATTGAGTTCAAATAAATTAGTATCAACCAACACATTATATATATTAAAATAGGAATCTACATCATTTTTGGCATAGTCTGTGTTAGATGATAAATTAGAATCACTCTCTAGATCTATGGGGTCATCCCTAGATAATTTATGTCCAATACATCAAGTTCCTTTATCTTTGGCAATTGATACTAACTCAATAATTCCTTATTGTTTTCCCCCTAGGCCTTTGCCCTTGTAGGCTTAATTATCCATTATCTGGTTTGGGATAGGATACTTTGTATTTTGGTAGTAGGTGGTAAAATCATCATTTTATATCCATGAATCATCATTGAACTTATTTCTTCTTTCTCCTGGGAAGTGGTTTTGATGAAAATCAAAGGTGCTTTTCGATGAGAATTATCCTTATTGCACCATTCTATTTTAGGAGTTTGATTTTGAGACCTATCATATGCTTTGGGCATTTTAGGCAATTAGGCTATATGAAATGCATTACCAATTTTATATTCCCCAAGGCCATTATCTTGAATATTGAAGCGATTGGCTATTTTTGTAGGCAAGTAGATGAAGTGGAGGCAAGCGTACTTGGGTCCACATAATTAGATTATGGCATTTGATCAACTACCTCCTTGTCCTTTTTGGGATCAAGAACTATGCCAAAATGATAGTTATAGCTTTCATATTCTACTTCTGAATGTTTACAAAATTGATATGAGTACAAGTCACTAGGGATGGTAACTTCTAACCCAGAACGAGGAACTTTGATGCACTGATGAAGGGTAGAAGGTACAACATGTAATTATTGAATCCATGATTGCCCAAAGAGAAAATTAAAAGGCAGTTTGAAATCAATAACATGGCATAGAGTATCATGGGTTAGAGGCCCAATGATAATAGGTAAACAAATATTACCTTATGATTCTCATTCCTCATTATCATAAGCTTTGATGGTAATTATTGATGTAGGTTTTATGCAAACCATAGCCTTAATGAGGTAGCCTCTAATGTTTTAGCATATTAATGGTGGTAAAATCCACTCTAGGGCATGAGTTATAGTTATGCAGTCTATTACAACTTGTTGATGGAATACTAGGTAGGGCATACAAATTGTTGATGAGGTTTTTGGATGGAGGTGTGGTTCTTAATAAGGGTAGTGAATCTCTATGTGAGTTGGATGGGTGGATGGTTGATAATCTAGAGTGGGTAGATATCGAAAAAAACTCAAAAAGGAGGGAAATATAAGGCATAAAATAAATCTTATGTATTTTTAAGGAACTTCTTCCCTAGTTAGTTTCTAAAAGGACAAGTGCTCTCAGAACCTATGCCTATTGTTAGTAGAAATTGCACACACATAGTTAGACATGGATAAGAAGTCTAAGGAGATAAAGATGCAAGAAATTCACAAGTCTTAGATAAAGGTTGCTCCTTTTAGGGAAGCTATTGCACACCCTTAATCAGGAGATTATGACTCAGGCTAGTGAATTATCTGAGGCAACTATTATACACAAACAAAAAATTACATCCAAGAAAGCAATCATGCACAATCAGAAATATGAATTGATTTGAACTTGACTATATTAACTAATATATTTACCAATATTTCAATAGATGTTGCACATCTAAAGACTAGTATATCAATCAAAATAATCAAGAATCCATTCATAACTTTTACACACTAAAGATTATTGAAACATACAACCAATGAAAGTAACAACTAATTACACAAAAATTGGAAAGGAAATACACAAACACATTTGCTGATGATCAAAAATGATGTTGATCCTATATTCAAAAATTCTCTGACCCCAAATCCAAGTTGGATTATGATTGTTTATATAGACTTGGGGAAGGGGTTGCCTCATCCTTCAAGTTCATGCAAGGTCATTACATGTGATAGTCAGAACATGAGTTCTAACTGTGATCTAAAACCATATAAAAATCTACTTATAGTTATCAATTTAAATTAACCTTCACCAAAGATATGCAAAATGTGCATGTGTATAAAGACAAAGACAATTTCTAATAATTATAACTCAAACTATATGTAAACTTTACAATATGTGCCATTTACCAAAATTGCACATGCCTCCTTTTATAGGTTGTGAGAATGACCTATTGATATTTCAAATTAGCCACCTTCAAATGGAACTCTAACATATGAATGAAGGATCAGAATCATTTTACCAATGGCACTATTGTTAGCCATGACTAATCTGAATTATGCATTGCATACTTGCCTATGCTTTTTATAGAATTTAGATCTTCACTTTTATATTTTCCATTTAGATTAAGCTATGCACGTTCATACTCTAGCTTAACTATGAGACATAATGTCTATTGATAGATATAACTCAAGTGTCCAAAGATCTATGTATTCTGTCCATAATGCCCTGCTAGTTAGTGAAATGTGACATGTGTCAACACTTGATTGAATCTGGGACCTTTGAAAAGTATTCATCAATTTCACACCATCAGATCCAAATGAGTAATTTATGAGGTTAAATTTGACATTCACATGATCATCAATTGATGTCCTTATAATTATTAAATGACATCTGTATGACTATCAAATTTAATTCCATAAATTAGTCATTGCCAAGGTTAAATTTAACATTCACATGACCATCAAATGATGTCTTCATGACCATCAAATAAAATTCGTGTGACTATCAAATTTAATCTCATAAGTTTGACACATTATCAAGGTTAAATTTGACATTCGTGTGACCATTAAATGACATCCTCATGACCATCAACTGATGCTCATGCGACTGTCAAATTTAATCTCATCAACTTGACATGTGTCATTTCTTTAGGATTCCCTACTCCTACAAGCATAAACATAAAATGACTTAGCATAATACTTTGTGAAATATGTATAAAGGACCTTGTATGATTATTCTAGCCTAAGGTCTTAGTATTATTAAAATATGATTTGGACCTAGGCTAAGAATATATAAAAAATCTCCCACGTTTAATCTTGATGACCTAGCATAAAAAAATATGATTGGGACCCTTGGCTAAAATCTTAAATCTAGCTCAAGACATAATGAAAATGTTCTCTAAGCAAGGATGCCACTTGGCAGTATGGTATTGGTCTTAGGGAAATTGTTGTGGGGGAATTGTCTTGAGATTTTCATGCAGGGGAATTATCCTAAAATTTTTGTGTGGGGGAATTATTTTAGACAAAATATTTGTAGTAATTCTCCTAAAGGGTTATTTTGTCAAATAAAATGTTTGAGACCCAAAGTCTAAAGGAATTTCATCAGGGGAATTGTTTTAGACAAAATGTCTGCAACAATTCTCCCAAAGACTCAATTCTCTCAGATAAAATGTCTGAAGGGAAAAGGGGCCAGGATAAAAGTCTTGAAGGGCAGGCTCATACAACAAAATGCCTAGGACAAAAGTCTCAAAGGGTATGTGTGAAGGGAATTTCTTTTGGACAAAATGTTCAAAGGAAGGGGTCGAAGGGTGAAATCTCTTGAATAAAATGTCTGAAAGAATTGGCTAGAGGGCAAAGTCCCAGGAAAAATGTCTCAAAGGGCAAGTCTTGGAGGGGAAAGAGCCCATGAAAAAGTCCTAAAGGGTAAGTGGCCACTTTTAAAAGGGCTAAAGGGTCATTTTAAAAATGTTCAAAGGGTCAATTTAGAAAGTTTGAAGGGCATGTGCCCTTGGGGGAATTGTTTCAAGATTTTTGTGTTGGACAAAAAGTCTAAAGGAATTTGTCAAGGGTAAAGGTATGGGATAAAAGTCTTGAAGGGTAGGTGTGGAGGGGCCAAAGGGAATTTCAAATTTTTTGAAGGGAACTTTTGAAGGGCCAAAATGGCCACAACAAAAAGGTTGAAGGGTCTTTTTCAAAAGCAAAGGGGCTTGGAGAAAAATCCTGAAGGATAAGTCCTAGAGGATGAAGGATCTGGGAGAAAAGTCTCAAAGGGTAAGAGGAAGGGCCGAAGGGTCTACTTCATGGAAAAAATGCCTGAAGGGTCTACTTCGTAGGTTAAAATGATCTAGGATGAAAGTAGCGAAGGGTAGTTCCATAGGGCAAAGGGCCATTACAAAAGTCTCGAAGGGCACTTTCGAAAGGACAAAGGGTATATTTAGAAAGTTTGAAGGAATATATGTCCTTGACAAAACTTTTGAAGGGTAAGTCAGAGGGCAGAAAGGCTCGGGACAAAAGTCCTAAAGGGTAAGTCTGTAGGGCATTAGGTGTATCAAGAAAATTATTTGAAAACCAAATACCATTGGGCAAAAGGCCTATAGACCCTATTCCTTTGGGGGAATTATTTTGGATAAAATATTTGTAACAATTTCCTCGAAATAGATAGGTCTGTGATAAAAGTCCCAAAATAATAAGTCCCAAGAGGATAACAAATTTTGTCCATGAAAACATAAATCCACAACAATTATCTCAATGTAACAAACTTGATAGAACAAAAGATTTAGTCTATGGAAACACAATACCAATGCCATCATGCCAAAGTATAAAAGCCAAATCATGATCTTTTCCCAAGATTTGCATAAACATATATAAGAGGGGCTTAAAGTCAAGACCATAGTCTGAAAAAAAGTGGGTCCCCATTTCCTTATGGGAAAAGGGGGTGTGTTAGGTACAACAATAATGACATCTGGCTAAAGATCTTCTGACATGTAGCCAAGGTGTTTGAACAACTTCAAATTTACAATATTTAGCCTTGACCCATTATCTATGAGGAATCTTTTGACTTTACACTAGGAAATGATTGCTTCTACGTAAAATGGATTGTTGTGCAAAGGTCTAAGGGATTAAATTTTCATATGATCAAAAGTGAGTTGTTGGCACAAAGCCAAATGACTCACAAGTATTTGGAATTTATTAGGTGAAATGTCACTTAGAACCTTAGATGGGCTTAAAATCTTATTCAATATGTTTTTATAGACATTGGATGTACACAAAAGATCTAAAATAAAAAAATTCATAGGTGTCTTTTGTTGTTCCATAATATCATAGTTCTTGTCCTTAATAGGTGTAATTGGCTTGGAATTTTGAGATTGAGGATCTTGAATGGGGTTTTTGGAGGGAGAAGGTGTATTAACTTGAATGGAAACCTTTTGGTGTCAAGTTATGATTGTAAAACCTTGAGTTAGTAGAGGGTTACTACAATTAGAAGAATTGACATAAAGTCCTAAAATGGTAACTCTTGGTTGTTGATTGGCATTTGGGTCATTATGAACCAAAGGATGTTTACTGATAAATGGAGGTGGAGGTCCTAAAATAGATGATGGAGGTTCTCAGGTATTTTTGGCATTTAAATTAGGATTGGTCTTAATGGTGGAAGTATGTCCACTAGTGATGCAACCTAGAAAATTGTCATCATAAGGGACATTTTTATAATTAACTTGATTAGAATGGGTATCTTGACCTTGTTTTTGGTTTTGTTGTTGTTGGTTCTGTCTTTGATGCTAATTAGGAAAAGGTATATTATGATTGTTATTGACATTGTGTTATAGAAAAGGGTTTTTATAGATACCAAAATATTTATTAGATGTCATGGACATGTTGTCCAATGTTATTTTACCACTCTCAAGTCGATATTAGATGAGATGTCAAAGATGAAAACATCTATGAATGGAATGGATTTTAACTTAATGATAATCACAAAATTCATTGTCATTATACCGATCACCTTTAGGCTAGTTTTTGAGGAAAGTTTTAGGGACTGGACAAATGATCATGTTGGTGGTAAATAGCTTTTGGAAAACCATCTCAATAGACTTGTCAAGATTAATATAAAATATGTTAAGATAATTACCTCCTCTTGGAGGTCGTATTAGCAAAATGAGAGTTTGAGTAGGTTAGTTTATTAAGATAGGTGGTGGTTACACTATTTACACATGTTGAGATTTAGTGACCGCATTCCCTACAACATTCATGTTCTTATTGAATTATTTAGGCTTTTTTGGTGTGTTTGCTTGTGTTTATGCAGGAGCTTGTATTTGAGCCTTGTTCTAAGTTTGGTTTTGAGAGTAAAGCTTAATGATCCCTTTATCAATGAGGGAAGATTTTATCTGTATTCCCTTGGAAATAACCTCTTCAAATGTATTATCATAAATAACCTTGATATTATGTGTTACATCAAATTGTAGGTTAGAAGTGAACATTGTAGCCAATTTCTTGTCTGAGAGATTATGTGGAATTTGGTTGGCTAATGACTGCCACCATTATAAATAATTAGCAAAGCTTTCTCACCCTCTTTGTTTAGTCTGACATAGATTAACCATAGTAAATTCTTGTTAGACATTGAAAGAGAAGTGTTGTATAATTTTTTTGCACAAGTCATGTCAAAGTTGTAAACAAAATCCTTTGGTAGACCAAGAACCATTCTAAAGCATGTCCTATTAAACTATGAGGAAATAATCAATGTAGGCATATAGGGCTATATGCAAATTATTGGCATGAAACAAAAAAATATTTTAGATGCTCTTTAGGATCACCTTTACCTTTGTATTTTTCAAATTTAGGCATCTCAATATGATGCGAAAAAGGTACTTGAAGATAATTCATATCAAAGGTATTGGAACATATATCTTTTAATTTGAACTTCTTGTTCTGATTTCTTACCTAAATGGTTGAAACTACATCTTTGCCCTCTTAAAAATCCTAAAAGGTAGGACGAGAATGAAAGGAAGTGGGATAATATTGTTGGGTGTTTGAAGGTACAATACCTTAAACTAGATTAAGAGGTGACACAAAATATTGAGAATTTAGAACATGATTGGTTCTACCAAGAATATTAACTCTTTAGATATAATTGTATTGTAAATAGGGGATTTGTTGTTGGTAAGGAACTTGTTATTAAGTGATGCATTAATTTGGAGGGAATTGAGGTCTAAATAGAAGAATGTTCTATTGAACATTCAATGAAACTTGTTGGTATTATAGGGGAACCTATTGTTGATTTATATAAATTTGACACATAGGAGGAACTTGTTGTTGGTTAAACAACGCATGATGTTGGATTGAAGAGGCTCCTTATTTAATAAAAGTGGTAATTAATTGACTAATAGAAACACTTTTCTGGTTAAACAACATTAGTTTGTGATTGATCAACACTTGTTTTAATGAAACCTTGGACACCACCTATTGAGGTGGGGGATTAGTTTCCACTTGATGAAGTGAGGGATTTGTAATGTGTTGTTTCAACTCATATTTTTTGCATTTTTTATTGCAAGGCATTATAAGGATGAGGTCATGGAGACAATGGAATAATGTTTTGTTTCATGTTGGATGGTACTTGATGTGTGTTAAAATATGTTACTTGAGAGTTATCCATCACATGTTGGGTAGAATCTATAAAGAGATTCAAATTTGTATTGGTTGATAAATTATTTCAATTATAGGTGTGTTAAACACATTCAAAACTAAGGTTTTAGTGGAAAATGGATTCAAAGTATAAATAGGATAATTATACAAATCTAATAGTTGTTTTATTGGAAGATTGAATTCCACTAAATATGGATTTTGAATATTCAATGTAGCGAGAGAGCTAGTGATATTAGCCAAAACTTGTTTAGCTTGTTGAATTAGATTTTCAATTAATTGGCTTTGAGAAGATTGATCAATGAGTTGAGCTTTCCCATTGTTTAACACAATAAGAGCTTGACTAGAAGCTGGCATACAAATTTGTTCTTGGCTAAAGTCAACTTGGTTGTCTATTAAGGTGATGGGTGTTTGTTTAGGTGTTCTAACCAAATATCAAAAATCCTCTACGAGGAAATCAGGGGCAAACTTTGCACCCATATCCAACAATCTAACAAGATGTTCATCTTTGTTTTTAAACAATTGGCAATTAAATTAGTCTTGTCTTGTCTATGTTAGATTTGGTTGATGTTTAGTATCAAAAGGCACATGTGATAGGTATGACTGATATTGGCCTTGGTACACATGAGGTGACATAATTGGAAGGTATGGGTTATGTTGCTCAATATAAACATTAGATGGTGCATAAGCAAGGTATTGTTGGTTTTCTTCATTTTATACATAAGAATTATATCCATAGGAATTATACACCACCTCATCATCAAACAAGGGATTGTAAATAACCCCACTATGTGTGTACTTAGGCATGTCTAGATTTATAATTTTCATCTTAAAAAGGTCTTGAATGCCTATAACTATGTCTCAATTAGGTACATGAATTCCCTTGGTATATCACTCGGTAATTAGTTTGTCAACACAAATGTTTCAAAGGTGCTTATCAAAGGATAAATCAACAAGTTTAGGCACGATGGCTTTAAGTATAAACACTAGATATTTGAACTAGGAAACTTTTTACACTTGGGTCTTGTTTTGAAAAGGTCTTAGATTTTGAAAACTTGGTTTTGTGAACAAAGAAAGGAATTTGGCCTACTTGAGACACTTTAGCAATTTTGGAATACATAAAGGTTGGAAAAATAATGGTCTTAGTTTAAAATGGTAAATCAAATTTTGAGCTAAGCTTAAAATTTTAAACTTCTAAAAGGAAATGGTCTTGGCACAATTTGAACTAGAATTGTATTTTGATCTTGGAAATGGTATTGACAATTAGAATTAGACTTTGGCTTAGTTTGACCTTGCAAATAAGGTTGGCTTAGAATTAGCATATGATTTGAAATCAAATGAATAACATAACAACACACAATTAAAAAGAAGTTTGGAATTGGTTTTAAATTTGTAAATAAAGTTGACTTGGTTTGAAATGGTAATGTGGAATAAGGTAAGAATTTTGGCTCAAATTAAGTAGCCTAATGACATGGTTTGATCAAGAAAGATAGGTATGGAGATCAAGCTTTAACATGTCACTTTGGTTTGACTTAGAATTTTTGCAGAGTAATACCTCATTATGTGTGAGTAAAATGGTTTTGGACTTGGACTTGATTGGTTTGATTTGGTCTCAAGTATAAATAAGGTTTTCACACAACAATCAAGTAACAAAAAATAATCACTACAATGTAATTTAATAATTGATGTGGGTTTACATCACATCCATTGAGCCTTATGAAATAATTTCCTTAAGAGAGGATTAAAAATTTAATTGTTCATTAAATAAATTATTGCAAATATTGGTAAGTTTTTTAGGCCCCCTTATCTCTCAAGGTTCATATAATTAAAGTAATCTTCAGGGGCTGCTACCTCTACATCCTATATTAATGAATAGTCTATAGTAAAAGAGGCATCTAAGAAGCAATCCAGGATTGGGCCATTCATGGTAGGGTCTCCTCCCTTCATAACAACTTCAATTGTAAAGGTCTTTGTGAAGTGCTATCAGATTTTGAGTTTACTTACTATTTTAAAATGGACTACCTAGATGGTCCCTATATACCTCATGGTATGTGGACATAAATTTATCAATGAATAGGTTCAATCTCATTTCCAAGATTTCTCTTTTTGAGGGTACTACACATTGACCTAAGATATTAGAAAGCACTCCTTGGGTTTACTTTCCTCACATGACATTGTGTAAACACAAAGTTAAGTATTCATGATGTAAACTTTCCTCAAATTTTATACCCCACTAGATAAGTGGGGTTTGGTACAATGCTAGGATGTCACTTTCTATGTCAACACACCCCTAAAGACTTGTAAGAAGGTGATGCAATCCACCCCTCTAAGTTAAATTAAAAATAGGGTAAAGAAAAATAGGAACTTTTGCATTTATGACTCCCCAAAAGAAGAGAGCATACGATCAAAAATAAACCCACCAGATAATTAAGCAACAAATAAACTTACAAGAAAGTAATTAGTGTGGAAATGAACAAGTTTATTAAAACTCAAATTGAAGTGTGAATTTGTTTTAGTGCCCAAATTGAACTGTGAAGTAGATTTAAATTATTTTGACTCAAAACACTACTCTTTGGCCAAGGTCCTACAAAACAAAAAGATTATAAGTTTGATACAAGTGGTTTTGAGCCAAAAGCAATTTAAAATTTGATTAGTTAAGGTTTTAACCTCAAATCAAAATGATTTCACTGTTTAGTAGGTTGATTTGGCTGCTAAAGTCTTCAATTTAATAATTAGAGCCTAAAAATGGAAAATAAATAATTAGAACTAAAATAATTTAATTTCAAGATAAGATGATTTTTATGCTAGATCAAAAAACTTTGTTAGTAAGCAAATGATTTCACTACCGAAAATGATAATTTGTTGCTAGAAATTACAATTTCATTGATGGTTTTGGTGATTTCATCATAAATAATGATGATTTCACCAAGAATGACCTAAAAATGAGAACATAAAAAATAATAATGATGATTTTTCTATTAGGTATCACAATTTCATTAATGTAATCAACAATTTCTCTAGTAATGGTTAAAATTTCATAATTATGCAAAAAACCCTCAAAAGAAAAAGTAATAAACAAATTATTTCACCATTTATAGTAATTCCATTGATGATTATTATGATTTCATTATTTTCCCTAATGATTTCATCGATGAAGTGGAGGATTTTACTACTAAGCCCTATAGGTAAAAAACATTAAGGATAAAAAATGACACAAAGATGATTTCACTAATGATCAAAATGATTTCACCATTTTCACTAATGATTTCACTGATGATCCTTTTGATTTTGTAGTTACGCAATCATGAATTTATCATTTAATTATAAATTTACTTTAACAAAATTCCACAGCAAAAAGAAAAGAATTAGTTTGTTATAAGGCCAATTCTCGTAATTATAAGAATGCTAATGGTATACAAAAGGGTTGTGGGATGCATCCAATCCTTCAAGATGTCCTACCAGGTATACCATTATGTAGATCAAGAATCCAAGAGATATTATTCAATTGTTAATGAAATAATCAAAACAACTTAAAGACATAACTTCTCAAGCTTAATCCATAGGTTGAGCTATGCGATAATCAAACAAGAAATGCAATATTGCAATATAAACATAACATTTATACCTCCCTTGAAGATAAGATTGAAAATATGTATAAAGAAGTTAATTTTGGCTTAGATATGTATAAGACTTCATTGGTTATTAAATCCTTACATGGGAAGCACCTCTCTTTATCTACACTTGATCTTGGATTTAGTTTGACATGAGAGAGAGAGAGAGAGAGTTGATGAAGCTTCTTATAATAATATAGCAGAGCAAGTTTACATTAGGAAGATTAATGAGATGAGAGGTGTGAGGGATCTATTTATAAATTTACTAAACTAATATGAACCGTTCATCTCATCTTAAGATGGAGTATTGAGTATCAATACTCAAATCCATGATTACACATTTGGAATGTGTAAAATATTCCATTAGACCTTTTGGAGTATGGAAGATATTTTGGAAGGAAAGTGCAATCATTAGTCCTCTTGAAGTGTGTAAGAGGGGAAGAGTGTGTAATATAGGTGTAAGAGTTTTTAAGATCTCTTACTTGCACACTTGGTATGATAATGTCACCTTGGGTGAGGAAATAATTCATTTTTTATTTCAAAAAAATAAGTTATTGTAAATCCATGGAATTTATTATTAGAGGAATGATTATAATAATTAATCAAGGTGATTAATTAACAATTAGAAGAAAAAAGTAAAGTTTGAAATTTTTCTTTGTAAATCAAGTATTCACTTAATTGACATGTGAAGACACTTGTAAAGGATTGATTAGAATTATGATGAACAAGATAATATTAATGATACAATTTGGTGTATTGCCCCAATTAGGCATGTATCATTATGATTTTGGGTTGAAACTATAGTTGTGCAAGTAAATTGGGTTAAATAACAATTTTCAATCAAATTTACATGTGATTTAATAAATTCATTCTTGATTTCAGTTTAGACACATAAGTAGTTAAAATTAAGTGTATACAATGGTCACCTATTAGCTCAAGAAATCAACAATACTACTATGGAGGGGAGGCAAACAATCAAAAACCAAACCTATTAACACTAGATTTTAATAATTTTTTTATTTACATTATTTTATTATTAAAACACTTTTTTTAACAAACCATTCAAATACAAGAGAGTATCCTAATAATCCTCCTCTTAACCCTCCTAACCCTCATAGCCCTCCCAACCCTCCTACAGTTCCACAAGACCCCCAGGTAGTTAGGAGGATTTAGATACACACATAGTGGAAGCCAAAATAAAAATTGAACAAAAAAGTAGGATAATGAGGGACCCCACTTTGACCAACACCCATCACACCTATTTGACCAATACCCTAGAGTCAATATTAGGTCAAATTGACTTGATAACAAGTTAAATTGATAGATACTCATTATATAGGGATAGATGTCAGGATTACTATGTTGAAAAATTATCATCACATGAGGTGAAGGGAAAATAAATATTAAAAGACATAATTTATGCCTTATTAATTAACCTAAAAACTAATGCACCCTTTCCACTATTCACAAAATATTTCCCAATCCATTGATGTCAACATAATTTGATTATACATAATTTTTGGGACTAATGGTGAAGGGTGTTTGATTACCCACCATGTAACAACCATGAGACCCCATAATATTTTTTGATAAAACTCTAATATGAGATTGTAATCAATGAGATTCCCAATTATTTTGACTACTCAAATTTTTAGGGCTGAGGAAAGGCTTTGCACAGGATAGATCAAGTGCACATCATGCACCTAATCGACCTATAAGGTTCCCTACCCAAAATCCACTTCAGCCTAAGATCCCCTCTATTGTGAAGTATGTCATGAATATTGACACTTAACATGCACTTAATGAACTTATTTATATGCATTTTTAACATATGAGTAAGCTTGATAAGACTGGCCCTAGAGATATTCCACCTAGTGTGCATACCTGACCTCACCATTGTAGATGTTGTCGTGCTATATGAACTAGACCTTTAGATGATGATGGTGGTGCTTTTGAGGTCTTAGATGATATAATTTTAAGCAATGAGCTTTCAATATATACATTTGGTGTGCACACATCACTCACTACACAAATACATGTATCTTTTATATTTGACATATTAAATTTTAGTTATAATTGTATTTAAAAACTAATAATTAATTTACACAAAAATTAAATAATATATATGTAATTTTTTATATTATAGGAGGAGATGGTACAATCATATTCATGATTCACTACTACATTTTTAGGACAACTGATGTTTATATATGCATAACTAGTTTTTGGCCATCTACTACTACATTTTTTGGTGTTACTAGGCCAATGTTCACATATACAAAGGTAAATTTGGGTTAATATTATACTCTATGTACATGATTTTATTTAAATAGATCTATGCTCTTAACTAAAAATCATACATGTTCAAATTAAAATTTGAATGATTATGATGTGAATACAAATTATATGTGTGAGACGTGTTGAAAGATATACAGAGAAAATCCCTAATCTAAGAACCCCTAATTGAATATATACCTTATAGGGTGAATAATGGATCTTTAAATGCTTTTAATAATGATAAACCTTCTAGAGAATCTCCTTCAGTGTCTAATGATTTATTTCTTCCATTTTTTTTCAAAATATATTTTTCATCCTATTTCTTCTAATTTCATATTATTTGTGTTCTATCACCTTCTCAAACTTCTTTTAATGCTTCACAAGTTTCTTGATTGTCATATCTTCTTCATGGTGTTTCTTAAGTACTCATTATTTTCATTGCTACCTATAGTACCACTACTTATCTTATAAATCTTTAAGTTAGTTCTCTTTTGTGAATCATGCATGTTATGCAATAACTTAAGTTAAATTTATATATCAAGGATATAAGAATTTAAGTACATTGTTGTTAAATAGTATGCTCTTGGTCTATTTGACCATTCCCCCCTAATTTTGTGCTTCTCTTTTTCATATTTGTATTCTCTTGGTGTGTTTACTTCCATGCCAATATGGTTCTAACTTGAGATATATAAGCTTATAAATACATAAGTGCACAATGCATCTATATAGGATAAAGAATAAATCAAGAAAGTGAGTAGAGCTTTGCAGGTAAGGAGTAATAAAATTTTAACTATAAGACTTGAATTGAAGTTGTTAGGGATAATTACTATCTTGATTCCTCAAATTACATCATTTTCATTTGATTAAGAAAGTGAAAATTCATATAAATGTTATGTCTTACATCACCACAAATTATTTTTTAGCTAAATTGCTTGTTGGTTTCCAATTATTATAGAAAGAAAAGGGGTTTGAAATTTATTTTTACTAATTATGGGTTTAATAAAGGAGATAAAATTTACATATATCTTCAATAGTTTTTATAAAACTAAGTAAGTTTGTTTGTTTAGTTGATGACCATATTAGAGACTCCTCCATTTCGATGAGCTAAGATAGACACAATCATTATTGATGTAATGTCATCTACACTGACACTCACTTATGTACATGTTAACTTGTAATTTTGAATTGTCAATATATATTTATTTTAATAATTTTACTATATAGTTCAAAAAATATAAATTATGTGAATGTATTGTGTATGCATGGTTATCCAATTACATTCGATAATCCCATTTAAATGATTAACAGGTCACCTTCTCATGTTTTATCCTCATTTCATATAATTGTTCATGCACCTCAACTTGTAATAGACTCTATTGAGCATGTAGATTCAACATGAGCATGATATTACAATAAATGCATGTTTAAATTATTTTTGTATTCTAGTTTAAAATTTATTTTTGAACTTGGTTGCATGTATAGTATGTTAATTTTTTAGTAATATATTTATTTGAAAAAGTTTAGAAACAATTGAGATATGAGCATAGAAGGATTCATAGTCAAACCTTGGATGAATCCAAGAGATCTAACAAACCTCCATCTATGAGTAGGGCATCCTAGAGAGTGTCTTCTTTGAAGAAGGTAAAGAGAGGGAGACTATTTTATGAGTAGGATGTCTTAGATGATGTACTTGTTTGTATGTCTATATGGAAATGTATGTGTTTTTGGCATTGCATGTGCATATAACATTCACCTGACATTATATTATGTTGTTAGATGATGTAATTTTTTATATGCCTATATGGCAATGTATGCATTATTGGCATTGTAACTCTATTATGTTATTATTTTATATACATTTATAGCTTTTATAGACACACGCACGCACGTGTGTGTGTGTGTGTGTGTGTGTGTTCACATTCTATGGTGATTATATTGCCACATACAATTTGGCTCACATTATTATTGTAAAAATAAATTTGATGGCTGCTTAGCCATATTTAGATATGATCATATTTAATAATTCATTTGTATAATTTATTAAAAACACCTTACAATATTTCAATATGTGTTTTCACTAAAAATACATGGGATAAATAGTATAATGTTTCAGATAGAGTCTTTTATTACTATGAAGTGCCTCTCATGATTAGAATACACCATTTATCACTATTCTAATGTGGATACCCTTGCTACACTAGTTTAATATCATTTGGGACTTGATATTATAGACACTATTTCTAAATTATATAGCACCTAACTCTTGTACACTTCTAAAATACATAACATGGATGTACCTTCAGCTTCTAGATCTTTTCTGCTACTAATAGGTTCGTATACACAATATCTCTATGCCTAATTACCTATCTCTTTCTCTGACTAATGTCATTTTAATGACCCATGACTTATACATTGCCTAGAATTCTATAAGAATTCTTATATTCCATCCCTATAAGTTGTAGACTTGCACTTATTCTCCAAATGCTTGAACACTTGTGTCCTGGTCAGATGCCTACATTGATGCAAGTGTCATATTCTAACACAAATGTCTAGTGCCCTAAAGTCATCCAATTTGTAAACAAAACATATTCCTATGATTAGCCTAAGTGATTTAATATGATATATTATACAAATATATTGTTATAAATACAATATCAATCCTCATTCATTCCTCACCTAGAAAAGACCTAACATAGACTAAAAAATACTGAGTCAAGCAGTCAAATGAGCAAAGTTTTTTATTCTCTACTATTTACATATCAGTCATAGGGACAACATATCTATGGGTCTAAATTATGAATGATCATCCAAAGAGATATATTTTCCAAGTTACAAGATAGTTCACTGTTGTACTGCTTATTGCACATTTCATGATTCACACACAAACCAACACATTGGGGAGAACTACATAAGTCTTAGGCCTTATTCCTAGTATTAGATATGTAGGAAGTGCTAATTGATATGTGGGTATTTGGGGTAGCTCGATATCATGTGCCCACTAACCCATTCTTTCCATGGACATTATGAAGATGAAGAATTGGGGTTATTTTATTTGACAAGGAGCGATAGTCTATGACCTATATGTGAATGCACTAGAGTGAAGGTGACACATAAGCCAAAACTATCCAGATGGTCACATCCAATTTTAGAATTTATTTCATACTGGATACCTAATTCTAATTAGATGGTAATATTGCCATAACTATCTTATGTTGATGCAAGTGTTTGTAAACTATAGATGTCAAATTTTTAGAATCAAGGAACTATTTTAGATTCTAGATCCAGTCTACTTTTTACATGTTCTAGATCTAGATTTATATTAGCATCATATCTTATTTCCTTATAATTATCTATCATGGTTATACTTTATATATTTATATTCTCATATTATAAATTCAATATATGTTTTAACTAAGTTTTGTAAATAATTTGCCTACTTTAAAGATAATCTACCATCCTTGTGCCCTAGGTTATCTCTACCCCCTTTAACCCTATATTTCCCCATAGCTACATTTTAGAGTTAAACATTTGGTGAACCTGATTTGTATGAATGATTTTTTTTTCTTCTGATTCTTAGTGTCTTCAGTTAGCTAGGGTTTTAATTTGTTGTTCAAATTCTATAATTTTTCATTTCTAGGTAATGGAAAATAGTAATAAAAAAACTTGATTTCCAATGGAAGATAAAGAGGCATTGATTACTCATATCAATAATAAGGTCTTAATAGATGCATTTTTTAGTGTTACAAGAGATCAAATTAGCAATCATGATAAGGCTAAGGTTTCCTTACCTAGTGATGGTGACTCCTTATAAGGTACTACAACTGATTTCATACCAGTCAATTTACCTACATCTAATGGGCAGATGGGATATGTATTTCAATCTTTATTTCTTAAAACTACTATTTTTACATCTACCATGGGAAACCTAAATCCTTCAACTCAAATACCAGTTTCAATGCCTATATCTACCCAACCTATGAGTACACCTCCTTTGGCGACTTCTCAAATGTCCAACCTAAAATACTAAGAAGTGCAATCTCTTGTACATACATTAATTTTTTTTCAAACTAAGGTTACAAATATTGAAAAAAATTATAGTAAATCTCCTTATGTTATTGATTCACAAGAGGTGTTAGTGTTGCATAATCCTCTTTTACCAAATATATATTTTCACCCCTTACCAACTAGTTTTGTTTCACCTAAGTTCACATTTTTTTGATGAAAAGGATAATCCTAAATAAAATCTTTGATATTTTTATGTGGCATGTCTTGACTATGCCTCCAATGATAAAATTTTGATCAAATTATATCCAAAGAGCTTACAAGACTATAATTTAAGGTAGTTCTATGATTTACCAACTCAATCAGTAAATTCCTTCAAACCCCTCATGGATTAGTTTTTGGAGTACTTCTCTATTAACATTACTAAAAAGGTTTCCTATGCCCAAATTGAAAAAAATATACAAGGAACCAATAAAAATATCAATGAGTATGTATTTAGGTACAAGATAATGTTAGTGAAAATGACCAATCTTATTGTATATAAAGAGTTTCAATATATTTTCAAGAAATGTTTTCTTACTCCTTTACATGAGTCCATTGTGTTCAAATTTTTTAAATCTTTAGATGACTTATGCCACATTGTTCATGATCATGAAATGAAACGTAACTCATTGAACAAACTCAAGTATGTAGATAATACACTGACTAGATCTACATATAATACCAATTTTACTATCAAAATAAGTTCTAAGGTTAAACCTCTTGAGCCTAAAAAAGAAACAACTGCCATAGTTAATGTGGTGTCACAACAACCTAATCAGCTTATCTTATCCAATCTACCACAAAGACAATTTACATGCTTACCCAAGTCTCTCACTTCATTACTTCTATGGCTTGTAGAGTGGCATATCATATCTCTCCCTCATCCTATAAAGTTTGATATGAATAGACTGCTACCTAAAGGGTATGATGTGAATGATTATTATGACTATAACCAAAGCCTTGAGCATTCTATGAAAATATGTTTTACCTTAAAGCATAAGATCCAAGACCTCATCGATGACCAAAATATTATATTTAATGATCCTCTAAAGGAATGAGGTTCACATCACATTAACTACCACAAGCATAAAATATTTTACAATCCTTTATAAGATCATTCAAAGAAGGATCTAGAAGTTCAAATGGCATATAATGTGTAGCCTCCTTCATCTAGTCATGATCACCCATTGGATGGAATTATTGGTACCTATACGTGGCATACACCTCCTATGTTTTAGATACCCTCTATTACTTTCACTAATAGTGAGATTAGGTATGATGAATCAGATCTTCATTCCTTATTTATTTGAACATAACTTGACCACTAGCCTATATACAATGTTATGATTGATAATGGTGAAACTAAGAAAATTTATACCATAAAATTAATTACACATTTGGGTTATATAAATCATGATTTAAATCCTTAAACTATATCAATTAAAGTATTTGATGGGACTCATAATAAGTTATTGGTGATATTTAATTACCTTTACATGTGGGTACTGCACATGTGGTTACTACCTTCTTAGTTATACCTTCCCCAAGTGTCTTTGATATGTTATTAGGATGACCTTGGATACATATACTTTGATCAGTACCTTCTATAGTACATGGGTGTGTTAACTATTTTCATGCCAATAAGGTAATTACAATTTCTAGAATTCCATATGAACATCTTCTTGAGTAAGAGAAATTTATACCTAGATAGTTAATTATCAAACCTCCTATGGTTAATATTACATAAAGGGTAAGCAACATGAAATTCCCTTTATCATGTGGCCTATACTTGAGATGCCATTGCATTAGAGATCCATAATAGGTTATATGGAATCCTTATATACTACACACCATATTCAGATATCTAAAGCACCTACACATGTTCCCATTATTGTTGTTACAAAGAGACTACAAGCCATTCAGTGATGGGTTCTATGAACCCCTAATCTTACTATTTATGCTTCCAAACCACATAAACCTATTATACAAACACATATCATGACATATCCTATAATGCCAAATATTAAACATATTCCCACTCCTTGGTAGTATCACTAGTTTATCACACCATGTTCATAATGGGGAGACATTTGTGACTATAATTTATATTTGATCATAAGATATCATTTTTATTTCATAAATACCAAACATATCAAAAAAATTTAAAAAAACTTCAAAAATCCAAAAAAAATGTAGCATTTAGATATCCCATTGGCTCTTTAGCATATATGTTGTTGGTTCCATGTTTTTAGATGGAATATCAATATTTTATATATACACATGTGTTTCACATATATTTTGCATGTGATTTAGGAATACACATATACACGATCCATGTACTTTTGGATGTTGGGTTTTCCTTCTATTCATATCATCAGGATGTTGGGGGCATCCACCTATATGATCATGATACACTCAAGTTATATCATTTTATGATCACTTTACATTATCATGTTTGAGATCATATATGTTGATGGGGTTTCCAATGCTCTCATTTAATCAAATAAGTTCAACTGATGTCATATCAAATTAGGGTTGGTGTCTAATGACAATCGGTGATAAGGTATAAAGGACAATGACTAATTATTGTCAATTTTGGGGGAGTTGTGGATCATTTGCTTCTAAATTCTAATCTACTTGAATTGAAATCTAGGCATATGTCTTACCCTTTAATCTCTTGGTCTATACATAAATTTATTTAATTTATGGGATGTTTTATTAATCAATTATCATCTTATGATTTATACCTTACTAACACCTAGAAAATCTTCGAAAGCTGTGCTAAAAATGATAGGGTTGTCAATCCTCTAATTTAATCAACTAAGATTAGTTGATGTCATATCAAATCAAGGCTAGTATCCAACGACAATGAATAATAAAGTATAAAAGATAATGGCTAATAGTTGTTAATTTAGGGGGAGTTGTGGATTATTTACTTCTAAAGTCTAATCTACTTGCTTGAATTGAAATTTATTTTATTACTTGTGAAAACAAATACACTTGCTAAATTTTAAATTGAATTAAAGTAAACACACCTTTAATCTATTTATAGAAATGTAAATTGTATAAAATGTAAACACACTTTTAATCTAAGTTGATGAAATAAAGATTATTGTGAAAGATAAATTCTTAAAATTAAAATGGCTTAAAGTAATCTTGTTTGAAACACACATAGATATAGGTTAAACATATAATACAATATTTTGCATAAATGAATGAATGATAAAAATACATAATAATATAAACATAAATACCAAAATAGATCATGCTTCCTTGGTTGAGTGGGCCCTTGATCTCCCTTGAAATATGATTAAAACAACACTAGATTTCTAGAAACTTCATGAAATCAATTTCTCATTACTGTTAAAAATGTTTACAATTTGGAAAAACTTGATATCTATTGACAAATATCTTTAATACATGTTGTCATATACTTTTTGAATTTTTACTAATTCTTCTAACTCCAAAATATGAATGGTAAGGTTGTATTTATAATACAACTTCTTCAACAACTTATAATTTAAGAGTAACAACATTAAAAAATTAGTTTAGAATTGATTTCCTAATCTTAACAACATAATAAATCAGTGTAGACACTTAAATTTACTTAAGTGTCAAAATGCACTCTTATTCTTCCCCAAATTCAAGATTCAAACTAACATCGTTTCCCTTAAAAATTAAAGTAATTGAATAATTCTAAATTAATCAATTATGTACACCTTTTATCCAAATTCATTAAATAAATCTAGATTTTCCACCTCACCTAGACATCCTCCACGATTATCTCTCTCACATGTTGACTCTAACCAATCCATTACCTTCCTCAACTAGCTTATGAGTCATCCCTTGATTTGTCAACCAGATTGATATATTTTTGCTAACTCACTCAACTGCCTTTCCTTTCCTCTCAACCTATTGAATTGTTTATCATCTTCATGAAATAGGACTGATTCTCCACCATCGATTATTTAAATAATTAGAAATATTTAAATAATCCTCCATCATTTGATCTATCTCCTGTAAACCTATAAATAGACGTGAAAAACATCACTTTCATTCATTCTGACTTGTGATAATGAAGTGCTATCAAATTTATGAGTGAATCCCAAGTGAATCAAATCCATCCAAAAAAAATTTGCATACCAAAACACTGCCCATTTCCCCTTGGATTGGAAAAGATCGAGCAACCATATTTTAGAGATAAAAAAATTCAAATCATAATGGAGGAATCTCATTGCACTAAGGTATAAGTTTATGTTATTATTTCTTTCATCTCTAGCTCTATCCTAGGTTTATTGAGTTTAGATTTTATATGATTTTAGTTGTTTTCTTAGCTTAATTATATCTAGATTCCCTTCACACATTTTGGTATGCTCGGTGGGACTTTCCCTCATCTTTTTAATTCATAGACATAATAGGTGAATTTAGGAGCTCAATTTAACTAGTTTCTGTATTTGTTATTGTACACATGCGTTTAACCTTGATCTTGGAAGTTTCTATTTGTAGCTACAAGTTATTTTTTGAAAATTTCAAGATCATTGTATGACTGACTGCGTAACCATGATTTTGTAAAATTCATTAATGAAATTATAGTAATAAATTATGAAATCATTATTTCTCTATTTTACAAGGTCTTTTTACAGTTTTACCATTTTTAGTACCTTTATGTTTCAATTTTGGTATGTCTTATCTTTTTTATTTTCTATAATTTTATAATTCTAGAAAATTGTGAAATTAGAGAGATTGGTAGTGAAGTCAAGTGAAAACAATGAAATTGTAAGAAATAACTATGAAATTGAAACCTGACTATGAAGTTGTTCATCTTATTGTTCTATATAATTTTTAGCCATTAACAAATTAGAAGATATAATTATGAAATTGTCTAACCTAATAGCAAAATCATTTTGTTCTATTTTCTCATTTTTTTTCTTTTTCTAGTGTTAACAATAAAATCATGAAGTGTTTTAGTGAAATCATGAACTTGAACATCAAAATCATAATAACCATAAGTGAAATTGTGAAACATAATTATGAAATAGTTAAACATATCAGTGAAATCATTTGTTAATTGAGAAATCAGTTTGTTTATAATTTCTATCTTTTATTTGATTTTATATTTTTGATCAGCTAATAATTTTGAAATTTTATCTGATTGTGAATCTACAAAATAATTTCAAAGACTTGTTTTTTTTGTGTTTTTATTAGTTTTTTCTTAACTTTTTATAGGTTGCCTTGCTTTTTAGCCAAACACAAACCTTCTAATACTTTGTTTGCAGGCCAAAAGTAAAATAAAATCCTATAAAGAGGTAAATAAAAACTAATTTTTTTCACTTTTGTTACTAACATTTTTAATTTTTGTTTGAGTTTTATAGAAAACTTATTTAAAAGTTATTTTTTTCATTTTTATTTAGTAATTAACTAAAATTTCATTTCTTAAAGTTAATCATTTTCCCTTTTTAGCATTTGCATGTGTTTCTTGCTTGTGTTGCATATGTTCTTCTCTCAAGGTCACATTGGTGATGATACTTGAGAATAAGAAAAAACACTTATAAATTATGTTTCCAAAGATAATACTTGTGTGTATGCTCTCCTCTTGACATCACATTGGTTATGATATTTAATAATCAAAAGTAAATGTTACTATTTTTATTTTATTTTCTTAGGGGCTCTATCGACCATGGATTTCATGACCATATGATACGATAAATTTTGTGTAACAACGGGATATATATATTACATTAGAGATAATTTTTGGTTAAGCATTTGTGTGTTTTAAGGACATCATGAAATGAAGGACTTCCACGCTCTAATACCTAGGCCCTAGACATCATAACTCAAAGTATGATTTTACTGACATCAACGTACTGAGATCCCTATAGTTGTATTGGGCACATTGGGACTAAACCTAATTGTGTGTATATGCTTAATATACTTATTATATGGAATTGAGCCTCATTATATCTAAAGGTACATCGATGACTCCCCTAGACAAACTTGTAAAACTATTAATCCTAGGTAAGCCTTTTTGCCATTTGACTTTTATGTATCAGTTTGCAGTTAGTACTGAGAAGTTACCTTCCACACACCCTTAAAACTAGACTTAGTGGGTCATGAGAATGAGAGAATCCTCCATGGTTAATACCTTGAAATATTAGGCTATAGATAATGATACAGATAAGTAAGTGATAATGAAAGGCCCAAAAGTTATTCAAGACCCAAAGCCTAGATGTTCACCTTTTTTGTGTAATTACATGTTTATTTAGAGTATGATTTGTTTGTTTGTTTCCTTATGCTCTACCATGTGAAAAGATTGATTGATTATAAAATAAAATAATTTTGAATCTATTATCCACAAAAACTTTAAAATCAAAATTTCCAAAAGCAAAACTCAAAAACATTTAGTTGTCAATTAGGTTCTTGATCACTTTAGTTCTTTAGTAGTTTTCTATTAAGTCCTTCCCATAAAAATGTCACCCATAACAAGGTACATGGATATTCTCAACAATCGTATGATAAGGGAGGAACCCTTTTTCAATGATCATTTCCAATTTGGTAGTTAAGACCATCAAACTCATCATGTAGAAATATATGAAATTAATGACCATGAACAAGAAGAATTAGGAGCATACCAAGATGAGGGTATCCCTAGATCCATTTTACCCTTGCTTTATTTATCCAATACATCGTATCCAACAAATATGAATTTTTGTTCCAAGCTTTGAGCTTAGGGGCAAAATTTCCATCTAACTTTGATCTCTAAAACTTACAATATTTAATTTTAAAGAAAGAGTCTTTGTACCCTACTCATGAACAATCCATTTCACAAAACTCTTTAGAGTTTAAAAATGCTCTCATAGGTTCCTCCAATCCCAATCCCCAAGTATCCAAAGACAATGAAAAATACATCTTTCATTAGGAATCCCATTAAGTAAGTGATGGATATTCTATGGAAACCCATGTTCAACACACTAGCCAAGAGATTAAAAATATCTAAACCCATAATCCAAGAAATCTTTTGGTTAATCCAAATTCCAACCCCATCCCAAATTGAGTGTGAATACCAATTCAACCTCATTCATCCATCCATATAATCCAAACTTGATTATTAATTCAAGTTTTTCCAATGTCTATATACCTAATCCAACCTTGAATGTTCATTCAAGTCTCCCAATTGGCAATGAATATTCATTCAAGTTCACCCATCATAAATCCAATAAATATAAACTTGAATGTTCATTCAAGTTTACCCATCACAAATACTTTTAATCGTAACTTGAATGTTTATTCAAGTTTACTCATCATAAATCCAATCAATCTAAACTTGAGTTTTCATTCAAGTTTACCCATCTACACTCAATCCAATACAAGCTTGAATATTCATTCAAACTCACCAATAAATCCAAATTTGAGTCTTCATGGCTAGTCAATCAACAACATCATAAATTCAAATCATAATTCAAGCTTGAATATCAAATTTATCTCATGAATCCACCAATCCGTATCAAATCCAAACTTGGGTATCACTCAAGTATACCCACCAATCCCAATCCAAATACTAGTTTAGGAATTGTACAAAATAATTTTTCCAATTATCTTATAGGATTCATTCCATCCAATTCAAATAAAACACCACTTAACAATAATCCATTCAAAACTAATTCAAACCCCAAACAATAATTTAACACTAACACCCAATCTAATCCAATGATTGGTTCACATCCATTCTCAAACCAAAACTTACCCCAAGCCAACCCAAACATAACCAATCCTAATTTTTTTACCCCAAAACATTTTAACTCTAGTTTTAAATTTAATCCAAACCCAACATAATTAATATTTAACACCAACCCAAGCCAAACTAATACTATCTTTAACACCAACCCTAACTTAGACACTAACCTAAACCAATCTAACCCAAATTTTAACTTCACTAGCAATCCCAATCCAATAAACACAAATCAAAACCTAAAAAATCTTGAATTTGGAACTAACCCAAACAATCCAAATCACTTTTCACATCCAAAACATACCAAATTTTCCAACCCACCTCCTAATCATTACATTAACAATCCACCCCATAACCAATTTTCCCAAACTAACACCAATACAAACTAGTTCATAGGTCAACCATTCAATTTGTATATCTATTCAAACCAAATGAATCAATTATCTCCATACTTTATCCAAGAATTTAAAAATGTGAAAGATATAATTCAAGGCTTACAAGATGGTACTTTTTCCTAGAAAAAATAGTGTAAATTAGAGGAAATATCTTCTTACCCATGTGATTTAAGCACCATGACAACACCTTTCCCTAAACACTTTGAACTTCCAAAATTTGACAAACACAAAGGTAAGGGAGATCCTAGGGAGAACCAACACACACTAGTTCATAGGTCAACCATTCAATTTGTATATCTATTCAAACCAAATGAATCAATTATCTCCATACTTTATCCAAGAATTTAAAAACGTGAAAGATAGAATTCAAGGCTTACAAGATGGTACTTTTTCCTAGAAAAAATAGTGTAAATTAGAGGAAATATCTTCTTACCCATGTGATTTAAGCACCATGACAACACCTTTCCCTAAACACTTTGAACTTCCAAAATTTGACAAACACAAAGGTAAGGGAGATCCTAGGGAGAACCTTAAATACTTATATCATTTATGTGCATATGTTTTTTATAGCAATGAATACATGTTTTTATTATTTCCATGAAGTCTTGAGAGTGAAGCCCTTGAATGGTTTTTGTGCCTTCCCAAAGGATCAATCTTCACTTTTGAGGACCTTTTCTGAGAAATTTGTTCATCACTTTTCATATAATGTCTAGAAGTATTTCAACACAATATAATCATACTAATAACAATGCAATGGTGAAACCTTTGCCTCTTTAAAAATATGGTGGGTATTGACAAGCTATTTTTTGTGGTCATTTCCCAAATCTGAGCTTGTGGCTATATTTATAAACAATCTTAACTTAGATTTGGGACACCATTTTAAAATAATTTGTCCAAGTTCATTTGATGAAATTATTGAAAAGGGGGTCCAATTTAATGCACTTTAATCACTATGGGTGTTATCAAGATATTTAAACCAAAAAATAATTCCTCAAAACAACTTGAAAAACCAAAGTTTTTTTCCAAGAATAAGAATGTTGTTGGGGATGGTGTGACTGGAATTAAACAAATTAAAAACCAACATAAACAATAATAATTCTACACATAACCTAAAAACAACCAATTTTATACACAACCTATTAACAACATAGTCATTCCTGGTGGTCAACCCCAATAAGAGAATCATAAATGTAAGTTCACCCAATTAAGTGAAATGAATCTATTTTTTGAAAGTTGGCCCAAGCTAACATGATAATTTGGACTAACACAAAACCTTTTGAAGATAACATTCCTAAACTTGATTGGTATAAATAAGATGAATATTATGAGTACCATAGGATAAAGGGACATTCTATCAATAGGTGTATGTGCCTCAAACACTATGTCTAAGATCTCATCGATTGAGGGGACATAACCATCGAAAACCAACCATCAACCAAAAATTAGGGATATATAAATATCCATTCCCCATAAATGAGCAAGTAAATGGTAAACAAAAGTAAAAAACACCCCAAATAAGTAATGTAAACCAAACCAATCATCCTTTTGACTCCATAGTCAATTGTGTTTATTAAATCATGTTAATGTCATTACTTTACAATCCCAATATCATGTTGTTACCACATGGTGCACAAAAATTACTATTATTAGTGAATAATAATCCAATGTTGAATGCAAGTATAACATTATAGATCATCTTGAAAAGACATCCACCAACATTTCCAACTTAGAACTTCTCAAGACTTCACTTATATATAAAGACATTTTGTACAAAGTCCTCCAAGAGTCTAGTGTCCTGAAAGGCATCAATCAATCTAACTTCTAAGCGTTAGTATCTAATTTTTCCACTAACAATTAGGGTAAATTTGACCATACTGATGTCTCCCATTTGGGATTTTTTTCCCAATCTCTTGTTATATATAAAATTCATTATCTCAAGACACAAAGTAAAGAGGGTATTTATAGACAATTACTCCACATTAAATTTGTGTACATTTAGGTTAATTAAGCACTTAGAATATTCAACAACAACATTCAAATCTAACGTAATCATAATAAAGGTATATGATAATAATGAGAAATAATGTATGAGTATTGTTTATCTTCCCTTGATGGTGGGACCTATCATAAAAGAAACACTAGTCCATGTGTTTGATCTTGATTTACCCTATAAATTGTTTCTTGGACATACATGGATACATTCAATTAATATCGTACCCTCCACTTTGTACCAATGTTTGAAATTATTGCATGATGGCATGGAACTATCAAAGGTGATCCTCAACCCTTCCAATATTTTAAACTACTAGAAGGTAGTTGTCAAAAATCTAACTTTTTCCCCATTGTTGAAGACAACTTTACTCTTGTTGATAAATCACCTATGCTTGAAAATTACATCTATCCTGATACATTATTTCAAACACCTCCCCTTGGTGGTTGGTTAAACACACCATCTACCTCCACTTCCATGGAAACACCATCTACCAGTCAAGCCTCCAATAAACCATCTAATTCTAAAGCAATTCCATTCCCTTCATCTCATTTCAAGATCATTGATAAAGGAATGAATGAATACATAATCCAATATTACAATTATATGAGCACAATTCATATGACCCCACATATTATGGCATACCTCCCATAAAAGAGATACTCAAGTGATTAGAAAATTTGACAAAACAAAATTTGTATAAGGTAGTATTATTTCTGATGAACACATCAAAGATTCAAATCCTTCCTAGCTTTACACTGATGAACTAGCTACATGCTTCACTAATAATAGATGCCCCATTGTAAAATACATTATGTGAAAAATAATGAACTACAAAGGTAAGGGCCTTGGTTTTCATGAACAAGGATTAATATAGCCTATCATATTAAAAGCTAATGAAGCCACTCATGGCATATGGTTTAATACACTCAATATAAATACCACACTTTTTAAAAGTGACTCTCCTAGGGAGTCAGAGGCCAATTCTTCAAATAGTGAAATAGATTCCATTATAAGCTACTTCAAAGACCTATCTTTAACCAATGTTTTCCATAAAAATTTCAATTTTACACTTGACCTCACATATCCATATTTAATACCATGGGACCAATACACAACACCTTCATGTAATCATTTTCAAAATGATGAGGCAATTTCAGAATTCTTGAGTACACAGGACCACGTTCTTACAAGGGATCATATGAAAAGATTTTCACCTCACCCAAAAATACTCCATAATTATTTCTCTCACATGTTCAATCATCCAGCTAATCCCTTAACTTATCCACTTTATGAGTCACTCCTTAACTTGCTAACAAAATTAACTCATTCTTGTTGACTCACTTAACCAACTCCCCTTTCCTCTCAACCTGTGGAATTAGTCATCATCCTCATGGATGGGGATGATTATCCATTGTCAATTATTTGAATAATTATAAATATTCAAATAATAATCTATCATTTGATCTATCTCCTGTAAACTTGTAAAGAAGAGTCAACGTAAGAAAGGAAATATTCTAGAAGGGGATCATAAGAAAGGATTTTCCATTCAGTTAGATAATTTTGTGTATTCTAGGCAATAACAATCACATAACCAATTCAGTTATACATCAACATAAAATCAAGAAGACCTAGAGGAGAATTCAATCTTCCTCCACCACCTCCAAACTATAAAAAAGAGTCAACTCTCCAAGTTGAGGATATTATTACTATCAATATTAAAATAGAAGAAGATCCCAAAATAGTCAAGCTTGTCGCTTCCATAAATCAACAAGAAAGAGAAATACTCACTCTTGTGTTTTGATAAATTTTTGATGTATTTGCATGGTCTTATATAGCTATGTCAAGGCCTGATCCTTCACTAGTTTTGCATCACCTTGTGGTTTATCTAAATGCAAAATTGATAAAACAAAAGATTCACAAAATACATCCAAAGGTTACACTATTAGTAAAAGAAAAGTTAAATAATTAATTAGCGGTTGGTTTCATTCTCCCCATCGACTATTCATATTTAACAACCTAACATTGTTCTAGTTTAAAAGAATCTAGAAGGAATTAGGGTTTGTATAGACTTCCATGATATCAACAAAGCATGTCCCAAGGATGACTTCCCATTGCCCAATATCAACATGATTGTGGACTCTACCTCAGGTCATGAAATGTTATCTTTAATGGACATTTTTTTGGGTTATAACCAAATCAGAATAGCTCTTGAAGACCAACATAAAACAAAATATACAAAACCTTGGGGTACATTTTGCTATCAATTGATGCCCTTTGGTCTAAAGAATTCTAGATCCACATACCAAAGAGCAATGATTATCATTTTTCATGATATGCTTCATGATATCATGGAGGATTATGTTGATGGCATACTTGCCAAATCAAAATCTAGATAATAGCATCCAAAAGTACTTCATTACATCTTTGAAATAATGAGAGAATATAAGCTTAGATTAAACCCAAAAAAATGTGTGTTTGGGGTGACATCAATAAAGTTATTGGGATTAATTGTTTCATGTTATGGGATAAAAGTTAATCCTTCTAAAGTATCAACTATCATGGATATGCCACCACCTAAAAATATCAAACAACTTTGAAGTTTTTAAGGAAAAATCCAAGCAATCAAATGACTCATATCCCAACTTGTACATATTTGTCATCCATTTATATTTTTGTTGAATAAAAACACTCCTTTTAATTAGAATGAGAATTTCACTAAAACATTTAAACATCTTAAGCAATATCTTTCCAATCCACTAGTTCTAATGCCACTTACTACCAACAAGTCTTTCCTTTTATACAAATCAACTACTCAGCATGCATTGGGGGCATTGTTGGCACAACATGGTGATAGTGGTTCAAAACGGGTAATGTATTATCTCAACATAACTTTGATATAATATGAAATTAACTACACTCCAATGGAAAAGGCATGTATCTTAGTTTTTTTGGCTTCACAAAAACTTCATCATTACATTCTCAATAATCAAACCAAAATCATATAAAAAATTAGCCCTCTCAAGTACCTTCTATCTAAAATATATTTAATAGGTAGGATGGATAAGTGGGCCATGATTTTAAGTGAGTTTGATCTTAAATATGTCAATCAAAAATAAATTAATGGATAAGTCTTAGTAGATGCACTAACAGGGGCATCCTATACCTCTTGTTATAGACTTTTTAGATGAAATAATAATGTCCATTAATGAATCTCTAGTTTAACAGTTGTTTTTTGTTGGTTCGTTCACAAACCATGGTTCAAGGGCTAGTATTTTATTAGTCACACTAATGGGGAATGTATTTAAAAATAATTTAGAATTGTGTTTCACTCAATTTTGGCCACTTTTATGCCTAAACTAGATTTCAGTTCAATTTCTAGCACACGATGCAATCTAAGCCTAGAAATCACTTAAATTGCCCAAATTTGACCACGTAAGGGATTTAATTGCTCATAAATATGATGAGGCTAATTTATTTGGTGTATTATCTTGTATGAACTAATAACCTAGTTTAGTTTCCACCCTAGCCAAATTACAACCTAATAATTTGACACTTTTGGCCTATTGAACTATTAATTAAAAACATTTAAAATAATTGCCAAAAGATAAAAATCACTAAGCAAGATTAATTACACTACAAATATTAATTAACTTTCCTAAACAAAAATTCCAAATAAAATTAGTGAATTTCATTTATCAAAAAAGGATTTTTTAGCCAAATATGAAGTCAAAGGTCAAAGGAGCTAATAAAGTGATTTATTATTTCCTAAATATTCCGAAATTGTGAGTCACAACCTCACCAATATCTAAAGTGAGTTGTCATGGCTTACACATATCTAAAATAGAGGTTTCAAGATTTCATGAGTGCTTTGACCCAACCCAGGGTTTGCCTGACTCAACCTAGGTTATTTTAGACTCAACCTAAGTTAGAATTTAACCTAACCTCCCTAGGGTTAGAGTTAGTTCTTAGAGCTATAAATACAAGTACCCACACTATATGCCAACAACCTTTTGTGAGTAATATTATTTTACTATAATACCTTCAAGAAGCCATTAAGAGTAGTTTTATAATGCCCATTTTATGCTAAGATAAGCATGGAGAATCATTGATGTAAGAATCTAATTGTCATAGTCCAAGCACAAACATCCTTATGCCAACAAGTAGACATCAAATTAGACAAAGGAGGTAAATTGATTGTGTGTTTTTTATCTTTATTTTTTGATCTTGTTTACTATGTTATGCTCCACTGAGTTCTTAGCCAAGAGTATTTAGTTCTAGTGTATTTTTATGCTTTATTTTTTATCATTTGACTAACAAGGAACTAATTAACATTTGTGTGCTCTTAGAACTCCTAAGATACATAATGGCATGCCCAGTGGGACCACACATCACATATGGCCAAGGATATTGATATTATAGCTTTAGTTTTTCTAACAAATGCATCTAATTCTTCAAGTTTAGAGTTTTAGCCTTGAAACTTACATCATTTTATTTTTGAGTAATTAGTGGCTTTACCCTGTGTAATGGAATATTTGCCAATCCCATGTTTTGTTTGTGATATTTATTTTTACAAAAATAGAAAATTTGAAATAACAACTTTGACCTACTACATGGTGGCTTTACTATCTAAAATTGGTAGCGTTGACCCTACTAAATAGTGGCTTTGCCAGGGAAAATTATTAGCAACTTCACTTATTTTTTAGTATTAATTGATAGCTTCACCAGATCTAATTACTAGACTTATCTTGTTTAAATAGTGACTTCACCAAAAGTGATCTTTGTCTATGTTTATGTTTTCACAAAAATGATGACTTCATGAAAATGACATCTTTGCCCTATGTAAATGTGGCTTCACTCTATGTTTTCAAAAAACCTAATAACTCAAAATGAAATGTTGTTTATTCATTTGATTTTTGGCCTAGACATAAGCAAACCCCCTAACATTTTTACAAGAACTAAGGTTGAGAGAGAGAGGATTAGACACTTATAGATCTCACATACACTTTAACAAAGGTTAGACCTATTAATGTAGTATTTAGTGACTTCACCTTTCTTATCCAGGCCAAGAATAAGAGCAAAAAACATAGTATCTTGCTCAAATGATGCATAACATAGAATAAAGTCAACAAGAGCCATACTATGTTATGACACCAACATCGACAAGCTATGATATGTACTTGTTTAATCATCATTTATTAGAGAATAAAGATGAAATTATCATCAGAGTCATCAAATTAGGATACAAGTTTATGCCAAACTTCCCACATAAAGATCTAGGTAGTTTGATTATAACTCCTAGTAATGTGTCTTGAAACTAATAGTTTAAACATGTATCAACTAGTTATAGTCAAGATTTAGTCCAAATTATGAAATAAAACCAAATTACACTTGCAAAAGGGAAAGGCCTTATGGATGAACAAATGGAATATGTATAATAAGCATACCAAAACTACCTCAATATATCTCATAATCTTAATGCAAGGGTTGTTTATAACATGTCACTTATTGAGATAGTTCCATCAACAAAGCAACAAATAAATTCTTTGAGCTATGCAAACCAAAACATAGACATATTTAGAAAAATCACATTGGTTAGTGACATGTTTAATTTCCCTATTTTGACTGAAGAGGTTGTTGCTCAAATAGAAGACCTTACTCAAATTGTTGCGAATAACACGTAAGTGTATTCTAATTAAACCAAAGTAGGTCTAATTAACTACCAAACAACTCATAACATATTCATCCAACCAATACCATGAGTGGATTATAATAATAGGGAATGGGTACACCTATTTCCTAAATTCAACAAAAAACCTCCACTCCTCAACTAGTTACTTCCTCAAGTGTGCATCAAGGGGAAACAAACCAAAAACAAACCAATTTACCACCACAATAATTACAAAACACTATGTCACCTCGATAGGGGTAATAAATGTTTTGCCACAACAAACATAGACTAATATACCTAAATAATCATAAATGTTACCTAATATACATGTTACTATTGGTCAGAAAGTGTCAGTTGGTTTAAAAAATAAATACTAAACCCCAAACAATTACCTAACCAAAAATAAGTGCCTATTCAATAATAGGTGTTTAACCAACAACAAGGTTCTTATGTACATCAAATGTTAGGTGTTAGGCAATAGTTACCTTTCACCCATTAGATATTACACATATAAAAAGGATCCAAATTTCAACACCTCCAACAATAGGGATATAGTTAACAATGTCTTCCATACATAAAACATGTTTTGATGAGTAAGAAACAAGTTCCCTCCCAAACCCAAAAATACCAAAACATCCCACTTATCTAAATGCCATTACCACAGTCATAATTTTCTAGCTAAGTTTATGCATCCAATCTAAACTAGAATGTGTTCAACCGTAGCATATTATTTATTCACAATACAACACCAATGCAAAAATACATATACCTAATCATCTAACTAATTCAATCAACATTACATAATATACCTAACTTGGTTAAGGTAATCCACCTTTGACTATGAAACCTACTCCATCCAACTTCCTTACCCAAGAGTTGCAATAGATGAAGGTTACAATTCAATCTATCTAGATCATAAAGCAAACAAAGAAATTCAAATGAGATGAAATATGCTCTTATCCATTCAACATGGAGTATCCAAAAATACCATTTATGTCAGATTATGAGCTACTTAACTTTACCAAATATAAAGGCAAAGGTGACCCTAAAGAGCATCTGAAATATTTTTTTGTTTCTTTCTAGCTAGTGACATATAACAACATATAATTACGTCTACTCTTTCCAATGAGTCTATCCAAATAAGCCTCAAAATGGATTTTGAAATTATTGAAGAAGTTTATACCTAACTTTGATGATATTTTAGATAAGTTTGTACAACATTTTTCATATAATCTTGATCACACAATTATAATTGTGGATTTGGGCCAAGCTAAATAGAATGCTGGTAAAAGCTTCACTACATATTTGTAATGTTAGAGAGCACTAGTGAGCTAGTTTACTCATAACCTACCAACTAAATAGTTGGCCATGATATTTACTAGGAGCTTACATAGTGAGATATATTACCATATTGAGTAATATGGTGCTCATACATTTAAAGAGGTTATAGATAAAGGAATACAAATTGAGAAATCCCTTATAAACAATGAGATAATCAAGTTATCTTCTTCTAACCAGAGCCAAAATCAACATTAAGGCCGACAGAACTAGAACCATAATTAAAGCTAGAAACATAATCAAAACCTAATTCAAATACAAGATTTAATGCTACCTCAGGCCAATAATAATGAGAGACCCAAACCCTAAAATAATAATAAGAACGTTATCATTAATGGGGTCACTATATCATGCCATGTTCAAATTATGTAAACACAAACTGTCCATTTACGTCCACCCATTTGGCAACCACCTCCTCCATACATTCAACCAAGACCTCCACAAAATCAACAACCATAAAATCAAAACCAATTATAAGCCCCTCCCTCAAGGAGAAGACTGCCCATTGCTAGATAATCCAATGACCTTGGTGAACCCATTGAATTTGTGTTCCAAAGATTAGTCTAGGAAAATATGTTTGGTTGGACAATGTCAAATCCATTTACTAAAGGGATTATTTTTCCTGATTGGTATAAAGAACATGAATTTTTTGAGTATCATCATGTTAAATGACATTCCATATGATATTCTATCTAACTCAGGTATTTAATTGAGAATATACTAGACAATGTAGAGATAGAAAGAGACACCCATACTCCTATGAACAATCATAACTTTGATATCTACCAAAATCCATTACCTCAATATAACAATAATAAACACCAAAAATAGAAATAATAATGGTAGAAAACTCCATCGTAAAATAAACAGTAACAATGCCAACTATAACAATAATAGCAAAATGGTTAGAACCAAGGGTAAACTTACCAAACCAACCAAGGAGGCCATTATATTGTTGTGTATACCTATAAAAATGTTGTAGGGCATGTTTTAGGTGGTCATGTTTCAACTATCATCATTAATACTTGGCTAACTACCAACAAACTTAGACCTTCACTCAATAATGCCTATCAGTTGAACAATACCTACCAAACTCCGTATGTTGATAATTATTTTTCAGACTATGTTATCAGTCAAGCTTAACACCACCCCAAAATTATCATTCCATGCCTCATTACCTACCTAGCCAATTTCCAAAGCCAAGTACTAGATCAAAATATCATAATACCAACTCGACAAGCCAAGATCACTATCAAAGGACCATAGCTGAATACTACAAGTGATCCCATTAATCTTTCCATGCCTATCAAAAATAAACCAACCGATAAAACTAAGGGGAAATCCTATGATATTATGGAGTAGCTAACGAAGACACTTATGCATATATAAATTATGTATTTGTTGTGTACATCTAGCATACACAAATACATCTTAAATGAATACTTGAACCAATCCCTCATGCTAGATGATATCATTCCAGATAAATTCAAATCCATGGTAGGACACTTGGCCCCTGACCAATGTCTTACCTTTGACCAAAGTGATATGTCATCCTTGGGCCATCTGTATAACTTATTTTATATCAAGTTCAATATAATGAACCATAGAGTTAAACTTGTCCTTGTAGACAATGGTTTGGGCCTAAACATTGTGTCTCTAAAGTTGGTCACACATATTGGATATATAATAGTTGAATTGTAGCCACATACCATCATTATCAAGGCATATGATAATGAAGAACAAGAATCTAAAGGTACTATTAGCTTGCCATTAGTCATTGGGCCTTTGACCCATGAAACTTTATGCCATGTTTTGGACCTATAACTATCTTATAATTTTATTATTAGGCTAACCTTGAATCCATGAAATTAGAGCCATATCTTATACATTGCATCAACATATAAAATTCCCACATTCAGGAATGGAAGTGACTCTACTAGATAATCTTTAGCCATATCAGTATTGTAAATGTCTCGAGTCTAAGTATAAAATATATAACTATCAATTTATCATGAACCCTATGCCCAAATTTGACAGAGAAAGAGACGAGAAGGAAAAATCCATTGAATAAAGACTAGAAGCTAATTACATTGACCCAAATAGTTTAGCTTCTACCTCATCCATGTCTCCACCAAAAATTTCTAATCACTTATATATAATTGATGAAGGTCTCAAATAATATAGTACACATTATGAATTCCATATTACCAAATTACTACAAAATCTAAAAACCTTTGGAAGACCTAAGGCCAAAACTACCTACATAGAGTGGCAAACCAAGAAAAAATCTCAGCCAAACAACACCATTATTTTCAAACTAGCCTTTAGCCTAGAACAAGACCCCTTAGCAAAAGATGATTTATGGATTTACATTGATGAGTTAGCTGATAATTACAAATGTATAAATTATCTTATTCCTAACAAGATTATGGATCACCTAGCTTATGAAGGTAGAGGCCTAGAAATACATCAACAAGGAATGATTGAACTAATATCAATGATTAAGTACAAGGGAACCCATGGTATTGGATTTAAATTAATTGGGTTGGCCCCACATACCTTATTCACATTCTAACACCAATGAAAAGTGATGATGATGTTGGCAGCAATGTAGAGTTCAATTATAACATATATGATGACCTTGACACCATAAAATTGTTTCATGTTCATCAACCTCCATCATTAACTCTTTACCATCCATAATTGATAGACTGGGATGAACAAGAGTTAATAATTTCATTAGATGAGTTTGAAAATGATGAGGCCATATGCAACTTTTTAGGATTAAGGAATCACATTCCTTTAGGAAACCAAAAGTAAGGCTTTTCTATTAGATTGGATCCTACTACCTACTTTGGAGAGTGGGTGAACTTCACTGGCCAAAAACAAAAATAGAATCAAACATTGATGTCTAAAAGTGAAAACCTCTTTGAGGTACTATATGACCAGGGTAAAAGTAAAGATAAAGACAAATATCTTGGTGAAAACTGGTTTCTAGCACCATTAGATGGGGATGTTCACCCCTCATCCTATGAATCATATGCAACCTATAGCCTAAAGTCTATTTATGGATCCAAGATTAATATTAAGGCACAACAATATTTTGCATAGATTATTAAAGAGTTCCTTAAGGTATTTGTTTCATGGCCTTTGCTAGCATTAGGAGATTTTAATTCATCCTACTTGGGAGAATTAGATGAGCCAATCCAACTAGAGGACTTTGTCATTGCTAATTAGGTTAACTCCTTGTTAACTATTTTAGATAATAGTTCTACACTTATTTTAGGGGACACTTCATAGGTTAGAACTCCTGAGAACCCAATGTGGATTAAATTAGGTGCATCCCTCATTGAAGAGGAATTTGTAGCCATATTAACATGGGATCATTTAGACATGCTAGGTTTAGACCTTGCCTTGGTTGTACACCATATTATTGTACATATTGATACCAAACCCATTAAGCAAAAGTTATGTAAGATGCATCCTGGTATTTTTGTTCTAGTCAAGAAAGAGTTGGAGAAAATCTTAGATGCAAAATGCATCAGGTTGATTGACTACTCTAAATGGATTTCAAATATTGTGCCAGTGAGTAAGAAACCATAAGGTATCAAAATCTACATTGATTCCATAGATATCAACAAAGCCTATCTGAAAGATGACTTTATTCTACCTAATATTGACATGATAGTTGAATCGATGTCTAGATATGAAATTTTTTTCTCTCATGGATGGATTTTTGAGGTATAATCAGATTAGAATTGCATTAAAATACCATCACAAGACAACATTCATCACTCCATGGGAAATGTTTTATTATCAAGTGGTGTTGTTTAGACTTAGAATGTAAGAGCCACATACTAAATGGCCATGAAATTAATTTTTTATGATATGATGCACAACATTATTGATGACTATGTTAATGACATCCTAGGTAAATCAAAGACCTGTACAAATCATCTAGTTGTACTACAAATAATCTTTGAGAGACTTCACGAGTATAATGCTAGGATTAATACAAAGAAGTGTGTATTTAGCATAGATTTTAGAAAACTATTGGGATTTATTATTTCTTGAAGTGGCATTGAAGTTAATTCATATAAAGTTCATGTAATTATAGAAATGCTACCACCATCTACCTTGAAGTAGCTCTATAGTTTTTAGGGCAAGATCTAGTCAATCAAACACTTCATCTTATAATTGGTTGATAAATGCCATCCATTTACATAATTAATGAATAAGGTGTTACATTCTCTTGGAATCAAGAGTGTTATAAAGCATTAAATCAACTTAAGGAATTTATTTCCAACCCACCTATTTTATTGCCATCGATGCCAAACAAGCCATTGCTAATTTACCTCTCAGCAACTAAAAATGCCCTGGGAGCTCTTTTGGCCCAACATGATGAACAAGGTAAAAATCATGACTTGTATTATTTAAGCAAAACATTGGTCACATATGAACATAATTATACACCAAATGAAAAATCTTATTTAGCAATGGTGTTCACAACCCAAAAGTTACACCATTATATGTTGAACAACAAGACCATGATTTTCTCCAAATTAGATCCACTCAAGTATATACTTTCCAAATCAACTTTATAGGTCTACATGATAAAATGGATCAAGTTATTGAGTGAGTTTGAAATTGAATATGCCAATCAAAAGGCCATTAAGGGATAAGTAATTACAAATCAACTTGTATAAACTCATCCTCAAGATATCCAAACTCTTACATTTGGATTTCAAGATGAGGCCATTATAATCGCTGAATAAGCATAAACACCTCCAAAGGAAGAACAATGGAATATATAATTTTATGGATCACTCATAGCTCTTGGATTATCTATCAAAATATTATTTTTAACACCATAAGGGGATCTTATTCCAAGGTGCCTTTGTATTAGATTTCCCTATACCAATAACATAGTATGAATCACTCATTTCAGGGCTTCATCAGTAGTATAGTAGAACAACCAAAATTTACTAGTGCATGGTGATTCTCAACTAATAATCACTTAGATCACATAATAGTACCATACCAAGGATAAGAAGTTGGTACTCTATAAAGATGTGGTTGATAATCTCAAGCAACAGATTTACAACATCGAACTTGAAATAATACCTCAAGCCAATAATTAAATAGTTGATGAAATGGCTACCATTGGATCCATGATTCAGATTATAGATAGATCAAGGGATTATCAATTTCTTTTAGAACATCTCTTAGTGTTAGCATATGAACAATCAACCGTTGATATGGTTTGTGACATTGTTGGTTCCACATCTCCTTGGTACTTAGACATATATGCCTATCTTCAAGACCAAACTAAGCCTCCTAACTTATCACAAAAAAATAAAAAATACTTTATCCACAAGGCCTCTTATTATACCCTACTTGGAATAACCTTATATTTTAGAAGCTATGATGGAACTCTACTTTGTTGTTTACCTTCAGTGGAATCTAGAATAACATTAAGCAAAGTTCACAAAGGAGTGTGTGGATCCCACACCAGTGGGGAAATATTAGCCAAAATATTTCTACATATTAAGTTTTACTATCTACCTATGAGAGTAGGTGTAGCTACTATTATATCCCAAAATTTCACCCTAAATAAGTCAAAGATACCTTCTCAAATTTGTGATAACATGGAACTATCTATGCATATAGAAAAGTTTCTACAATATATAGATATCTAGATTATGGGATAACTCCCTTGATCTATCTCTTAGGCTCACATAGTACACTATACTAACCACTTATTTGGGTGTGAAAAGGGAAGAAGTAAACATAAAAGTAACCTACACGAATGGAGGTGATACACCGAATATATCTCCAAAAACCTACTTGCATTTGCACTAAGAAGGTAGGTTGCTAAAATTGATCTCAACTCAAGGTTCTTCTAGCATAAGTGTTTCTACATGGAGGTAGATTGATATGCATATCCATAGGTGGGTTAATAAGAGGTCTAGTCTTAGACATTGCTAATCTCTCTCATACTTCAAAATACACCTATAAAACATATACACTTCATGAGACCTGTTAGAAGAAATGCTACTCACACAATACACACAAGAGCAGAATGGAAGCAAGGAGAAAATATTCATTACTTGTCATCCAAATGGACCACTTAACATACATAGGCAAGAATTGTAGAGACTAAATCAGATTCATAACTTTATTCAAAAGAAAAAAAAGATGTCAAACCAATAGGGCTTCACCATAACAAATGTGGATCCTTTATAATGCCAAGAGAGAGAAAGGTTCCACTAGGTATGAAAAAATGTGGATCCTTTATAATGTGAAGAGAGAGAAAGAGTGACGTTAAAGGGTCATAAGGACAAGTGTCAAGTCTTGAAAACTAGTTACAATTCAACATAATGAGTTGGAAAATATTTCATGAAGTTATCTTGGACAAGTCTCAATCACAAACATGACATCTTCCTCGAGTTGGTGAAGGGACACTCCATTATCCTTCTTGTAACCATCCTTCTCAATGAGGAGTAAACTTATCTATTCAAAACTATCTTGGAAGTCCTTGACACATGTACCTTGACTTGATAATATGGAAACAAGATTGTGACAGTCATGATACACCCCTCAACCGATGACTTTTTCTTTACCACTTATTATTCACTTCTTGTAGTCACTCATTAGCCCTCTAGGCCTGATTTCTCACACTTGTCACTAAGGTGACCTGTAAATGCTTAAGGATATTCATTATAGGGATGTGAGACACCTATTCAATATTTCTTTATCTTCTATTATATCATGTAGACTTTAAGAAACTTAGTAGCACACTTCTTACCTCCAATTTTGATAGTCATTCTCCTCACTATTTTGTCCAAGACTACCTATAATAATTAGCTTAATAGAGGGGTTTCCATGCATGAATAAGGTGAAAATAAGGTTTGAGGAGTTAGAACACATCTCTACACACCTTCCACCATGACTTTCATCTATTCATTCCCTTCTATACCATCAAATCACCTCAAATCCTATAGAAAACACTGAATTTGCTTCATCCATACAAGTGACAAAATGGAATAATTGAATGTCAAGGAGCCTGAGAGAGTGATAAGTAGGTCTAAATAAAATTTTAGGTCAATTGACCCCTTTTGAATGCATTTTTCATCATATCTTTATCATTGAGTTCTTGAGAGGGTTTTAGGTCCTTTAGGTTCTTAATGATGATTCATAAAAGTTAAGGCCTTAACCCTCAAACCAATGCCATTGAATTTGATTTCAAGACCTCTGCACATTGTCCATATATATATGAGTGAAAAAAATTGCTTCTCGATTAGCTACTTGTATTCTAGACACCCCTAATATAAATTTAGACCAAAAATGGTCAATTTGAATTGATCTCTACAAACCAATGATTCTTATCGATCCTTCTCTCTCCCATGAATTATTTAAAATTTCTTGGGAAGATCATATGGTCACATGAATGACATTAGAAGCCATGAGGATTCATACCTAGTTCTAGGCCTAATAGGCATAGATTGTGCATTTGAGTATGTGACTACCTATGAGTGGTCGTAGTGGCTATAGGTGATTTTGCACACTTGGTCTTTTTCTTCACATTTTTAGGAGAATTACATTGGCCTGAGGTCCATATGAACTATGTAATTAGCACTTGGATACATGGGGTATCTCGGGTTAGCTGAGCCACCTTCCTTTTTTTTCAACCACTTCTTTGCCTTAGGATTCTAGGAATCCTAGATATTTTACAAGCAACCACTTGTCCTTTAGTTTCCCCATCCTTATTGGCCTCAATCATACGCTCTCATCATTTTATGAGTTAATATTTTGAGCATTATGTGTTCAAAATTTGATGCAAAAATGACCATTTATCTTTTCTTACGCACTTACCATTTTGAAAGCAATCTATGTTTGAACACTCTCACTATTTTACAATCAACCTCAACTAATGCTCTCTCCATTTTGAGAGTTCATTCTCATTCCAAGCCTTAGATGTAGTAAACACTATAAATTACCAATTCAATTCATTAGTCTATACTCATTTTTAGACTTTTAGCATGGTTTTAGCCTAAACCATACTCTCACCCTAGCATGATTTATTCATGTTAATGCTTTCATGACTATAGACGTCATCCCCATCTTTTTTTATGCAATCATTATTTTACAAAATCATTCCCATTTTCATCTACAAGTTAATCATGTTTTTTCAACATTAATTTTATTCTATGCCATATGTTAGGAGAACTAAATTTGGCCTAAAGTTCACATTGGATCTTGTGTCCATAGAAATATGTAGGCAACATCCACTTACTAGTGCATCTAGAGTTTGTATCTCCAAGAATCTGAAAGGAACCACCAGTGTTTGTTAGGGTGCTAAATCAAACCACTAAGAGGCTAGAAGGCTTAAGGGTTCTATGGGCTACATGAGATCTATAGTGGTTATCCGATTTACTAGCTTGCACCAAGCTATAGATAGACTTGCAAACCAAGTTGGGGCTAGCATGAACCAGCACACAAAGTATGCAAATTACTTTAGTTCAACCATAGTAAGGCAAGTAGCCAAGAATAGACTATGGATTGCATAAATAAAGCAAAACTAAAAATACCAAAAGGGGAGAGATAAAAATAAAAACGTAAATCTAGAAGATAAGGAACTTTGAGGCCAAATGAAAGATGTTTTAAGTACTAAATACATTTACAAGAAAGGGTTCAAGAGCATGCCTATTCTAGATTTGATCTATCCTTCCAATTCAATACTATTGTTTTCTAACAATGCAATGTTCTAGTTTAGTAAGAGAGAGAATGTTTAAGAAAGTTTTTTAGTATGTTTTGAGCATGTATATCTCTACTATGCAATGAGGAAGGGTTCAAAAGAGAGAAATGGTATGTAATAAAGGAATATTTCAAGCAATGAAAGTATTCTTTAAACATATACAGATGCAAGAAACTTTGGAAACTAATCTAAGCAATACATAAAATAACTATTTCATTAAAATAGTTTAAACCCTAGCATATACACTACACAAAACAATGGAGTTTCACTTTGCATAGCAAAGTGCCCTCAGATCAAGCTCAAATACAAAGTTTAGATGTTCTACCAATTAGGAATCCAAGATAGGAAGCAATGTAGGAGGAAGACCAAGCTATGTGCAAGCTGAAGTCCAAACCAAAATCCAAGAACAAAGGAGGATGTGAAGTGAGAACTTGCAATGGTGTAAGATCTCAAACCAATTGCCCAAATTAGGTGAAATGCCAAATTTAGAAGATTGGGATCAAGCCATAAGGAAGTAGGAACAACTGAGAGTATCAATGGAGTCTCTAAGCAAGGTGTGTAGAAGCATATGGGATCTTCTATCCCCAATCAAGCTCAAGAGTACCAAGAATGAATCAAGAGAGATTAAAAAAGGCATGAGAGTCAAGAGAGGGAAGAAGAATCAATGGAGAGATGGAATGGGAAGAGAGAGAGGCTCAAATAAATGAGAAAGAAGCATATATCCCCACCCAAATCTACCAAATGACCTAAAACTAGCTATTTTTTACCGTTTGGCTTCATATTGTTCCTTTTAGACATATTATACCCATGTCATAGCCTAGGCCACAACTTTGGTGAAGGAAACATGCATCATAGGTTGTAGGTTTCCTTCACACAAGCTATGGCCTAGGTCAAACATGATCTTGGGTGGGTCAACAGGGTTCTAGGAGCCTTGAGGGGGTCTCTAGAAGGCCTGTCTTGTGTGCAAAAGGGTCAATATGGACTAGGGATGTATAGGAGGTAAGAATATAATGTAGGAGAAGTACAAGTAGGTGGTATATGTCTCAAAGTAGGATAACCAAGGTTAGTAGTCTTTCACATGAGCCAATGTGTAATCATAGGGAGAGTAGGGTCACGAGAAGTAAGATTACATATGCCTCGAGGTACAAATAATCAGTGTTCAAATGAACAAGGAGTGATGTGTAGTACTTAAAAGCCCCACCAAAGCAAAGGAAAGCAAGAATTGAAAAGGTAAAAGAAAACATTACCTAAACTTACTAGATAAATATAGAAGCAAAAGAAGTCAATGGCACAATCCCTAGGTGAGAGTACAAATGCTATGTAATCTAAAATCCAACTCCAGATCTAGATCTAGATCCTATAAAGAAGGGACACAAGTGATATAAAATCAAAGCATACTATATATAATGACATTCACTAGGGAATCAACCCTAGTGTTCTTCCTATAAGGGATATGGGTGAACTAGATGTCCTTAAAGAAAGAGAGCAAATCACACATCACCTCAAAAAGGGGGAGTAACTCAGAGTTAAAGATGGCCCAAACACCAGTGAGTTGAGACATGACTAAGAGTGAGTGAAAGAATAACTGCACATAGCATGTGCCTAACTCATGGGTGTTAGTTAAGGTGCTAATAATTGTGTGATACTCGGTGGCATTATTCATCTCATTGGTAAGGAAGAAACTAACTGCAATAAGCTTATAGCCCCACTAATCATCAATAACCCAAGCCATAACTACTGGTCTCAGGTTTCCTTGACTACCACCATTAGTATGAATCACCATTGAGAGGTGCACTATAATGGGGGTTGAGGATGCAAGAATAATGACTACATAAAGGCGATATCAAAATAAAATGATGTAAGTGAGTTACATGAGGAAAACAAATGATGAAATCAAGCCACAATCATAATGGTTAACCAACACTGGCCATGGTGAGAGGTAACAAGGGAAAGTGGGAGGAAGTTCAAAGAAGATAAAGACCAGTTGACAAGACTGGAGTAAGTCCTAAACCATCATAGCTAGTTGAAAACCCTACCTACAACCATGATGAATAAGAGAGAGAGGGAGTTAGAATGGATTGACTATAAAAAATCAAAGAAACAACTAACTAAAAGAAGCATATCAAGTAACTTCTATCCCTGGGTGCCCACAAGATGAGACACGGGCTTGGGAGGTCAATAGGGACCAATACGAGGCTAAATCAAGCCTAAATAATCTATAGATAAAAAAATAGAGGCAACCAATGTGCTCAAAATGTGCCAAAACCTTTATGATAGAGGTTTTATGGTTTGAAACACAAAAATGGGTAAAACACCCAAAAAGGGCCCACAAAAAGCAAGAAAAAGGGCTAAAAAGAGGGAAAAAGAGAGAAAAAGGTCATTTTCACTCTTATTTTCACTTTGGGAGAGTTAGAGGAGAGCCCACGAGTAACCAAAGCCTAAGTAGAGCATACAAGGACATGGGAGTGCATCAGAGATGCACAAGATGGTTTGAGTAAGTCTTGTGAATGAATTTTGTCAATTTTATTCATTTTTTGGGGTTTGGGAGGCCCTTAATGCATTTTAACTTATTTTAGAAGATTCAGTGGATGAATCAGACAAAATAAGGGTTCAAAATTATGGGCTTAATGATACAAAGAAATTGAGACCAATGGGGGTCCAAATGGAGCTTCGTAGAGGGAGAACTAAGGAGCCTTGGGGTTCTTCAAGGTGTCCCAATGTAGGCCACGACTTGGCCTACCCAGGCCACAAATTTCCATAGAAAACCATGGCCTTGGGTAGAAAGGGGTCAGAATAGCCCTTGAAGACCCTAACAGAGCCTGGGAGGTCCCAAAAGGGGTCGAAAGAAGAAGGATAAAGAAAAATAGATAGATAAAAAACATAGATTTTTACTTTCTATTACTCATTTTTTAGCCAGTGGACTAATCCATTTACCTGTTTACTTGCATATGTAGACACATAAAGGAATTAGCCTACTAAATAAGGGAGGACCTTCATAGGTGAGAGAGAGGCAAACACAACAAGATGGGCCATATGAGGTGACCAATAGAGAGAGAGTTCCAACATGGTTGGCCAAGGAGGTAGATGCTCTTCTAGTGGTAGACCAGGATTGCTTGCAGAGTGTAAGACTTTGGAGGCTAGTACACATACCCTTACGACATTATTTTAAAGACCTAGTGATTGTATTAGTCACCACATGAGTACCCAAGAGGCATTTTTTGAAGTTGGGGCTTGAACTAGAGGCTGTCCTTAGCATTGAGGACATCTACCAACTCTATAGGTCATATCCAAAGGGCAAAGAGATAGAGCTACAATCAGTGCAAGACATAATAACAATAGATCTCTACTTGGTGGGACCCCACCTGTAATGGAACAACCATGAAGTATAGATCGTAGAGTTATTACCAAGGGTACCCACTCTCTAGATAATGATATTAGGGACTATAGTCAAGCAACTCCATGCCAGCCAAAGTATAAGACAACTACCACTTTCATAGATAGGAGTGGTCTAACGAGCTGAGGGAGGATAGAGATTTGGTTGGGGTCAGTATATCTTAGTGGATTGTACCAATAACTAGATCATATTCGATGCATAAGGTTGGGTGGATTGACACAACCTAGTCTACTCATGTCTCAAGCCTACAAGAGGCTCCCACTGATATGGCTATGGACACCATATGGTAGTAATGCATACCTTACACTAGAGGAGGGTATGGCACTAGTTGCATGGTTCATAGAGAGGGCAAGACCTATGCAAAACACTTTGGATCCAGACATATTATCAAGATACATCCAAGATCCCTATAGGTCTATAATATGGTCAGAGGATGCTAGGGTAGAGTCTTACTTGGGATGAGAAGAGCTCTAAGGTCCACAAGGATCATACCATCATCTAAGGAGATAGGCTCTGGTAGGGAAAGGGAAATAAGCACAACTTAGGCCAGCTAAGGCTGAGCCTAATAGGTAGCCAAGGTAGAGTGAGGGGGTGACAATAGAGAGAGGTGACAATAGATAGAGGCCATTATGGTGAGGACCACTACCACCAAGAGGAGCATGACCTATAGGAGGGCCACAAAGGCCATCAACAGTTCTAGGTAAGACAAGTGTAATTTCTAGATATCCCTTCATTTTGATACTCATCCTTAGCGAGAGCAGATATGTGACTAACATATGTGATATGTGTGTATGTAAGAGACTAGGCTAGCTATACTAGACCCTAGGTGGACCTACTATTAAGGGAGATATTCCCTAATGTGGTGGGGATACCACTAATGGAGTGGGTACCACATCTACTGGTGGGACAAAGCCACATACTTAGTTCTAGCATGTTGGTGCATGAGTCTCACTCAATTTGGTGACGGCATGACATAGGATTCCATAACTAGAGGTTGAGTCAACATGGCATGAGGCATTTATAATAAACCACAATGTGGCTATAGTAGAGACTAAGGCAAGATTAGTGTGAGTAGAGGTTGAGATCGATCGACTATGGGCTGAGCTAGCTCGAGAGTAGATCAAAGGAGTTGAGGCACCTAGAGTGAGGGTAGATAAGTTAATTACATTGAAGAAGAACATATCTTGATTGTTTGAGAGGTGGAGATTGAGATATCCACCTAGAACATGACTATCATAGATACTACCTAGTCATAGGTTGACTAGGCATGCATATGTATCTATGCACATAGCATTTTTTTGGAGACTGTGAGCCCATGTGATGTACATAGAGAAAAGTATTTTTTTTTATGATATATATATAGTGGTTTCATCATTATTATCACATATGTGTATATTATTTTGTGTGTGATGTGTATGTTTCATCTAATATAGACTACTAGATACATATGATTAGACTGTAGAAATTGCTAATAAAGAACCCACGTGCACACACATATACCAATGGCATGAAGGTTAGTAGTGATAGAAGAAAGGAAAGGCTCACCTTAACACTATAGGAAACTTTCATGGAGGGCCATACGAGCCCTATAAATGAAATGTCTTAAAGCATAACCCATTGATTAGGTGTTACAAGGGCTTGACTTCAAGGGTCAAGAGATGAAAAGCCCCATTTTCTAGGGAGGTGATGATGACAAAATGGCCAAACCATTTGTGTGTGAGTTTTCCCTTCTTATGATTCTCCTTATAAAAAATGAGGATTGTATCACACACCTTGAACTGATGAGGGTGCACCAACTTCTTGAATTGGTGGTGCTAATGGTGCTGGTAAGCACAATTGTACTCAAGAGTGACCAGGGATCACTTACCTAACTGCGCAAGGTCAATGAGATGAGCAGCACATTTTTACTCATTAGAAAGAGAATTGAAGGTATTAACCCATAGTGAATGGATTAAGACCTCAAAGGGAAAAACAAACTTAGACCCATACATGAGAAAGTATGGGGTTGCCCTCGTGGCCATTTGAAAGCTAGTTCGATAGGCCCAAAGGGCAGGATAGAGCATGAGATGCCAATCTTTCTTGGACTAGGCAATGGTACAAAGAAGCATCTTCTTCAAAGTTTTATTTGAGGACTCTACTTACCCATTTTGCTGGGGGTAATGCATAGAGGAGAAATGGATCTTGAACCCAAATCATTCAGTAAGATCATGCATCTTGGGGCTTTAAAAGCCTAGACCATTGTCAGCCATAATCACAGTAGGAAATTTGAACCTACAAATAAGTTGGTTCAAGATGAACTTGGTGATGATATTTTCACACATGATACTAAGAGGCATGGCCTCAACCCACTTCATAAAATAGTTAGTGGTGGTGATGAACCAGTGATGTCCATCAGAAGAGGCAGGTTTGAACTTGCCAATAAAAGTCAAGAGATCAAACTGAAAAGGGCCAAGTGATCAAAATAGAGTGTAGGAGGTCAGTCAGGGCATTGATAACATCCCTTATGACTTGACACATCTTACACTTCTTAGCGTACTAGACTACATCCTTAAAAAGAGTAGGCTAGTAGTAGCCCATCTTGATAATATGCTAAGCAGTGGCTTTTCCTCCTGGGTGGCCACCACAAATTCTCTTGTGGGACTCCTTAAGCACTAGAGGGATGTCCTTGGGGGTGACACACTGTATCAACACACCATCAAGACCCCTCTTAAACAAGACACCACTAATGATGACATAGTGAATGGTGAGTTTATGAATATGATATAATTCTTGTAAAGATGTAGTGGTGGGATAAGATTAGTCTATAAGGTAACAAACAATATCCTGATACCAATCACACTCAGAGACCTCAACACAGTCGATCGAGTAGACCATCTCATTAGGAAAGGCATCATCAACTAGCTCCATGTTTAGGTTGGGTAGTGTACACTTAGTGAGTTAGTCAGCCAAAAGAAAACCCTTGGTGGAATTTTGGTTAATGATGCTGATTCGGGCAACAATTCAGGCAACAATTTGGGTGATGGGTCCACCCCAATTGATGATGGAACTTTTGGGAGCCATAACTTTTGCACCCTAGATCCAATTGACTCACCGTTTGAACTAATGGAAAGATAATAATGAGGGGAACATCATGAGATGGAATTGATCTTTGATCAATGAAGTTTAAACCCTAAAAACCCAATGGAAGTGCCCTAAATTTCAATTTTAGTAGTGCGATCTAAAAATAGTATTTTTCTAAAAATAGTAATTCCTCGAATTCTGTATTGTTGTAAATCATGGAAGTCAAACCACTCAATCTCCCTTGAGATTGGTGAGATTCCAAATCCTCCTCCCACATTCAAAAAATGTATAAATTAAGATGTAACCTAAAATGGAAATCAGACATCTCTTCTTAGATATAAGCATATGTTTGGGTCTGCAAATTTTATCAGTAAGACATCTCTTCTTAGAGATAACATTATCTGAATTGTCTTGTTCTATTTTTTTTGGAATTATCTTTAAACAAAAGCTTTTGATTTTTGGATTAGATGTGGAGGTTAAACTTTTGAAGAAGCATGATCCACCTCACAGTCCTACCAGTAAGATGTGTCTTACTGAGCAAGTAACAAAGTGGATCAAAATGAACAATCATGTTGGTAGTTTATCCCAACATGTAATTTTGCAACTTCTTTGTGGTGAAGATGAAAGAGAGGCATTGATTCTCAACAAGAGAATAGTTGAGTTTAGGGCCAACCAACATGTGAGAGATGTAGTAAACAACTCTCTCCCTATGGGTGTCATCCTTTTAGCATAACATGCCTTCGATGAAAATATTAGTGATAGAGGTGTATAAGATGAAATCATGCCCCTGAATGGGTGCCATCAGGTTGGGAGGATTATGAAGTAGATGATTCAATTATTCAAAATCCACATGGACTTTAATAGACCACAAAAATGAAGTGTCTTTGTATAGGAGATGTGTGAGGGGTATGGATTTGTGAGCATACTCCTCTAAGAAATGTTTGAGAAAGTTGAGTCTTCTTAGGAAGGATTGAAACTGGATGAACTTACATAGGGGAGGCATCTCAAGGATCACCTTGATCTTACCAAGATATACTTCAATGCCCCTCTACAAGATGAGGAAGCTAAGAATATTTCTAGTTGAAATGCTAAAAACACACTTCTCAAGGTTGAACTGATGTGATAATCTCAGAAATACTCAAAGATGATTTTGAGTTCTCTCACATGCTCATCCTACTTATGATATTTTATAAGGAGATCATCAACATAGCACTCAACTATCTTGTGGATAAGGTCATGGAAAAAGTGGGTCATACAATGTTGATATGTGGCCTCAATGATGTTTAGACCAAAAGGCATGATGGTGTAGTATAAGGTACCTCATGGGGTAGTGAACATTGTTTTGTGCTAGTTTTTAGGTGTAAGTTAGACTTGGTTGTACCTAGATAAACCATCAATGAGGGATATGATCTCAAAACTAGTGGTGGTATCAACAATCTATTCTATCAAAGGAGTAGGAAAATTGTCCTTTGGGTAGGCCATATTGAGATCTTGAAAGTTGATGCAAATATGAATAGCCCCATTCTTTTTGAGAATAGGGACAGTGTTAGAAATCCATTAGGGATAGTCAATAGCTTAGATAAATCCAACTCAGATGAGTTTCTTGATCTCTACTTTGACCAACTGGGAGATTTTAAGAACCATGGGCTATTACTTTTAGCAAATGAGTTGGGCCCTGTTATCCATAACAAGGTTATGGATGACTATGTTAGGATCCATTCCCTTCAAATCAGTGTATTCGCAAGTGAATATGTCTAAAAATTTATGTAAGAAGGTGACCAAAACATCCTATTCCTCAAGGAAAAGGTTAGCACTGATTTTAAAGATCCTAGGCCTTGTTGAAGTGCCAAAGTTGGCACATATGGATCCTTAAACATCCATAGTGTTACCTTCCTTGAAACACTCAGACACAAGAGGGAGTGACTCATCTAACACTTTAGGTTCAATCACTAGGACATTTACCATATGAAGGCCTAGGGTTTGTCCCATCTATGAGAAAAATCTCCAAACCAAGGAGATAAAGGGGATAATGATACTTACAACAAGCTTGCATATGCTCACCCCTTGATTCATAAATGAATCAAATCCTTCCCCCTCCCTAGATAGATATATAGTTGAGTGACACATATCTATATAAGTCCCCCTTATCCCTAAATAGTGGTGGGGCTGACCCCCCTCCCTATATAGATTATAGATATGGCTCCTCTAGCTATGGAATATAATATATTTATCTGGGGCTGTTGGGGGAGGAATAGAGATAGTTGGGCAGGGCCTATCTAGTATATACCCCCTCCCCCTCTATCTAAATTTCTAGATAGATCTAGAGGGTCTAGATCTATAGATGTTGGGTTGAGATGAGCTAAGCCTTTATCTCCTTGAATAGGTTGCATGTCATAACATGAATGAAACAACACTTGAGATTAGATTTAACCATCCTAACAGTCTCAACAGGAGATGCATGGAAAGAACCTACACTTTGATGGGAAAAGCATGACATAAGGGGGAACTCAACATCTAGGGAAACATATTGGAAGAGATCTTTGAAAAGAGATGGGTTGGCCTGGTATTGCAGAGTAGAAGAGGGAGTTGATCGACATGTGCTAGGATCTGAAGGAATAAACTTGATCGGTACTCATCTGGATTAAAATATTTATCCTTGAGGAAATGTGACTCAAAAATAGGTGTATGAGAATATATATACCCCCATGAGGAGATAGCCAAATCCTCACCTAAGGGCTTTGTCTTTGTGTAAAGCAACACCCAAGGATTTGGGTTAGCCTCCAAGGTATGAACCTCACCTTCATGCACAAATTACATCATGAAAAATGTGTCTAATGTGATGGATTACATGGCAGTGGTCCAAGGATGACCAAGAATCATGTGTTATTAAAGATCAAAGTCTAACACATAAAACTCAATTTTGACTATCTTGGGGCCAAACTTGACCCTAAGCTTCACGTTCTCCACTAGTGTAATGGTGTCATTATTGAAATTGATAAAATTATGGTGGGAATCAGAGAGTTTCTTCTGATTGATCCCGAGCTCATTAAACACATGTAGGGGCATTATATTTAGCACATCTCCTTCATCAATAATACAACACTGGATGCAATAATAATAAATAGAAGTCTTGATGTAGAAATGATCCCTCTTTACAATAACTGAAGCATCTGGCAAAGAGATTGGATTGAAAGATAAGATAGGAGGACAAGGGTACTCATGTGCATTGAAGTTAAATAAAACTTTGATATCATCATGTAGTGGATCCTCATGAGGGAAACTAAGCTCATAAAAAATGAGGCCCCTTTGCTCAAGGTAAAGGTGAAGAAGGTCCCAAATGGAGATCTGAGTTAAGAGGCCTTGCAACTCCTCTATGACGAAGTAAGGACACTTTCTGATATGGGGAGGAATGTTACACCTAAATCTAAATTTGACCTTAAGATTTCATACCCTTGTGGGTTGGATAGGGGACCTAACACCATTAATCTCTCCAATAATTTCGATGGCCTGACTAGAATGCATGTTGACAAAGTCCTCATAGTAAGTAGATGTTATGTCAATAGCAATAATAACCTTGTTACTCTCGCACTTGGCTTTCCCTCTCAGGTTAGCCTAGGAAGAGGAGTTAGAAGAGGTGGAAGAGCAATAAGGGGAATGAGTGGCCTTAGCCTTTGATTTCTTCTTCTTCTTCTTCTTCTCCTTTTTGTGGTCAGATAGAGGCTCCTTGAAAACATTCAACTTATAGTTGGGTTTTGTAAGTGGATAACTCTAAGATGGAGGTGAGGCTTGCATACCAGACTTTTGGGCAATACAATTGGCATCATTGTGCCCCCTCATCTGATGGAAGTTTCAAAACTTGGTGGGTTCTTAAGGAAACACCATCCATTATTTTGCTGTGATTTATTCAAAATCATTTTTTTAGCTGGCTTCTTGTTCAAAGCATTGACCTTGCAGCTTTCCTTCTTATCCTTCTTCTCAGGAAGAGAATCAATGACACTATCACTGGTCACATTATGGTTATGATCATGTGAAGAGGATGAATTTTGGGAAGGGACATGCCATATGCTTACACGCATCTCAAACAATTTGATCTTTAGACACTCATTAAAACCTTCATCATAAGAGGTAGGTTCATGCTTGAGGACCTCAAGGTGAACCTCCTAACTTATTGATCTCATGAACATATCATAAAGATGGTCATCCAAGAACCTAGTCCTACATGTATGAACAACTAAATGCCATCTACGTATAAAAATCAAAGTTTGACTCACCCTTGGCTTGCATCATGGAAGTGAGTGATTGGATGCTGAGGTTAAAGGGTCTAGAAATATCAAAATATTGGAGGAAGTCATCCAGAAGGAGCTAAAAACTAAAGAAAGAATCTAGCAGTAGATTTTAAAACTAGATAAGAGCTTCAACTCATAGAGAATAAATGAAGAGCTTCAACATCATGCCTTTAATCCTGTTCCCAATCCATACATGCCATCATGAATGCTATGATATGATCTATAGGACTAAAGTCTTGCATCCCATTGAACTTAGGTAGTTCAGGCATAGGAGTAGGAAGGGGAATAACATGCACCCAAGGGGTTAGAGGATTCTGGTAGAGATCCTCATTAGCATAGTTGATATCAGGATGGTGATGAACTTCATGAGGGGGATCATGATGGTGATGATGCTACCTATGCCCATATGAATCACCATGACCATAGGGAAGATGATGATAGGGAGGTTTTTAACAAGGAGGATGCTCATGGCATAAATCATCTCTACCACAGGGTGGAGAATAGCCACAAGAAGGAAAGTGTGATGCTTCCCATGAGGATGATGGGAAGACATGGCATACTCATGTAAATGGTCATCATGACCAAGATCTCCATGGTGCTAGTCACATGCCATCACACAAGGGTTAACCAGTGGTCGCTAATTCCACTGATACGTATCCCATGGATCTCTAGTCTGTAAGTGGTGATCAAAATCATTATGCTCATTAAAAAATATAAAAGAAGGACTAAGAGGATGGGAAAAATCCCTAGGATAGGAATACCTCACTGAGTTATAATACCTATGACCCACAACATGGATAGGAGGGTGTTCTTGATCTAGTGTCTCTAGCCAAAAAATAGGAAGGGAACTCATGCAAGAGTTGGTTGATGCACTCAACACTGAGTAGGTACAAGCTATGTTTCCAAAAGAATTACACTGCTAACTCCTATGGGAATAAGGAAGAATTTCATTCACATGAAGATGTTTTTAGTAATTATTAATGATTGCACATAACTCCTCAGGCTCTAGTTGTGCAAGGAAATCTTCATCACCTTAAATGGGTGAATGAGGTATGGCATGAGGCTGAGATAAAACATCCTTAGATGAATGAAGCTCAGACTGGTGAAAATGAAATTGAGTCTATTGGTTATAGTCCTATCAATCTTGTTCCCTTTTGAATGCGAGAGGGTGTATACCACCATGCTAGGTTGAGGGAAGCTCCTCGGTCCTATTGTGTTTATGGCATTCCATTGCAAACATGGCATGCTTATTAGTGAGCCCAGGGATGAGAGCCTGAATACATCAGGATTGGTATCCCAAAGGTGGATGATTGGACATGGATGAAATGAAGCATGAGAAACATGAAAGACAATAAAAAAGGTAGATTGATGGAGAACCAAATAGGATAAAGACACAAAAATAAAGAAAGAGAAAACAACTAAGGCGAGAGCTGAAACAAAACTAAAAACAAAGCCTAACAACTAACAGAGGGGAGTTGGTTAAGATTGCTCTAAATGGGATAAAAATAATGTGAAACCATATGTGAGGTCCTACTAGGTTTATTAGAATGTAGTTCCAAGAATCTGAAGGGAACCACTAGTGTTTGGCAAGGTGCTAAAACAAACCATTAAGAGGCTAGAAGGCTTAGGGGTTTTATGGGCTCTAAGAGATTTATAGTGGCTATCTGGTTTGCTGAATTACACCAATATATAGACAAACTTACAAAATAGGTTGGGGATAACATGAATAGGCACATAAAATATGTAAATTACTCTAACGAGTCCAACCACAATAAGGCAAGTAGCCATGACTAGACTATGGATCGCATAAATAAAGCAAAAACAATAATACCAAAAGGGGAGAGATAACAATTGAAACGTAAATATAGAAGCTAAGGTACTTTGAGGCCAAATAAAAGATGTTTTAGGAAATAAAGACATTTTAAACAAATGGTTCAAGAGTATGAATATTCTAGATTTGGGCTATCCTTCCAATTCAATACTATTGTTTTCTAACAATGTAATGTTCTAGTTTAGCATGAGAGAGAGAGATAATGTTTAAGCAAATTTTCTAGTTTGTTTCAAGCATATATATCTATATTATGTAATGAGGAAGGGTTACAAAGAGAGAAATGGTATGAAACAAAGGAAAATTTTAAGAAATGAAATTATTCTTTAAACATATACAAATGCAGGAAACTTTGGAAACTAGTCTAAGCAATACACAAAACAACTATTTCACTAAAATAGTTCAAACCCTAACATATACACTACACAAAACAATAGAGTTTCAATTTTCATAACAAAATTCCCTCAGATCAAGATCAAAAATGAAGTGCAAATGTTCTACCAACCAAGAATCCAAGATAGGAAGCAATTTAGGAGGAAGACCAAGCTATGTGCAAGCTAAAGTCCAAACCAAAATCCAAGAGTAAAGGAAGAGCTGAAGTGAGAAATTACAATGGTGTAGGATCTCTACCCAAGTGCCCAAATAAGGTGCAGTGCCAAATGTAGAAGCTTGGGATCAAGCCACAAGGAATTAGGAACAACTGAGAGCAACAATGGAGTCTCTAAACAAGTGTGTAGTAGCATATGGGATCTTCTATCCCCAATCAAGCTCAAGAGTACCAAGAATGAATCAAGAGAGATTCAAAAAGGCATGAGAGTCAAGAGAGGGAAGAAGAATCAATGGAGAGATGGAATGAGAAGAGAGAAAGGATTAAATTAATGAGAAAGAGATGTGTATCCCCACCCAAATGTGCTAAATGACTTAAAACTAGTTATTTTTTATCATTTGGCTTCATATTGGCCCTTTTAGACATGTTCTGCCCAGGTTGTAGCTTTGGTGATTGAAATGTGTGGCCTAGGCCATGTGTTTTCTTCACACAATCCATGGCCTTGGTCAAAGAGGATCTTGGGCTAGTCAATAGGCTCTTGAGAGCCCCTAGGAGGTCTCTAGAAGGCCTGTCTTGTGTGCAAAAGGGTTAATATGGACTAGGGATGTATAGGGGGTAAGAATATGATGCGAGAGAGGTCTAAATAGGTGGAGGATGTCTCATAGGATGAATAGGGTTGGTATTTTGCACGTGAGCTGATGTGTAATCATGAGGAGTAGGGTCATGGGAAGTATGATTATAGAGTCAACTTGATTACCCCTTCCTTCTCTTCTATTCCCCCATTTTGTTTATTTTGTTTTGTTATCTCCTATAACCTAGGGGAAATATTGGTCATTTTTTTTGTGTTTATTGTTTATCTATAGCCTAGGGGTAATTATTTACCATTGTACCCTTTGTCATTATTGTTTATAGCATAGAGGAAACATTGTGCCATTTGTTCTTGTGTTATTTTGCTTATGTCATTGCTACCTGGCTTAGGGGTCACTTTGTCACCAAGAGTAACACCTTTATTACACATGCTTGAATAATTTGTATTATGTTTTTACTAACATTATGATTAACCATTATTTGTTTAGCTTAGTTTGTTTGTTTTCCTTTGTGTGTTTAGAATAGTTTATTTATTGCTCTTTTCTTTGCTTTGGATTGTTTAGTTATTTTGATTATTTAGTTTTACTTATTTATAGATTTGCTTGTTTTATTTGTCTATTTGTTTATTTTATGTATTTTTATTTGTTTTGTATTATTTATATTGTTTATTAGTTTATAGTGGTTTGTTTTGTTATTGTGTTTGTTTGTGATGTGTTTATTTATTTTTATTTATTGGTGTTTTGTTGTTATTGTTGTTTCTGTCCATTTAGTTTTTTGTTTATTTGTTTATTTGCATGTTGTTTCTTGGTTTGTTTATCAGTGTTTTGTTTATTAGTGTTTGGTTGTGTTTTGTTTGTTTTTGGTTTTTGGTTATTGGTGTTTTTTTGTTTGGTTATTTTTGTCTATTTATCATCTTATTGATTGTTTATATCCTTGTTCATTATTTTGTTTGTTGGGTTTGTTTGTTTATAAGGTTTGTTTGTTTTTTGGTATCTTTTATTTGTGTTTTGTTGTTTGTGTCTATTTTTTTATGTATCCTTAGTTGTTTGTGTTTTGTTTATTTTTTTATTTGTATCTATTTGTTTGTTATTGTTTTTTACTTTTTCCTTTTTGTTCCTCAATTGTTGTAATATTATTACATTTTGTTTGCACTTTAGTATTAATTATTCATATCATGTAATTAAGTTGTGAATGTTTGTTTTTAGTCTTACACTTGGTTTATTTGTTATATTTGCACTTTGGATTTTATTATTCATATCTCATTCTTAGGTTATTTATATTTAAATTTAATTATAAATATCATGCATAATATCATAAGTTAAAGAACAAACTAGGTATATAAAGACTCTCATATCAATGATATGCCAGTATTTCTCTGATATATCAAACCAACTAACCACCCAAATACATGCCTAAATCTATGAGTAATAACCAAGATTAGAAATTATTTCTAATGTGTTTATACAGATGGGAATCTCTACGTAAACATACATATGAGTCATACAACATAGTAAGATGCTAACCAATAGAACAACATATCATAAACATGGCATACACAATAAATAAATAGAACATACATTAACATAAACATTAATAATGCTTTACGTCCATAATGCTAATTAGTGTTAATCAATACTAAACATGATATAAACAAGATAAAAAGTATGGCATCATATATATATCAAGAATATCATATACATGTATATCAACCTTGAAGGATCCCAAAATTAATATCAATGTATCTCAAATGTCATAATACATAGAGGATATATACATATCACATTGATGTCTCAAAATACTTTAGTATGTTGATGTAATAAGTAGAATGCTGAAACACTACCAAAACTATGCCAAAATGCCAAGATCCATATGCTCAACTCTGAATCTATGTATCCATGGGAGCTATGGCAGAGGTGGCCTTGATGATCCTAAAGGTCCCAGTGGTGGTGGTTGATGAATATATTTACCTGAGGCACCTATAATATGAATCTTGATGTGAGACTAACTAAATCTACTAACTGCCCTCTGTGCATCCCAAAACTCAAAATAAGCAACTTGCTAGTCCCTCGGCATGGTTATCTCATAGGTTTTTTAGTAATAATATGCCTTGTCTTTAGACCAAAGGCACTCCCCAACCATCTATGAGAACCCAACATGTGCAATAACTCCCCTATTCTCATTTCACTCCTACCTAAGCCTGTCAACAATGGGCAATGCATGATATTTATTGATAATGGCTTGATATCTCTCTTTAGTGAGTTAGCCTTGAACATGTACCATCCTAGATATCTTGACCTTCAACTTAGTGATCTTTGTCTACAACTGAGATATATCATCATCCCTCATATCTAGGGTGCTCTACAAATCAATTACCTAACATTGTATCCCTATAATATCTCTTACTTGAGTGATGATATCCTACTCTAACATGCCTATTTTGCTACCTATTATAGTGGTTTTAGAAGGCCCTACCTATCTTGGATACACCTATGTGATAAAAGGCCATGCCTGGCCTAGATCGACCTGAGCCACTATAAAAACTATCATTTTAGGATAATCTACTATCAAATTTAGGCCATCATCCCCATCATCTCCATCTCCATCTCCATTTCTATCTCCCCTACCATCTCCTCCATCAAATCCATCATCATCATCATCACAAGCCTCACTATTGCTATCTTGCCAGGTGCTGCCACTATCGCTCAATGTCTTAGTCTCCATATCCTCAATGTCTATGGGCACCTATCCCCCTGCTAAAACTGAAACTATCAGCCTTAGGGGGCATACCTATAAACACTAATGTATATAAGACAGAGTGACCCTTACATCTTTCACTCCTCCTATGTAAGCCCACACAAATTGAGGAACACTAATATAGCTCATTATAGCCTCACTCCTCAGGAAAATAGGAGTATCCTGACTAATCTCCCACGTAAAATTTATAAACCATCTCGACTTCTTAGGTATATCTTATGTGAATCTCAACTACCTAAGTAACTAATTGGATTTATACTCCTCAATAATGTGGGACTATTTCCCAGACATAAAGCATCTAGTAGTCATAAAATCCATGTACCAACCATCCTAGAACCACTATAGCTAATACTCAAGGTAAGGCCTCTAAATGAAAAACTATGGTGTCAGAGCATTGAAAATATGATGATAGAATAGAATATCCCCCTATGCCCATGCCTGCCTACTCTTGTTTGAGCCCAAATATATGCCAAATGATCCTATAGATCACATAATTTACACATCCTCACTAGTTTCTCAATCGAGATGTGTTCCTAGCCCCAAACCATCAGAGGAGTGCAATCCCTGATGATCCATCCAACATGATATGCTATCATATGAAGATATTTATAGAGTTATGCCAAGATAACTAGACCTTAAGAAAATCATGTAGACTCATCAAACATACTACACACTACACCTCTAAAGCCCATATGAAAGTTCTAGCCACTCTTGTCAGGTAGTAGGATGACACTGACAATGGCCATGAGTATAACTACCTCCTTGTCAATAAGAGCTGGTGGTTACAGATCCCCAATAGGTAAATAATCTTGTCTAATGTCTATATATGTCTCAATTAGGTCCATATCAAACTTCCCCTAAAATATGGGGATACCTTGATAACTGAATAAATCACCAAGAACTTCTTGCTACTGTGTTGGTGGTGTCCAAAACAATCTTCATTTGCACATTGGTATCTTGAGGATACATTAGGTATCCTCAAGTGTCATAGTAGCCTCTCTAGTAGGCAGGTAGAAGGTGGACATCTCATTATGCCAGCACTCAACTAATGCACTCAAATCAACCTGATCAACTTGAATAACTGACATTTGTGCCACATCATGAAGATCTATTATCTATAGGAAGGTAATCATGTCCTCTGTCTAGACATGTGGGGTCTGTAGACAGTGTGAATGTTGCTTTTGATACACTAGGATAACTAGTCACTCATACAAACACAACAAAGTTAGCGTTAACCTAACTATATGTAGCTACCTAAGTCTAAGCCTAGACTACTATGATAATTGACCCTCTCTAAGAGGTTTGACCCATGTCAAGCCCATGTATCAACTATTATTAGCTTCCAAGGTGAAGTCAATGTTTAGGTAATATTGCACATTTTAAGGCATTATCATCACTTTTAATTTTTACAAAAATAATGACTTCACCTAAAAATGGGTAAAATCAACATTTTGGTGATTTCTACCCTATTCTAGTGTTATTATTGTTTCTAGGAATGATGACTTTGTATGAAGTTGCCATTTTCTTTGGCAAAACTATCATTTACTCTAAAATGTAAATAGTGACTTCACTATTTCCAAATTAAAACATGTAATAAATTCAAGAAAAAGTGCATTAATGACCAAGTTGATGTTACTTTCTAGTGGCCCATCATGTGGTGGCCGCAAGTGCTCTCTCACTTGCTTTGAAATGTGATGTTGAGCACCTTTATGGGCCATGTTTTCTTAGCTCACTTCATATAAACTAGAGCCAAGAAATCTAATTGGCCAAGGTTAAAATGAATTATTTTTCATCGTAGGGGTGAATATTTAGCCAAAAATTTGAATTTTTACCCTAGGGCCTATACTTTCTTCTACATGCTCTAAGAAGTGTATTTTTCACATTCATGGTCTATTTTGTGCACTATTCGATCCTACGAGCCTGATTTTTTGGTTGTATTATAACCAAACCATCTTTTTGGGCCTCCCTTGAGACCTATTTAACAACATTATTTTTATACTTATACCCCATGTTTGTTTGAAAGTGCATCTTTGAACTCATATTTAGGCTTGAAAAGTGTTTTTACTCTTTTCCAACTCATCATCAATCTATTTTACATATTTTTCACATAATCTATCCTTGCCAATTTGCCCCATTGAAACAATTTTTTTTTCAATTAATCAACAATATATTCTACCCTTCTAGGGTAAAGATCATTTTAAATCACATGATTTAAACATGTCAATGATTATAACCACCTTTGGACAAATCATTCTTTTTTGACCAATTTAATGATTATAACCACATGTGGGAAATCATTATTTTTACTTCATGTGCTAATGATTATAACTAATTATGGGAAAATAATTATTTTTCGCTCTCCACCTGCCCTATTAGGGAAAAATCTTGCATCATTGATTATAAATACCTATGGGTAAATTAGTGTTTCAATTTTTATTACCTGAATTAGTATTCATCCTAACACCCCATCAGGGTAAATATCTGTGCCACTACTTATAACCACCTTTGGGAAATCCAAAGTCATACCCTTTGTTATTGTTTATAAATACCTTTGGGAAAATCAATGACTCTATTGTTATTACTATTTATAACCACCTTTGTGTAATTAAATAATCCCATCCCAGTTTCTGCTATATCTGTAATCATACTTCCCGTGACCCTACTCCTCCCAATGATTACACATTGGCTCATGTGTATACTACCAACCCTAGTCATCCTAATTTGAGACATTTGTCACCTACTTGGACCTCTCCCACATTATATTATTACCCTCCATACATCCTTAGTCTATATTGGCCCTTTTGCATGAAAGACAGGCCTTTTAGAGACCCCTCAGGACCTTTTAAGATCCTGTTGACTAGGCTAGGCCTTTATTTGACCTAGGCCATAGCTTATGTGAAGTAAACCCATGGCTAAGGCCACACATTTCCTTCACCAAAGCTGTGGCCTTGGCATAATATGCCCAAAAGTGCCAAAATGAACCCAAATGATAAAAAATGGCTAGTTAGGTCTTTTGGCAGATTGGGGTTGGGATATATGCCTCATTCTCATTCATTTGAGCCTCTTATCTTATATCTACACACTCTCTCTTGATTCTTCTTCCCTCTCTTGACTCTCATGCCTTCTTAAATCTCTCTTGATTCATTCTTGGCACTCTTGAGCTTGATTGGTGATAGAGGATCCTATATGTTACTTCATATTTACTTGGAGATTCCATTGCTACTCTTAGTTGTTCCCGCTTCCTTGTGACTTGCTTCCAAATTATACATTTGGAATTTCAATTTTTTGCACTTGGTTGGAGCTCTTACACCATTGCAAGTTCTCACTTCACCTCCTCCTTTGCTCTTGGATTTTGGTTTGGACTTCAACTTACACATAGCTTGGTCTTACTCCTACATTGCTTCCTAGATTAGATTCCTAGTTGGTAGAACATATGCACATCTTTGAGCTTGATCTGAGGGCACTTTTATATGTAAAGTGAAACTCCTTTGTTTTGTGTAGTGTATATGCCAGGGTTTGATTTTTTTTAGCAAAATAGTTATTTTGTGCATTGCGTAGAGTAGTTTATAAAGTTTCTTGAATTTGTATATGGTTAAAGAGTACTTTCATTACTTGAAATATTCCTTTATTTCATATCATTGATCTATTTGGAAACATTACTCATTGTATAGTAGAGATATACATGCTCAAGATAAACTAGAAAACTTGATTAAACATTCTCTCTCTCTTGCTAAACTAGAACATTGCATTGTTAAAAAATAATAGTATTGATTTGGAAAGATAACTCAAATCTAAAATAGGCATGCTCTTGAACCATTTTTTGGAAATTTATATATTTCTTAAAACATATTTCATTTGGCCTCAAAGTTCCTTATCTTTTAGATTTACATTTCAGTTGTTATCTCTCTCCATTTAGTATTTTTATTTTTGTTTTGTTTATGGAATCAATAGTCTAGTCTTAGCTACTTGCTTTACTGTGCTTAAAACCACTAGAGTTACTTGCATAATTGGTGCACCTATTCATGCTAGCCCAAACCTAGTTTATAAGTTTGTCTATATCTTGGTGCATGTTGGCAAACTAGATATCCACGATAGATCTCTTGTAGCCCATAGAACCCCTGAACCTGTTAGCCTCTTCGTGGTTAACTATAACACGCAGACAAAACTTGATGATTCCATTCAAATTTATAGAGCTACATTCTCGCATGCCTAGTGGGACCTCACATATGGTTTCACATTAGTTATATCCTATTTAGAGATCTCCTAGCCAACTCCCCTCTGTTAGCTATTAAGATTTTCTTTCGGTTGTATTTTGGCTCTTGCCTTGGTTGTTTTCTCTTACATTGGTTTTGTGTTGTTCTCCCTATTAGTTCTCCATAAGTTTGTATTTTATATTGTCTTCCATGTTGATCATGTTTCATTGCATCCATAGCTGATCTCCCACCCTTGGGATGCCAGTCCAGATAGATTTAGGGTCTCATCCTTGAGCTTACTAATGAGCAAGCCACATTTGTAATGAAATGCCATAGACACCATAGGATCCAAGAGCTTCCCTCGACCCAATATGGTAGTCTACACCCTCTTGCATTTGAAAGGAAACAAGATTATTAGGAATATAACCAATGGACTTAGTCTCCTTTTCATCAGTCTAAGCTCCATTCATTTGAGGATGTTTTATCTCAACCTCATGTTATGTCTCGTTTACCCATTCGAGGTAATGAGGATCTCCTTGTGCCTCTAAGAACTAATGATCTACATACAATCATTGATAATTATTGTAGACATATTTAAGTAAATAAATTAATTCTTTCTCCCCTAAGATTCAACATCATGCTTCCTTTGGAAATAGAGCTCATACCCACTCAATTTTGAGTACCTTGACTAGTTCTCATACGAGCTCTCTACCTCTTTCATGACTAGAGACTTTAGAGTAAGAGCATCCTCATATCCATGATGTGGGTCATAGGTTTACTAAATCGACAAGGTATCCCCATCTTGGGGTTTCTTCCCATCATCCTAGTCCTTCCTTTAGAGTTTCTGATGAGTATGCTAATTTTGATCACCACTTGAGGACTAGAGATCTATAGGATACATATTGAGAGTATCAATGACCACTAGTTAACCCTCATATAATGACATGTGACCAACATCATAGAGATCTTGGTCATCATGACCATTTACATGAGTATGCCACATCTTCTCATCATCCTCATGGGGATCATCACACTTTTCATGGCCATTCTCCACCCCATGGTAGAGATGATTTCCATCGTGAGTGTCTTCCCTATTAAGAGCCACCTTGCCATCTTCCTCCCCAGGGTCATGGTCATGGTGATGCCTATGGGCATAGGCAAAATCATCAGCATCATAAGCCCCCTCTCAAAGTTTGTCACTAGCATGCCATCAACCATGATTATGAGGATATCCATCAAAATCCTCTAGCCCCTTAGGTGCATGCTATTCCCCTTCCTACTCCTATCCCTGAACTACCCAAGTTCAATGGGACATGGGACTCTAGTCCCATAGGGAATATTTTGGGATTCATGATGGCATGTATGGATTAGGAATAGGAAGAAGGCATGATGTTAAAGCTCTTTAATCTCTCTTTATGATCCAAAGCTCTTGTTTGGTTTTAGAATCTACCCTTAGATTCTCTCTCTAGTTTATAGCTCCTTTTGGATGACTTCCTCTAATATTTTGATATTTACAAACCCTTTAACTATGGCATCTAATCACTCACCTCCATAGCATAGGCCAAAGGTAAGTCAAACTTTGATTTTGTATGTTGATGGCATTTAACTATTCATACATGCATGCCTAGGTTCTCAAATGATTGGCTTTATGACATGTTTATGTGAGCATTAAGATAGGAGGTTCACCTTGAATTTCTCAAGCATGAACCTATTATTAAGTGTCTGAAGATCGAAGTGTTTGAGGTGTATGTGAGCATGTAGCCTATCCCTTCCAAAAAGTCATCTTCTTCGCATGATCACAATCATAATGTGACCAATAATGGTGTTATTGATTCTCCTCCTAAGAAGAAGGACAAGAGAGACAACTATGAGGTGAGTGCCTTGAGAAAGAAGCCAACTAAAAAGAAGGCTTTTGAATTAGGCATAGAAAAATAATAGATGGTGTTTCCTAATGACCCTACCAAGTTTTATAACTCCATAAAATGAGGGGGCACAATGATAAAAATTATGCCACTTAGAAGTCTAGTGGGAAAGCCTCACCTCTGTCATAGAGTTCTCCACTTGCAGAACCAAACCACAAGTTAAATGTTTTCAAGGAGCCTTTGCCTAACCATAATAAGGAGAAGAAAAAGAAGAAAAAGAAGAAATCAAAGGCTAAGGCCACACATTCTCTTTTTTTCTCTTCCACCTCTTCTGATTCCTCCTCCCAGGCTGATCTAAGAGGGAAAGTCAAGTGCAATAGTAGCAAGGTTATTGCTACTATCAACATGGCCTCTATTTGGTATGAGTGCTTTATCAACATGTGCTCTAATCGAGCCATTGACCTTATTAGAGAGACTAGTGGTGCTAGGCCCCATATCTAGCCCATGGGGGAAGGAAATCCTAAGGTCAAATTTGAATTTTGGCATAACATCCCTCCTAGACTAGACAACATCCTTATTCTATCATAGAGGATTTATAGGGCCTCTCGACTGGGATCTCCATCTGGTACCTTCTTTGCCTTTGCCCTGAGTAAATAGGCCTCATCTTTGATGAGATTAGTATCTATTATGAGGTTCCACTATGTGATAATGTTGAAGTGTTGTTTAAATTTGATACACATGAGCACCCTCATCCTCCCATATTATCTTTTGACCTAGCTTCTTTCCCAAATGCTTCAATTTTTTCAAAGAGGGCTTGGTTCCCTCTAAATCTTGAGAATTTTATTGATGATTTCCACATTAAGTGCTGCATCATCAATGAAGGAGATACGTTAAATATCGTACCCTTATGTGTATTTAATGAGCTTAGGATCAGTCAGAAAAAGCTCTTTGATTCTTGCCTTAACTATGTTAGTTTCAAAAATGACATAGTTATACCAGTGGGGAATGTGAAGCTCTAGGTCAAGTTTGGCCCCAAGATAGTCAGAATTGAGTTTTGTGTGTTAGAACTTGATATTTCATACAACATGATTTTTATCCATCTTTGGACCACTACCATGTAAGCCATTATATCAGCCACATTTTGCATCGTGCATTTTTTACATGAAGGTGAGGTTCACACTTTGAAGGTTAACCTAGATCCCTAGGCATTGCTCTATGCAAAGACAAAGCCCTCAGGTGAGGCTTTAGTTGTCTCCTCATGGGGGTCTATAGATTATCATACACCCCTTGTTTTTGAGTCTCATTTCTTCAAGGATGAAGTTTTTGATTTGACTAAGTACTAATTAGCATTCATTCCTTCAGAGTCTAACACATGTTGACTAATTCCCTCTTCTAAGTTATGATTCCAGGCTAGCCCATATATTTTTAGAGATCTCTTCTAAGATATTTCCTTAGATGTTGAGCTCCCCTTTATGTTGAACTTTGCCTATCAGAGTATAGGCTCTCTCCACACATCTCTCATTGAGACCACTAGAGTGGCTGAGTCTGATCTTGAGTGCTATTTCATTTATGTTACAACATGCGACCTGTTCAAAGAGAGAAAGGCTTACACCAAGCTCATGTGAGCTTGTCATAAGTATCATTATCCCCTTGATCATATTGGTTTAAAGATTTCTATCATAGATGGACCAACCCCAGGCCTTCCTATGGTGAATGTCCTAGCAGTTGAACTTGAAGTGTTAGATGAGTTGCTCCCTCCCATGCCTAAGTGTTTCAAGGAAGGTAATGCTATGGAAATTGAAAGGTCCATATATGTCAACCTTATCACTTTATCAAGTCTTAAGATCATCAAGATCAATGCCAACTTTGCTCTAGAGGAATGGGATGATTTGGTTGCCTTCTTGCATGAATTTTTAAATGTATTCACTTGGGAATATGCTGATATGATGGGCATGGATCCTGACATAGTTATCCATAATCTCATTATGGATAATGGGACCCAAATCATTTACCAAAAGCAATGGCCAATGGCTCTTAAAGTCTCCCAGTTGGTCAAAGTAGATACTAAAAAACTTATACAAATGGGATTCATCCAAGATGTTGACTACCCTCGATGGATTTCTAACATTGTTCCCATTGTCAAGAAGAATGGGGCTATTCAAATTTGTATCAACTTTCAAGATTTCAATATGGCCTACCCATAAGATAAATTTCCTACTTTGATAAACCAGATTATTGATTCCACTACTGGATTTGAGATCATGTCCTTCATGGATAGTTTCTCTAGGTAAAACCAAATTTGGATTGCACTTGAAGACCAGTACAAGATGATGTTCACTACCCCATGAGGTACCTTTTTCTATGCCATCATGTTTAGTCTGAAGAACATTAGGGCCATGTATCAGTGTGACATGACCTCATCCATAAGATTATTAAGTGCTATGTTGATGATATCCTCAAAAAATCTTGTAAGTGGGATGAGGATGTGTGAGACCTCAAAATCATCTTTGAGTGTCTCTAAGAGTATCATATCAATCTCAACCTTGAGAAGTGCATTTTTAACATTTCAACTAGAAATTTTTTTGGCTTCCTCATTTTGAAGAGAGAAATTGAAGTGGATCTTAACAAGATCAAGGAAATCTTTAAGATGCCTCCCCCATGTAACCTCATCTAGTTATAATCCTTCCTAGGAAGACTCAAATTTATCAGATATTTTCTTGAGGAGTATGCTCATAAATCCATACCCCTCACATGTCTCTTGCATAAGGACACTCTGTTTTTGTGGTCTGCTAAAGTCCAAGTGGCTTTTAAGGAATTAAAACATCTACTTCATAATCCTCCCATACTGATGGAACCCATTAAGGGGCATGAGTTTATCTTATATACCTTTGTTAATTATCTTTTCATCAAAGGCATGCTATGCTAAAAAGATGATATCAGTAGGGAGAGATTTGTTTACTACATCTATCACACACTGGTTAGCCCTAAACTCAACTATTATCTAGTTGAGAATTAGTACCTCTTCCTTATCTTTGATACAAAGAAGTTATGACATGACATGTTGGGCCAGACTACCAATATGATTGTCCAGTTTGATCCACTTTACTACTTGCTCAGTAAGACACATCTTGTTGGCATGACTACGAGATGGATCATGCTTCTTTATGAGTTTGACCTCCACATAATTAACTAAAAGTATAACAAGGGCTTGGCTATGGCTGACTAATTCACTGAGTTCCCAAGAACCAACCCTAACATAGAACTGGTTGATGATGCCTTTCTTAATGAGATGGTTTGCTCGATCGATTGTGTTGAGGTCTTTGAGTGTGATTGGTATTGGGATATTTTTTGTTACCTTAAAGACCAATCTTATACCATCATGGATTCTTCATAAGAATGCTATCAAATCCATAAGCTCATCATTTTCTATGTCATCATTGGTGGTATCTTGTTCAAGAGGGGTCTTGATGGTGTGTTGATGTAGTGTCTTACCCTCAAGGATATCCCTCTAATGCTTGAGGAGTCCCATAGGATCATTTATGGTGGCCACTTGGGAGGGAAAACCACTACTTAGCATATTATTAGGATGGGCTACTACTGGCCCACTCTTGTTAAGGATGTGGTCCAATACGCCAAAACATGTAAGATGTGCCAAGTCACTAGGGATGATATCAATTCCCTTGCTAACCTCTTACACTTTGTTTCAGCCCCTTGGATTTTCTTGGTTTGGGCTCTCAACTTCATTGAAGAGTTCAAACCTACTTTCTCTAATGGCCATTACTAGTTAATCACTACCACTAACTATTTTATAAAGTGGGTTGAGGCCATGCCTCTTAGTGCCATGTGTGGGAAGACTGCCACTAAGTTTGTCTTGTATCAGCGTATTTGTAGGTTTAAAGTTATTACTAAGATTATGGTCAATAATGGCTTGAGCTTCCAAAGCCCTGAGATACATGAGATCTTTGAATGCTTTGGGTTTAAGCTCTATTTTTAATCCACCCATTACTCCTAGGGAAATGGGCAAGCATAATCTTCAAATAAAACTTTGATGAAGATGCTTCTCTGTACCATGGCCTAGTCTAAGATAGATTGGCATCTCATGCTCTATCTTGCCCTTTGGGCCTACTAGACTTGCTTTGGCATGACCATGAGGGTAACCCCATACTCTCTCATGTATGGGTTTCAGGATGTTCTTCCCTTAAAGTTCTTAATCCCTTCACTATGGGTTAAGAAATTTGGTTCTCTTTTTAATGAGGAAGAATGCACCACTTACCTCACTGAACTTGAGCAATTATATGAGCGATTCATGGCTATTATTGAGCACAACCATGCTTACCAGTGCCATCAATGTCACCAATTTGAGAAATTAGTGCACCCTCATTAGTTAAAGGTAAATGATATGGTCCTCATTTTTGATAAGAACTATAATAAGGACAAAATTTCACACAAGTGGTTTGGCCCTTTTGTTATCACCACCTCTCTAGAGAATTGAGATTTTTGCCTCTCGATCCTCAAATGCGAACCCTTGTGGCACTTGATTAATGGATTCTACCTCAAGACATTTTATGTTTAGGGCCTACTTGGCCCTCTTAAAAAGTCACCTATGGGGGTAAAATGATCCTTTCCTCTCTTTTATCACCACTAACCTCCATGCCACTGGTATATGTGTGTGCACATGGGTTCTTTATTAGCAGTTCTTACTATCGAATCACATGTATCTAATAGTTTATATCAGATGAAGCATACACATCATACATAAAATCATATACACACATGTGATAATAATGATAAAACCACTATATATATTATTAAAAATACATGTTTTTCTCTAGGTACATCACATGGCTTACTATCAACCTAGGGTCCCAGTCCCTAAAAACTACCACATGCATGGCTACATATGCATACCCCAGTCAGCCTATGATTGGGCGGTATATATGATAGTCATACTCTAGGTGGAGATCTCAATCTCTACCTCTCAACCAGTCCACCTACAATCTCGTCTAGTGTAACTAGTTGGTCTGCTCCAACTTCAAGTGCCTTAACTCCTATGGTTTGCTCTCAGGATAACTTAGCCAATAATCTATCGATCTTGGCCTTTGCTCTCACCAATCATGACTTGATCTCCAATATAACCACCCTATGGTCTATCACAGATGCCTCATGCCATGTTGTCTCAACCTCTAGCTATGGAATCCTATATTATGGCCTCACCAGTTTGAGTGAGGCTCTTACACCCACTTACTAGAATTGAGTATGTGGATCTACCCCCCTCAATAGATATGAAACCCACTTCATTAATGGTGTCACCACCACATTAGGGAATAGGTCCCTCAGTAGTAGGTCCACTCGGGGTCTAGTCTAGATATGTTAGTCTTCTACACACACATATAGAGCATATGTGTTAGTCATATATATGGTCTTGTGAATGATGAATACAAAGATGAAGTGTTATCTAGAAAATCCACTTGTCTTACATGGAAACATTAATGGCCTCAATGGCCCTCTTGTAGGTCATGTTCCTCCTAGTGGTGGTGGTCCTCACCATGGTGGCCTCTCTCCACCACCACACCCATCACTCTACCTTGAATGCCTAGGTTATGCCCATCTCTCTCTCCCTACTAGATCCTATCTTCCTAAATGATGGTATGACCCCTGTGAACCTTGAAGCTCCTCCTATCCCAAGTAGGGCTCTATCCTGGCATCCTTTGGCCATGATATAGACTTGTAGGGATCAAAAATATAGCTACTCAATATATTTAGCTCCAAGGTAGTTCACACAAGCCCTTCCCTATCTATAAATCATGTATCCCATGCCATGTCGTCCTCTAGTGTAGGGTATGCTTAACTACCATATGGTGTCCTCAGTCATGTCAATGGGAGCCTCTCTTAAGCTCAAGACATGAGTAAGTTGGGATGTGCCAATCCACCTGACCCTATGCACCAGATGTGATCTAGATGCTAGTAAAATCCACCTAGGATATACTAGCCCCAAGAATATATTTATCCTCCCTTTATACATTAGATAAATCCTATCCATGAGAGTGGTAGTCATCCTATACTTTAACCAGTGTAGATCCTCCTAACCATAGTCCCTATTATCACTATCTTGAGAGTAGGTACCCTCAATGACAATTATGTGATATGCACTTCATGCTTGTTCCACTATAGGTGGGGTCCCACCAAGTAGAGCTCTGCTGTTACTATATCTTGCATTGGTGGTAGCTCTATCTATCTACCCATTGGATCTACCCTATAGATTCGATAGACATCCTCAATGTTGAGGATGAACTCTAACTCAAGACCCAACTAGAACACATGCCTCTCTAGTACCCATGTGGTCACAAATTCATTGACCAAGTCTTTATATTAATGTAATGAGGGTACATGTACTAGCTTCTAAAGCCTTATACTCTGCAGGCCATCCTAGTCTACCATAGGTAGAGCATTTGCCTCCTCAACCAACCATGTTGAAACTCTCTTTTGGTTGGTCACCTCATATGGCCCATCTTACTGTGTTAGCCACTCTCTCACCTATGAAGGCCCTCCCTCCTATGGTATGCTGACTACTTTTCATGTCTTCACAAGCAAGAAGACAAGCAAATAGATTAGCCTATCAGCCAAAAAATGAGTAAGAACAAGTAAAAAATAATGCTTTTTATCCATCTGACTTATTTTTTTCTCTCTCTCTCTCTCTCTCTTCTTTTTTTAGCCCCTTCTAGGACCTCTCAGGCTCCTCTGGGTTCCCCAAGGCTTATTTGGAGGCTTCCCTACCCTAGGCCATGGTGTTTTGGGAAAAACCATGGCTTAGACCTACCTAGGCCATGACTTGGCTCAGCCAAGCTATAACCTATGTTAAGACACTTTGGGAAGTCCTAGGGCTCTTCCTCTCTTGTTCCACGGGCCATAATTTGAGCCCCCATTGGTTTTGTTCTCTTGAAATCACCTATCCCAATATTTTGAGTCCTTGTTTCATTTGATTCATTCACTAAATCATCCAAAATTAGTCAAAATGCATTTAGGGCCTTCCAAACCCCCAAAAATGATTAAATTTGCAATTTTTTTTATAGAGATTACCCAAACCATCCTATGCATCTCTGATGTTATTTCATATCCTCATTTTCTTTCATTGGGTTTTGGTTTCTTGTGGGCTCTTTTTTGGCTCTCTTAGAGTGAAAATGAGCTATTTTCTTTTGTTTTTCCGCTTTTTAGCCCCTTTTTCTTGCTTTTTGTGGGCCCTTTTTGGGTGTTTTACCCGTTTTTGCATTTCAAACCATGAAACCTCCATATTAGAGGTTTTGGTATGTTCTGAGCATATTGGTGGCCTCTATTTTTTAATCTAAGGCTTTTTTGGGCCCGCTCTAACCCCATTTTGGTTCTCAGGACCCCTTCTAGGTCCCTGTTGACCTTCCAGGCATGTGTCCCATCTCATGGGCACCCAAGGATAAAAGTTACATATTGTGATTCTTTTAGTTATTAGTTTCTCTAATTTTTCATAATTGATATGTCCTAACTTCCTATCTCTTTATTCATCATGGTTGTAGGTAGGGTTGTCAGTGAGTTGCAGTAGTTTGGGACTTGCTCTAGTCTTGCCAAATGGTTTTCATCTTCTCTGATCTTCTCCTTAATTTACCTTGTTACCTCTTACCACGACCAGTATTGGTAAATCACTATGATTGTGTCTTGATTTAATTATTTATTTCCCTTGTGCAATTCACTTACACCACTTTTCTTTGAGATCACCTTTTTATAGTTATTAGTCTTGCACCTTCAACCCCCATCATGGTGCACCTCTCAGTGGTGATTCACACTGATGGTGTTAGTCAGGACAACCTAGGATTGACAACTAAAACTTGGGTTATCAATGATCAATGGGGCCATGAGATTGTTGTAATTGGTTTTTTCTTTAGCAATGAGATGAATAATGCCATTGAGTATCATGCAATCATTGACACCTTGATCAATGCCCATGAGTTAGGCATGTGCTATGTGTAGTTATTCTCTAACTCATTCTTATTTATGTCTCAACTTACCAGTGTTTAGGCCATCCTTAGATATGAGTTTCTCCCCCTCTTTGAGGTGACATGCATTTTTCTCTCTTTCTTTGAGGACGTCCAGTTCACCCATATCCCTCGTAAGGAGAACACTAAAGATGACACCCTGTGAATATCATTCTAGATAGTATTATTTTATTTGAAATCACTTGTGTCCCTTCTTTGTAAGAGCTAGAGATTGAAGTTGGATTTTGGATTACAAAACATTTTCACTCTCACCTGTGAATCGTACCATTGACTTTTTTCATCACCATCCTTATCTTCTAAGTGTAGGTAATGTTTCCTTTTATCTTTTTAGTTTTTGCTTTCTTTTGCTTTGGTGTGGCTTCTAGGTACCACACAACACTCCTTGTTCATTTGAACACTTACAGTTTATACCTCAGGGGTATATGTAATCATACTTCTCGTGACCCTACTCCTCCCTATGATTACACATCAACTCACATGCATACTACCAACCTTGGTCATCCCACTTTGAGACATTTTCCACCTACTTGAAACTATCCTACATCATATTCTTACCCTCCATACTTCCTTGGTCCTATTGGCCATTTTACATGCAAGATAGGCCTTCTAGAGATCCCCTGGGGCCTTTTGGGAGCTTGTTAAACAACCTAGGCCATTGTTTAACCCATGCCATGACTTGTGTGAATGAAACTTATGGCCTAGGCCTTACATTTCCTTCACAAAAGCCATGGCCTGGGAAAAATGTAGCCAAAAGTGCCAAAATGAACCCAAATAGTCAAAAATGGCTAGTTTTAGGTCTTTTCATGGATTAGGGTTGGGATATATGCCTTATTCTCATTCATTTGAGCCTCTTCTCTTCTCTCTACACACTCTCTCTTGATTCTTCTTCCCTCTCTTGAATCTCATGCCTTATTGAATCTCTCTTGATTTATTTTTGGCACTCTTGAGCTTGATTGGTGATAGAGGATCCCATATGTTTCTACATATTTGCTTGGAGACTCCATTGCTACTCTTAGTTATTCCTAATTCTTTATGGCTAATTATAACTTTTACATTTAGCATTACACTAGATTTGTGTACTTGGTTGGAGATCTTACACCATTACAAGTTCTCACTTCACCTCCTCCTTTGCTCTTGGCTTTTGGTTTGGACTTCAACTTGCACATAACTTGGTATTCCTCCTACATTACTTCCTAGCTTGGATTACTAGTTGGTAGAACATCTACATATCTTCTTTGAGCTTTATATAAAGGAACTTTTCTATGCAAAGTAAAACTCCATTATTTTGTGTAGTGTATATGCTAGGGTTTGGTTTGTTTTAGCAAAATAATTATTTTGTGCATTACTTAGAGTAGTTTCTAAAGTTTTTTGCATCTATATATGGTTAAAGAGTAATTTCATTGCTTGAAATATTCCTTTATTGCATATCACTTCTCTCTTTAGAAACATTCTTCATTGCATAGTAGAGATACACATGCTTAAGATGAACTAGAAAAATTGCTTAAACATTCTCTCTCTCACTAATCTAGAACATTGCATTATTAGAAAATAATATTATTGATTTGAAAAGATAGCTTAAATCTAGAATAGACATTCTCTTGAACCCTTTCTTGGAAATGTTTTTATTACTTAAAACATCTTTCATTTAAACTCAAAGTGCCTTAGCTTCTAGATTTACATTTTAATTATTATCTCTCTCCATTTGGTATTGTTATTTTCACTTCATTTATGCAATCAATAGTCTAGTATTAGCTACTTAATTTACTATGTTTGGACTGTTTAGAGTTACTTGCGTACTTGGTGCACTTGTTTGTGCTAGCCCCAACCTAGTTTACAAGTCTATCTATAGCTTGGTACCAGCCACTAAATTAGAAGCCACTATAAATCTCCTATAGCCCATAGAACCCCTAAACTTGCTAGCCTCTTAGTGGTTTACTTTAGCACCCTGCCAAACATTGGTGGTTCTATTCAAATTATTGGAGCTACAATATCATGTCATTTTATTCATTTTGATGACTTTATTTTGTTGTTCACTCCTTTGAGGGGGCATCAAGGGCTTATCAATTTCCCTCTAGGGTATGATGTTTTAGATTAATAACTTTTGAATTATTTGAAAATAAATTACTATGCCTATGTCTTGTAATGCCTTCTCAAATAGGAGTAAACTTTAGACACTCAATTTTGGCCACTTTCATGCTTAAATTGGGATTCAATTCAATTTCTAGCACACGATGCAATCTAAGCCTAAAAATCACCTAAATTACCCAAATTCGAGCATGCAAAGGATTTAATTTCTCATAAATGTGTCAAGGATAGTTTATTTAGCGTATTACCCTATATGCACCAATAACCTAGTTTGGTTTCAACCCTAGTTAAATTATGACCTAGTAATTTGACACTTTTGGCCTATCGAGCTATTAATTAAAAACATTTAAAATAATTTCCAAAATCCAAAAACCACTAAGATTAATGACATTACAAATCTTAATTAACTTTCCTAAAAAAAATTCCAAATCAAATTAGTGAAATTCATTTATCAAAAAATGAAATTTTAGTCAAATGTGAAGTCAAAGGTCCAAAGAGATAATAAAGTGATTATTATTTCTTAAATATTCTAAAATTATGAGTCACAAAGTCACTAATATCTAAAGTGAGTTATCATGCCTCACAAATGTCTTAAACTGAGGTGTCAAGATTTCATGAGTGCTTTAACCCAACCTAGGGTTAGTCTGACTCAACCTAGGTTATTTTAGACTCAACAAAAGTTAGAATTTAACCTAATCTCCCTAGGGTTAGAGTTAGTTCTTAGAGCTATAAATAGAAGTGCCCACACCATATACCAAAAATATCTTGTGCAAGGTTATTATGTTAAAATACCTTCAAGAATCTATTAAGAGTAGTGTTATAATTCACATTTTATGCCAAGATTCACACCAAGACACAAGTGACCATTAGAGAAGTAATGCCCCCATGGAGAACCATTGCTATAAAAAAATATTTATCATACTCCATCATAATCCAAGCAAGAATGTCATTATGCCAACAAGTAGACATCAAATTTGACAAAGGAGATAAATTACTTGTGTTATTTTTATCTCTATTTTGTGATCTTGTTTACCATGTTATGATCCTTCTAGTTTTTAGGCAAGAGTGTTTAGTTACAGTGTATTGTTATGCTTGATTTTTTATCATTTGGACTAAAAAGAAACTAATAGATATTTATGTGCTCTTTGAACTCATAAGATACGTCTTATACCAAAAACATTTAAAAGTATGAATCCCTCATAGCTGGTCTCAAACTTTACATACAATGGGGTATCTAACATCTTCTTATCTTTGGTGATTCTAAACTAAACATTAATCAGGTCACCAAATTTCAATCTCTTTATGACAAGTTAATCCCATATAATATCATGGTAGATAGTCTTAAGTTGTGTTTTATATTTATATAGCTTGAACAAGTGACACAAATCAATAATATAGAAGTAGATGCCATGGAAACCATTGGTTCATTACTTTACTTTAACACAAAACACAACAAATTACTTTTAGAGTAACTAATGATACAAAATTATGACATCCCTAATTCTAAATTGGTTTATGAGATGGTTGGTCCCACTTCTCTTTGGTATTATGACATCTATGCATATCTCTATGATAACATAGTTTCACCCAACTTATCTCATAACCAATGCAAATCATTAATTCAACATACATCCCATTACACAATCCTTGGTAACACTTTGTATCAAAGAGGCTATGATGAAACACTTTTAGATATTTTTAATTATGAAGAATTCACCTCAGATATTAGAAAATTTCATGAGGGAATTTGTGATGCACACTCTAGTGGCATAGTCCTTGATAAAAATATTATGTGTGTAGGTTATTATTGGCCTACAATGGAATATGATTGATGTGCTTATGTTAAAAATTACATAACCTGTCAAATTCATAGTGACTTCATACACATCCCTTCACAAGATTTGAAGCCTATTAACACACCTTGGCCATTTTACACATGGGGGTTAGACCTCATTAGAAAAATAAATCCTAACTCTTTCGATGGACACAAACACATCACTATCAATACTGAATATTTTACAAAGTGGGTTGAAGCAACACCTCTTACACATGTCACTTGAAAATAGATTTCTAAGTTCATTCTAAACCACATAGTTTGCCACTTTAGTATCCCTTCTGATATCATCTATAATAATGGAACATCATTAAATAACAAAGAAGTCAAGGCCCTTTGCATAAACTACCACATAAATCAAAAATGGTCCACTCCATATTACCCATAAGGAAATATCTAAGAAAAGGAAAAAAAATAAAAGCATTCTTTGAATCCTTAAATGAGTTGTCAATGAATTTGGTCACAATTTCATACATAGCTTTATCCCACCCTTAGGGCATGCCACACTAGGATATATACACCCATGGGGATAACTACATATTCATTTGTCTACAATAATGAGTCTATTATACCTATCGAAGTAGATATTGCATCTTTGTATATATCCCTATAAATCATCATTGATGAAGAATACTATCATGATTCACACCTAAGTGAATTCAATCTTCTAGATGAGAAATGACTTAATGTCTTAAATCATTTATAAGTCTTGCAAAACCACATTCATCTTAGCTATAATAAATAGATAAAAGCCACGAAATTTGAAATTGGAGATATTGTTCTAAAATAAAATCAAAGGAATACTAATGTTGAGAGGGAAAGAAAGGAAAATTGAATGCAATTGGTTGGGCCAATATGTCATTATTGCCAAATATAGATCAGAAGCTTACAATTGGTCATAAAAGATGGAGAGTACTTTGATGAACCTATGAACATTATGTACCTTAAGATATTATATGCCTAACTTATTCTAATATTGTTCTTTATATCTTAGGTGTTAAAAAAAATCAATAGAAAAAATATATCGAAAAAGTTAAAATATTTCAAAACTTTAAAAAAATGAGAAAAAGAGAAAAATAGTTCATCCACAAGTGAAAACTAGTTTACTGCTATTTTGAGAAAGTACCATGGTAAAAAATAGGTTTCTTGTGCCATGAGAAATCCATTGTCTATATTTACCCTAGTTACTTGGGGGAATGCCATTGTAGTTATCACTTGTATATTCCCACATTATCACTTGTCTCATCATCTATTTCATAGAGTCTTAGCTTAGGGTTTGATACTCATGTTTGTGTTACTAAATCCTTGCTCATGTTAGAGGAACATATTATATATAACTAATCTTATAACATTTTTTTCAACACACCTTCAACTAAGTATTCTAACAACATAAAACACTTCAACTATCCACATCTACCAACCTCACTATCTTTCATACCAATTGACACCATTCACTCAAATTTCTTGGGAGGGGAAATCACACATCTATTCATCTACAAAAAATAACCATCACTCAACCTATTGTTTCATCACTTCCCATATTGGGATAACTACATCTGACCTAATATCCCCATATAGATTTTATCCAAGGTGGATTATGTAGGTAGAAATTAAAGACATGTGGTCTATAGGGTCAGATCGGCCACCACCTCCATCATCTCCATTCATCCAAAATGTGATTTCAATTTTCACATTTTTATATCTGAATCTACATAGTTATTTTAGAACTTCCTCATTGATCATCCAATATTGTCATGGACATTGGCTACCAAAAGTCTCCACCATAGCCTAGGATGTTAATTCAAATATTTTACTTCCTTTTAGGTTATTGATTACTTTAGTTTTTGTTTTTATGTTTCACTTTTTAGTATTTTTGTATGTTGTCATTTATGTAGTCATTTTTGGTTGGTTTATTTAAATCTTGTTTTCTTGTCATTTTTGGTTTGTTTGTTTAATCTTGATTGTCTTGTCATGTGTTTTTGGTTTGCTTGCTTAATATTGATTATCTTGTCATGTGTTTTGTTAGTCTTGTCATTTAATTTATTTATCTTGTCTTGTCATTTTTTATGTGATATTTTTCTTTTATTTTTCATTTGTCTTGTTCCCAATTGTTTTTTTTCTTTCTTTTTATCAAAGTCATTTTGTGTATTATAATATAGTGTTATTATGATTTCAAATATCATGATGCACTATGTACTACACAACTTAAAAATTTGTCTTATTTTTAATGGTTTATGTGTCAAGTTTATTTTGTTTATTAAATTATAGTGGTTATGATTTTCCCATATCATGACACACTTTATTTTGCATTTAAGTCCTTATGCATAAAACATAAATTTTCATCATGGTTATTTCATAGCATTGGTGATCATTATTTTGTTATAAATTAAAATTAGGTTACTCAAATATTAATCAGTTATTCATGTTATAAATCTAATGCAATAAAAAAATACACACAAGGAATTTATCAAACCATCTATCCATCCATACATAATCCATTTCATTTTTTATACCATAAAAAAGATGAAAATAATTAACATGTGCTATTATAAATCAAAAGCAGGAAAGTAATTACCATACCACATCTATCCATCTCAACCATATACTATACATAAAAAATAATAATATTCTAAAGTGTCCATCAAAAAATGATTACACAAGTCTACCATCCAAAATGAATCATGTATATATATATATGTGTGTGTGTGTATATATATATATATATATGTATATATATGTATATATATATGTGTGTGTGTGTGTGTGTATCTATGTATATATATATATATATATGTATGTATGTATGTATGTATATATATATGTATGCATATATATATATATATGTATATATATATATATATGTGTGTGTGTGTGTGTGTGTGTGTGTGTGTGTATATATGTATATATATGTATATATGTACATATATACATATATATATATATATATATATATATATACATATATATATATACATATATATATATACACACACACACACACACACACACACACACACATATACATATATACATACATATATATATACATACATACATACATATATATATATATATATATATATATATATATATATATAAATCAAATGTGTCTATATAATGATGTTGGCATAATTGTCTTTGATGTTAAAGGAATTGTAATAAATATGAATGGAAATGTCAAATGAAATTGTTACTGGAAGTGAATGGAAGTCTCAAACATAATTGTTTCTAGAATTAATGAAAGTGTAAAAAGTAACAGAATTATTTGATAGAATTTTCCTGTAAAAAGCATGACCTTTTCAAAAATCAATGCCCAAGAATGGAAGGACCAATTGCATTGGTTTGAGCACCCAAGTATGGAAGGGACCAACATTGATTAATAAGGACCAATAATTAAATATATATAATTTAAAACATAAGTAATTTTGTGTTAATGAGACCAACTTTTAATAAAGTTTAATTGCAACAAAGATTTTTATGGATATAAGCATCAATGCTTAAATGACAAGGCTGAATCTCTTTATTACTACCTTGGGGAAATCACCCATCTTGGAGGGTTAATTGAAATTAATCAAAATAAAATAAAATACACTTTGGTTAATGAAAAGGTGCATTGTTAATGGGACACCCCCATTAGGAAAAGTCTTTGAAGGCTATCTAAGGTGAAAGGATGTTGGATAAAAAAAATAAGAAATAATTCTTTCTATTATATACAAGGAGAAAAAGAGGAAGAAAAGAGAGAAGAGGGAGAAGAATGAAACTTGGTTGTACCAATATTTGTTGACAAAGAAATAATGATAAGGTGGAAACTATTTAAGTGAGATTGGTGCCTCAAAATAGGAAGATTTGTGTCTTTCACTAAGTCGGTGCTTGGCAATGAAGTTGGTGCTTCAATTCAAAGAGATCAGTGTCTAGATATAAGTTGGTGCTTCTCATTGGGGATTGCTTTATCTAAGTAGGTTTGTGACTACAAAACATTAGTAAAAGGAATTATTAATCTTATGGCTGGATTTAGACAGTAGATCCAAGCAACCTTTCAAGTGTGGTTTTCTCCATCAAGGGTTTTCCATGTAAATTATGTGTTTGCATTTAATTATTCTTATGTGAATGGTTTATTTATAAAAGTTAATTAGAAATAAAGTAAATTATTATTACACACCAATTCACCCCCCTTGCTTAGTGTGGTGTGTGATCATAAAATGATTCATATAAAAAATACATATACATCAATATATCATAGTCATCCATATCAAGTCTCTCCCTAGTCCTCACCCTTAGATGGGGAATATATAGATGGGATCAAATCATGATGTTGTGGTGTACTCCTTGGGGGACCCATGAATCATTTTGAATCCTATCTTATAGATCTCTCTGACTCCATAGTATATATTGAGCTCCTTGAGAAAGACCTCTTAGTTGAGTACTCTCTATAATAAGGTGTTTGTTGTGCTCATGGAACAACCTCCTCATATAAGCTCCTATAATATGTATCCTAAACCATTACCCACATGACCTTATCTAAGGTCACCACTAATCCATATCCTACCAATAGTACCCTAGACTCTGCTAACTCAACCCATGTTGTGTCTCTCTCTATCTAATACCTCTATATCAACCATGTGTCATCGGGTGTCTATGTGGCCATATCCTGTGTCAATAATCCAATTGGTGAAGTAAATCCATCACCCCCAACTCAACCTAGAGTCTATCAAAATCACCTTATATACATATGATCTCCACATCTCTCAAGCCTAGTTGAGCATCCCTACCATCCACATCCCCTTGTAGTCTAGTAACCTATCTCTATAAACTAACAATCTTTACATCTCAAGATCTGATCTCTTCATGTAAACTATAAATTAGTCTCTATTTCTTAAGTAATATCAATAGTTATGATGTGATAGCTCCCTCTCCTCTCTAAATGTGTCTATATTACAAATTTCATCTCTTTATCACCACCATCGCTCTCTCCATCACTATCAATAATGATTAATGTAGTCTTTCCTCTACCAGGATACTCTATAGAAGCTCTCATCATTGTGTCCTCACACACATCCACCTTTATCTCCTCTCTCATCTCCACATCCTCTAAATTTGTCTCATCCATTCTCGATATCCTTTATCCATCCCCATTTTGTTGTCTCCCTCCCCTCTAACCAGTAACAACTAATCCCCACCCCAAGACCCATATCTCATGGGTGTCTACCAAAACTAGCAACCAATCTCCATCTCTATGTATAAGGAGGCACATATAGAACTATAAGCATAATAGGCCACTATTTGGTCCACCAATCTATATATCCATCTATTGTATGTACATTAATAACATCCCCCTTGTCAAGCCAAGTCACTATCTACACATGCATCTTTATGTGCTCTACAATCTTAGGATCAATATCATGTCCCCATTGTGATCTCTCCTTGACAGATTGTGAAAACAAATATGGCCTTGCTAGAATGTGTTATCTCACACCAAACTATCACAAAAATATATCCAATTGGTATCTCTCAATAATTTAATCATGTACATCCATAATATATCACTATTTCATCATATTATCCATATATAACACATCTTATGCCCATTAGAAGTTTATCTCCCTATATGGACTCCATGTAATCTGGTCCTCTATAATCTCATCTAGTGCTCTCTTGTAAAACTCCAAATATTCTAATGTGTTCTCTATGTCCTTATAATCACATGCCATCCATATGTAATCAACTCATCCTCTATTCAAGTGATCATATGTCCAATGGGTCACTCCATAACAATGTGCTCCCAACACCATACATATAATAGAGTCATAGGACGTATCTCCTTCCTATCTGAATAAACTATGTGATGTAAGTATCTATACAAATAAGCCAATACACAAGGCCTCCACATAAAAACCTTGCACATATTCATCATGTCATCGATAACATATAATAAACCAATATGACATAACTGGTCACACTTTTCAGGTAAAATGATGCCACTAACAATAGCCAAGAACATAACCATCAATGCATCAATCCCTAAGGCCATGCATGTATCAATATCCACACCCCCTCTCATAAACTGAATCAACTCCTCACTAAATATCATGTAGAATGTAGTCACCTATGGTCCCTATCCCCAATACATGTTGGGGATCAACCAATAATATGATTACACTTATGAAAGCAATAAACCGCAGAATTAAATCAGATAGATAAGTAACTAGAATCAAATAATAGCAACGAACAAGAGATACAAGAAACCACCCTGAAAACTTGTATTAAAACTCTTTACAAAAGGAATACAATTGAAGAAACTTCTTTCTTCCACACCTCTCTCAGATGCACAAGATCTCTCTCTAGATATCTATCCCTTAAGAGCTCTCTCTCTCAAGTACAATCAATTCCAACAACCTGGGTTGATACAACTCTGTACTGTTCTTCAACATACCAATACAATAAGCTAAGAAGATCTAATTCTATATATAGAATTAGGAGACTTGAGCATGAACTCACAACCAATAGTTAAGCCTCTTGAACAAGGGCTCTAAAAATAATCTTACTAATAATAGAAACGCGAACTTAAGACTAAGACTTAAACTCATCATGCAAACACTCGCTTTTGTCCTCGAAAATAACATTCTGGACGCACAAGTAGCTGACGCCGGTTCCTGCCTGCTTGCCTGTGACCGATGTCAGCCGATCCTCTGCTGACGCTAGCATCTCTTCAACTGCAACTGACCGATGACAGTCTCTCCTGACCGATGTCGGTGACTGTGTAAACCCGAAACTATTAAATGCACTCATATGTGAAGCTTTTAGGCTCCACACCTTAACAATCTCCCACTTGGAGATAAACAGCTGCACCAGTACCTGTACAACAACATCTTCTAGCTCCTCCATCTTCAACTCAATCATGAAGACCAATAGAAGTTGAATGAAGATTCAACTTCTCCTTTGTAACCGGCTTGGTTAACATATCAGCAGGATTCCTATCTGTATGGATCTTCTCCAGCTTCAACTCACCATCTTCCAATACCTGTCGTATGAAATGGTACCTTAGCTGTATGTGCTTTATTCTTGAATGAAAGGCTAAATTCTTAGCCAAATGGATTGCACTCTGACTGTCACTATACAATTTGCAACTCTCATGCTCCCTACCAAGCTCATCCATGAACCGTGTCATCCATATCATCTCTTTGCTAGCCTCTGTGGCTGCCATATACTCTACTTCTGTAGTTGACAAGGCAACAACCTTATACAACTTAGATATCTAGCTAACCGCCGTTCCACCTACAGTGAAAACATAACCTGTAGTGCTCCTCCTGCCATCCAAATCACCTGCCATATCTGAATCTACATAACCATGTAGAGAAGTATCTAAACCTCCATAGCATAAGTGCCTACTGTTGGTTCCTCTCAGATATCTAAGGATCCACTGAACTACTTTCCAATGTTCCTTACCTGGATTGGCTATATACTTACTTACCACTCCCACTACTTGGGCAATATCCAGTCTAGTACACACCATTGCATACATCAAACTCCCTATTGCGGAAGAATATGGAACCTTACTCATGTACTCTACCTCATCATGTGAATTAGGACATTATTCTTTACTCAACTTAAAATGTCCAGCCAAAGGTGTGCTTACCGGTTTAGCATCCTGCATATTGAACCATTTCAACAGCTTGTCCACATAATCCTCTTGAGACAATATCAACCTGTGATTTTTCCTGTCTCTCTTAATGCTCATGCCAAGGATTTTCTTTTCTGCTCCCAAATCCTTCATAGCAAATGTTTGAGCTAATTTCACCTTAAGCTCAAAGATATCCTGCATGTGTGATCCTGCAACCAGCATATCATCTACATACAACAATAGAATAATATATCTACCGTTATCCAATCTCTTAAAATACACACAATGGTCAGATTGACACCTACTGTAACCATGCTTAGTCATAAACCTGTCAAATTTCAAATACCATTGCCTAGGAGCTTGCTTGAGGCCATACAAGCTTTTCTTCAATTTGCACACAAACTTCTCCTTACCCTTGACCTCAAATCCTTCCGGCTGTTCCATATAAATTTCCTCATCCAAATCTCCATGAAGAAATGCTGTCTTAACATCTAGCTGCTCAAGATGCAAATCCTCAACAGCAACCAAAGACAATACAATCCGTATAGAAGTCATTTTAACAACAGGAGAAAAAATCTCACCAAAATCAATACCTAGCTTTTGTGTAAATCCTTTCACTACCAATCTGGCCTTATATCTCATCTGTCCATTCTCACCTTCTTTCAACCTGTAGGTCCATCTGTTCTTCAGTGTTCTCTTACCAGCTGGCAATTCAACCAAATCCCATGTTTGGCTCTCTCTTAAGGACTCCATCTCCTCAACCATGCCACGCTCCCATTGACTCTTAGACTCCACCTATATTGCTTCTTCAAAACTCTTTGGTTCTCCACTAGCAATAAATAAAATAAAGAAGGAGAATATCTAATTGGAGGCTTGCTTACCCTTTCAGACCTCCTGATGGGTGTCTAAGACTCGTTCACAACATGCTGTCCACCCAAATTCTCTGAGAGTGACCGACTTTGGTCACCTCCAGACCTGTTACTGGCCGACACCGATTCTGCCTGATCGACGTCGGTTCCTGTCCTGTCGACATCGGTCTCTGTATGACCGACATCAATTTCTGTTCTGTCGACGCCAGTTCCTAACCTGCCGACGTCGGTCTCTGTGTTTTCTTGCAAGTGATTATTTCTTTTTCTCGTGAGCTCATTTTGGACCATCACCTCATCCAATTCACTATTGCTCTGCCCAGATTGATTTAGATTCTTCAGCTGATCAATATACATCACTTTTTCATTGAAAACAATGTCACGGCTCCTAATTACCTTGTTGGTTCCTAGATTCCAAAATATGAAACCAAAATCGTCTGAGCCATAGCCAATAAATGTGCACCTCATAGACTTAGCATCGAGCTTCTTTCTATTTTCCTTATCTACGTACACAAAGGCTTCACAACTGAAAACTTTGAGAAAAGAGAGATCTACCTTTTTACATGTCCAAGCCTCTTCTGGAATTCCACCATCCAGAGCTGTAGAGGGTCCTCTGTTAATCAGGTACACTGCAGTGTCAACAGCTTCTGCCCAAAACTCTAAAGGCAAACCAACATGCAATCTCATACATCTTGCATGCTCCATGATTGTTCTGTTCATCCTTTCAGCAATCCCATTCTACTGAGGTGTCCTTGAAACCATCCTTTGCCTATGAATTCCATGCATGTAACAATACCAGTTGAACTTATAACTGCAGAACTCTCCACCATTGTCTGATCTCAGGCACTTTAATCTTTTGCCTGTTTCATTCTCAACCATAGCTTTCCAAATCTTAAAAGTCTCAAATACATCAGATTTCTTCTTAATACAGTAGATCCATACCTTTCTTGTAGCATCATCTATGAATGAAACATAGTATTGTGATCCTCCAATAGAAGCTACCTGAGCCGGTCCCCACACGTCTATGTGAACAAGCTGCAACTTATGCTTCTTCTTTGTAGACCCAGTCTTGAGAAAACTAACCCTTTTCTGTTTTCCAAATACACAGTGCTCACAAAATTCTAGATCCATGCTTTTCAAATCTAAAAGCTTACCTTTAGACTTAAGAATTGACATCCCCTTCTCACTCATGTGGCCAAGCCTTGAGTGCCACAATTTTGCATCCACATCTGAAGTAGACAATACAAAAGGAGAGTTGTTAGTAACACAATTACACAAATAGAGAGTACCTTCTCTCTTACCTCTGGCCATAACAAGTGCACCCTTGGTCACCTTCCAAGATTCTACTGTGAGAGTTACTATACAACCCTCATCCCCTAACTTTCCTACAGAAATCAAATTTCTCTTCAAGCTAGGAACATGCATAACTTCTCTCAACACCCATGTGTTTCCATTCTGCATTTTCAGCTGCACTTTACCTTTGCCAATAATTTTACAGGGTTCATCATCCCCCAGATATACTATTCCAAAATCTCCATGGATATAGTCACATAAATATTCCCTATTAGGGGTAGCATGAAAAGATGCACCAGAATCTAACACCTAAGATTCTATATTATTATGCAAAGAGAATATTAAAGCATCTTGTGCAATACCTGCAACCTTTGCTTCTTATTTTCCTTCGTGCTGATTGTCCTCCTTAGGCTTTGACCAGCAATCTCTACTTATGTGCCCCATCTTTCCACAATTCCAGCATTGTGGCCTTCTACCATTTTTGGATTTGGATCTGCCTTTCCCCTTAGACTTGGATCTTGATCTCCCTTTCTTGCCCTTCTCTTTTTGCCTTCCCCTGCTCTCAAAACTTAAAGCATTCTCAGATGTCTCTTCTGTGCTTTTCCTGCAAATTTCCTCATTCAAGATAACACTAACAACATCCTCTACTTTTAAAATATTTGATGCAGATGTAGTATTGCTAACTGCCATTACTAAGCTATGCCAGCTTTCAGGCAAAAAACATAATATTAAAAGAGCTTTTATTTCATCATCAAATACAATTTTGACTGAACTTAATTGATTTACAATACCATGGAAATCATTTAGGTGATTAGATACAGATCCACCTTCCTGCATACGCAAATTGAATAGCTGCTTCATAAGATATACCTTATTGGAAGCTGAGGGTTTTTCGTACAAATTTGCTAGAGTAGTCATCAACTCTACCGTTGTTTTTACCTATGATAAATTAGATATCACAGTAGATGCTAGACTCAGTCTTATAGACCCCAGAGCCTTTCTGTCAAGAACTTCCCATTCTTCATCCTCCATGTCTTTGGGCTTCTTTGCAGCCCCACCTAACGGTAAGTATAGATCCTTCTGATACAGATAGTTCTCTATCTGCATTCTCTAATGTTGATAGTTTTTGCCATTGAACTTCTCCATTCTTAGTTTACTTTCATCTGCCATTGCTTCTCCCACTCAAATAGAAATCCCTGCAGAAACTCCTGTGAGCAATTTGTAATCAATACACACTACACAGATCTGAACTGCCTGTTAGTGAACCTGAGCTTTGATACCAATTATTGGATATCAAACTCTAAACCTACAACCAAGGCTCTGATACCACTTGTTGGGGATCAACCAACAATATGATTACACTTATGAAAGCAATAAACCATGGAATTAAATCAGATAGACAAGTAACTAGAATCAAATAATAGCAACAAACAAGAGATACAAGAAACCACCCTAAAAACTTGTATTAAAACTCTTTACAAAAGGAATACAATTGAAGAAACTTCTTTCTTCCACACCTCTCTCAGATGCACAAGATCTCTCTCTAAATCTCTATCCCTTAAGAGCTCTCTCTCTCAAGTATAATCAATTCCAACAACCTGGGTTAATACAACTCTATATTGTTCTTCAACATACCAATACAATAAGCTAAGAAGATCTAATTCTACATATAGAATTAGGAGAATTGAGCATGAACTCACAACCAATAGTTAAGCCTCTTGAACAAGGGCTCTAAAAATAATCTTACTAATAATAGAAACGCGAACTTAAGACTAAGACTTAAACTCATCATGCAAACACTCGCTTCCGTCCTTGAAAATAGCATTCTGGATGCACAGGTAACCGATGCCGGTTCCTGCTTGCTTGCCTGTGACCGACGTCGGCCAATCCTCTACCGATGTTGGCATCTCTTCAACTGCACCTGATCGATGGTGGTCTCTCCTGACCGACGCTGGTGACTGTGTAGACCCAAAACTGTTAAATGCGCTCATATGTGAAGCTTTTAGGCTCCACACCTTAACAATACACTTGTTTCCCTTATATTGAGATCCTCATGATCGACCATACATCCTCTAGTGTGACTATCATCTCACCCATCGGTAGGTGAAATTTGTTCATCTCACTATGCCATCTCTCAACCAACACTATTAATACTTCCTTATCTGCTCAAATCTCTAACATCTAGGCAATGTAATATAATAACATGACCTCTAACACCCTGAACTTATACTCAATAAACCTCACAATCTATAACGGTGCTATATCCCTCCAATCCTGCATCACTAACACTAGTAATACCTCATACCAAAAAACATACATAATAACACATTATTAATCTTAAAATTAGCTAAATATATCATAATCATCATCACACACTCATTAATTTCAATTTAATTTATCCATCTATCCATAATACATGTCTATTTTTAGCCTCATTATCTAACCTATCAGTTTTGCCATTCTCTTTAATGATTTTACTAAGCCCTTCATCAAATTCACTACTCCAATCCATGATTTCATAGTTGAACCCCCCAATTTCACAATTTCAATGATTTCACAATTACTTTTGGTGAATTCACTACAAAAAATTGACGATTACACTACACATATCCTTAATTTCATAACTCCTATATGCTTTAACCCCCCAAATGATTTTGCTACTTTGTTAAATGATTTCACTTCTCATTTTAGTGACTTTGTAACTATGAAGTATGATTTTGAAAATACCCTAACCTATTTATCCCCAATGATTTCACTACATGGTTTTATGATTTTTCTACACAAAATAATGATTTCAAAGTTACCCTTAATGATTTTACAACTTTCGATGCTGAAATCACTAATGGGTTATTTGTGAAATCATTCAACTAAAATTTAAATAAAACCACTCAATCATAATTTATTAACCAATCACTCTAAAAATAAAATTTGCACAAATTAATTATGAATTCATCCTCCCTCTATTTCTACCCTAACCCCCCCTTTTCAAATAATTTTCCCTCCAAACCCATCAATTTCATATTTTAGGCCACAATTAACTAAAATACCATAAATCTATATCAATTGCTTTCAACTATCAACTTTGGAAATCTATATTTCACATTAGAAAATCTACATTTCTCATTTTTAGACCCACATCTTACCATTGTCAGGATATATCATTCCAACATCCACTCACAAGACCCCTGAATCTAAGCACCATCTAAGATTACAATTTATAAATGAGAAATATTCTTTTTCCTATCTATTCTATAACAATTATCTGCTAAGAACAAATCATTTACATAAATTTAAACCTTACAAGTATGGTATTAGTTTTTAGTAGCTTGATACATTTATGACCTTAATTATAACCAATTCATCATCTTCCTTTAATAATTTTGAGCAGCCATCCAATATTTCACATGAACACTCGAGGGAGCATCATCCCAATCATTATCATTTATCTGGGACAACTTTTTTCTGATCAACCATCAACACTCTACTTCTTCTATTATTCTTAGAAATAGTATTGCTTCACACTACCATTTCAAAGAGGGAAAAATGTAGACACCTAATTTTAATTTAGTGTTGAAATAACTCTTCTTCCCCAAATTCAAAATTTAAACTAACATCATGTCCTTTCAAAATTAAAATAATTAAATAAATTATGCACACCTTTTATCCAAATTTATTAAATAAATATGGATTTTCCACCTCACCCAAACATCCTCCATGATTATCTCCCTCACATGTTGACTCATCCAACCAACCCCTTAACTTCTTCAACTACCTTATGAGTCACCCCTTGACTTGTCAACCAACTTGACCCATTCTTGTTAACTCACTCAACCAACTCCCTTTTTCTCTCAACATGTATAATTGGTCATCATCCTCATGGATGATGATTTATTCTCCACTATTGTTTATTTAAATAATTATAAATATTAAATAATCCTATACCATTTGATCTATCTCCCTTAAATATATAAATACATGTACAAGTCATCACTTTCATTCATCCTGAATTATGCTAATGAAGTACTATCAAATTTATGAGTGAATCCCAAGTGAATCAAATCTATACAAATATATTTTCATACCAAAATTCTACTCATTTTCCTTTGCATTGGATAATATTTATCAACCACATTTTAGAGATCAAAATAATTCAAATCACAATAAATGAAGCTCATGGTTCTAAGGTATAAGTTTGTATTATTGCTTCTTACATTTGTATCTCTATCCTAGGTTGATTGAATTTAGATTAGATTTCATTTTAGTTGTTTTTTAGCTCATTTTCATCTAGATTCCCTTCACATAATCAATTTTGAAATTTATTCTTATTCTAGGCTAATAACCTAACAATATAACAAATTTAGTTTTATACATATTTGGAGAATAACAATAATTCCCATTAAGGAGAAAATAGTCAAAAATTATAAGTTTAAAAATCCACCATTTTTTAGTTTGATGGAGATAATTTAGGTGATTTGTTTTCTTTCCAAAAACTTCTAATTTTGTTAAAGAGAATCAATCACAATCTTGGCCAATTTGGTTTCCTCCAACAACTTGATGTGTGAGATATCCATAGTAGCTAAAATACTATAAATATCTTATCTTATTTTAAAGTACTAAAAACATATTTCATATAAGTAATTTATAAAAAAGATAGCAATCATCTCTTTTACTCTCATGTTCTCATAGTTGCAAACCCTTGTAGTTGCTAATTTTTGATGATGTCTAATTTTGAAAGTTTTTATTTATAAAATTTCTATATATAAAAAGACCATAAAACATGTCCCAAAACCTTATCTCATTCATTATTTAGTTTTATAGACCCAAAAATGAATTATTTACATTCTCAGATCTAATTATATGTAACTCTAGAGTCAGACAGATGGACTTTGAAGCCAAACTAATGAACTTTGGAGCCAAACTTGTGTAACTATGGAGCCAACTAAAATGCTTATATCTTTTGCATACTGACTTAGATCAAGTTGATTCTCTTTTTAAACTTGTATATTTTTAAAAGATAAATATAAATAAGTAATTATATTCAAGTCTAGGTATATTTATATGATTATTTTTTAATTTTTTATAACCTATCTATTTTGTCCTTACACCTTCATAACCAAAACATCAAACAAACCAACATAAAAACATGAGACCTATTTTTAGTTGATATAAAGTTGTTTGTATACCTTATATAATCATGTATAAATAGTACATCCATCTCAATAGCAAATGAATAAACTTGGATATGAGTTGTATAGGAGTTTGAAGCTACTAAGGATTTCTAGAGCTACATGAAGATTTTTCCTGATTTGGTATTTGAGAAATTCAAACTTTTATATCTAAACCCATGAATCATTTTAGCCTGAATATAGAATATTTGATATCTATTTTCCAATAAATTGTCATAAAATAGCAACAATGGAGACTATGATTTATAAATAATAGACTAGATATATTCCTATACTTCATTCTAAAATAAGCATAAATTCTTAAAACTACATCTATGTCTAATTTAGAACATGATTTTTTCCAAATAAAATGGTGTCATTTGCTGATATAATGAGCCATTTTATGGTTTCATCATTCTCTCACATTTAAAATAATGCATGTCCTCATGCATTCTACTATTTTCCCTATAGATTTAGATTTTCAATCATTTATTTTAGACATGCTCTTGGTAGACTTATTTTATCCAAAATAAACATTTTCCATCTTTCAAAATATTCATGGGCTTGTTCTATTATGATATCCTATGATGGTATTTAGAGTAATGGAGATTTGGACATTCCTTTGATCCACTTTTTTGTGATCATTTTAACAGTGATCTTTAGTTTTATTATGTTTAATCTTAAATTGGATAAGGGGATTATCCTATCATTTTTAGTATAATGGTCAAGAATATAAAAATGGTAATAGACAAGGGTGATAATCAGATCTACAATAAGCCAATTAAGTTCTAAACTCAGATATAAACATATAATGAATTTATTATGCTGAGTATAGACTAAATATAGAAATTAAAACTAATATATGGATAGAAATGACAAATAAGTAATATACGTAGTTGGTTATAAAGATAACAAAGTGTTGGATATAAAACATGTAGGAAACAAACTAGAAGATGATTCTAAAACAATCATTAGATTATGGATTTGACACTTTTGAAACTTTGGACACTAACATCATCCTAGAATGGGTGTATAAACACTACATTTTAGGTTTAAAGTAAGTGTCGTATATATAATAATCACTTAGAAAAGATACAAACACCTAGATGCTTTTGGGTTTGACTTCACCTTCATTTTGGTGCATTCAACTCTGGGTCATGGACTATCACTCCTAATAAATTTATAAAACCTTAGTTCCTCATTTTCATGATGACCTTGGATAAAAAATGGGTTAGTGAGCACACGATGTCAAGATAAACCCAAAGACCCCATTATTAGTGGGTGTTGCCTACATAGCCAATAATCCATAATAGGGTACTAGACTCATGTAGATCTCCCCTATGTGTTGGCTTGTGTGTGAAGCATATAATGTGTGCAAAGTAAGTATAATGGTGACCTAGATTATAACCTATCAAATTAGGATCTTGGGATACTCCTTTAGTAATTCAAACTTATAGATATGTTTTACCTATTATTAGTATGGAATTAGGGAATATTTATTCAATTAAATGTTTGATATAGTGCTTTTGATAGTTTACTTATTTTTTTTGGTATTTTGATAGGTGTTTCTAGGTGAGCAATGAATGAGGGTCTATATTATATTTATATCAATCTTTTTAGAGTAATAACTCATATTAAATTAGTTGGGTTAAACATTATGACACATTTCATTTTCAAATTAGATGACTTTAGGGACTTGATACTTGCATCAAGTCAGGACACTAACATCAACACTCATGTCTATCTTAGACATTAGTGTCCAAGAAGAAGAAAAGTTTGTACATGATCAAAAATTTTAGAGATGGAAGATCGGTACATTTTAATCATTTTGAGCAAGATATAAGTCCTAGGTCATCAACATAAGATAGGACATACTAAGAGATAGGCCAAGGGGTACAAGATAAAGTAGATATGAGACTTGTAAAAGGATAAAAGGTTTATAACTAAGAGGAATAACCAAGGTCTAAGTTTCCAAGTGTATAAGATTGAGGTGTTATATAATCCATAAATATCATCTACATTTACCCCCTTTTAATCTAGTAATGAATTGCTAGTTTAAATGAAAGGAATGCATACTTGGGTGTGTATAACACACCTTGTCTTTGCATGTGCCTAACTTGAGTGCTTTGATGGTGATTGACCTACAACCAAGAAAAAGTTAAACTATCTAATCAATGCATATAATCTGGGTTGAAATTACTTGAAATAGATTGAAATTGAAATATCAAGGTTTAGGAGTACACCTATGTGTCATTGTAATTGGCTTGCCTATTGGCAAGTTAATTAAAAAAATATGTATGATTGTAAGGCTATGAAACTGAGATTAAGACAAATATAGATAAATATTTAAAGTGCATATATATATATATATATATATATATATATATATATATATATATATATATATATATATATATATATATATATATAGAGAGAGAGAGAGAGAGAGAGAGAGAGAGAGAGAGAGAGAGCCATGCCCCAAATCTTGGAGCAAAAGTGAGTTGCTACCTGGTAGTTGAGATTAGATCAACTATACAACATAATGATACTTATAACCTAATGAAGCTAGATGATAAAATCAAGTCCAAATTAAAAACTTGGAAAGATTAATTGATTTGATCACCTCAACCATACAAAAATCAAACCAAATACTATAGTATATTGGCTCAATAAAGTTTGTAAAAGTTCATAAGATATCAGTACAAAAAATTCCATGATGTGGTAATAGTTCATAAAAAGAGTTTTAGAATATCAAACTAATTTGGATTTAAAAATATTAGACACACATTGCATATCATATTCACCTTAGATATGTTTCATGCTAAAACTACGTATAACAATGAAACCAATGTATAGAATTATGTTATAATTATGAATCTGAATCATATAATTGTGTGTTTTGGCCATTTAAAAAAATTATGTGTGGAGAACATGCTTCCAAAACATCCCTTAATTATATATGGAGAAATATAAAAACTTATATAAATACCAATGTGAAGAAAATGTTTCCAAAACATGCCCCTACTATAATTTGGATATGTTGAATATTAAATAGGTGTGGAGAACATGCTTCCAAAGCATGTCTCCACTAAATTTGAGAACCATGATAAACATGAATAAGTATGAAGAACATGCTTCCAAAGCATATATCCATTGAATCTAAAAATTGTGAATGTGTGAAATCCATGCCTATATGACATGCCCCCACTAAATCTAAAAATTGATATAATTACCATATACAAAATGAGTGTAGAGAACATGATTCCAAAGCATGACCCCACTTAATCTAAAAATTGTGTCAAGTGTGGAGAACATGCATCTATGACATGCCCCCACTAATATTACCCCCTTTTAGGTGAGGTAAATGTAGGAATTGGTAGTTACCTCACCTCAAAAGGATAAGACAACTGTATAATTTATGAATGTAACCATGTAGCATAGATAAGGAACATGTCTACGTAGATGTAGTATTGAAGCACACAGAATAATGTGATCACATGAAAGCATAATATGCATGATAAGGATCAAATAAATATATAAATATTAATACTACAATCTCAATAAGAAAACAATCACATGCATAAGAGCACTCCAAAAATAAGTCAAAAGGTAATGATCCAATGAAACTATAAACAAGGGGCATGTTCAAATGCCATAAAATTGAAGGGACATAACTTAGTCAAATGTCCATAAAAGTAAGAATGACACATTCAAATATCCACACAATAAATAATTATATATAAAAACATCAATGAAATCATACATAGACATAGGGGATATAAGAAAATGAACATATTCAAATGCTCAAATAAGGAATACAATAGTAAGGCAACACACTCAGGGAAGTGAATAAATTAAAGCATAAACAACCAGTATAAACATGTCATAGTAGCCCATGGATCAAGTGTGTTAGGAAAAATATGTCAAGTGTATATCATATCAAGTGCCATGTGAAAAATATAATCATGGTTAAATGTATGGGTAAGTACATATGTAATTTAAAACATGATAATGTAGAGTGACCATCAAATCATATAACCTATGTGTATCAATATCAAAGAATTAGATGCCCCCAATGTCCATATGACATGAGTAGAAATAAATCCCAACATATAAAATTATTATTATATCATGTATTTATGTATGTCTATATCACACACAAGTATAAGTGTGACACACATGTGTGTATGTATGAGTAATTGAATATGCCATCCATTAACATGGAACTAATGCATAAATGCCAAGGAGCTAATAGAACACGTAGGTGATAAAAGTGTTTTTTATTTTTGAATGTTTTTTATTATTTTATTATTTTTAGAATATTTGAAGAGTAAATATCATCCTATAATGATATCCAATGGATGGTTATATAGATCTCCCCACTATGAATATGGTGTAATAAGATTGTGACACTATGGAGGATAATGCATAGGTTCAATATATATCATAGGAGTATCAGTGATGCTTTTCATATATAAAATAGGACTCAATGGTCATTTATAAGTATTAAGATTAATAGGTGTAGTGGTTCATGGAATCCACCATTGAGTACTATGTGTTTTTTTTGGAATAGCAGCAATAGTAACATGTGTAGGTGTTTTGGTTAATTGAACATGGTGTGTAGTAGATGAGGATTCTATAGAATCCACTGTATATATTTAATGTGATGGTTAATCAAGTATTGGACACCTATTAAAGTGGATTTACTATTTCTTACCCTTTTTCAGTGAAAGATACTTAGTAGGCTTGGTAATTAACTATCTGGGTATAAGTTACTCTTGCTCAAGAGGATGTTCATGTGGAATTCCAAAAATTACAATTACCCAATTGGCATGAATGTACTTAACACATTCATGAATTTTAGAAGAAACTACTCAAGGTGTATATATCTAAGGTCTTCCCAATATCATATCAAAGATTCTTGTGGAAGGTATAATTGAAAATGTAATAACCACATATATGGGGCCAACTTGTAAAGGTAGGTCAATCTCACCAAGAACCTTATATGAGGTCCCATATAATGCTCTAATTGATCTAGTATAAGGATTTAAATCATTATGAGTATCACCCAGGTATGTAGGTAGTGTCATGGTACACACATTCTCACTTGCACCATTATCAATCATAACACTGTGTATAGGGTGTTTATCAAGGTATGCTTGAATGAATAAATAATAAATATTAGATTCATCCTCATTAATATTGTTGTCATCAAAAGTAATAGAGGGTATCTGAACCATATGAGGTATATGTTATGTGTAGGTACTAATAATCCCATCTAGTAGGTGTCCATAATGTGGTGGAGAAGGCTATGCATTATATGCCATTTTCACTTCTAGTTCCTTCTTAAAATGGTCTTGCAAAATATTGTTAAATATTTTATATTTATGGTGATCACTAGGTTGTGATCCTAATTCCTTTAGAGGATCCTCAAATTTAAGGTTTTGGTCTTCAATAATATATTGGATCTTATGTTTCAAGGTAAATCACCTACTTGTAGAATACCCTAGTCCATGATGATAATCATAATAAGGATTTGCATCATATCCTTTAGGTAGAGGTCAAGTCATATCAACCTCAATAGTATAAGGGAGAGATATAAGTTGGAACTCTAGTAATTGTGGGAGAATGAAGTTGGGGACTCAAGAAAATGTGTAAACTATGTCCTTGGTGCATTGGATAAGATAAATTAATTAGCTTGTTATGAAACTATGTTAATCATGTTGGTTATTTCCTTTTTAGGCTTAGGAAGTTTTAACTTATAACTTAGTTGGATTTTAAATTTGGTACTAGATGTAGATGCAGTTAGTGTGTTTTCTACATACTTGAGCTTATTCAATGACATAAGCTTCATTTTATGGTCTCGTATAACATGGTATAAGTCATCAAAAGATTTGAACTTTATAAAAATAATGGAATCATATAACAGAGTAGGAAAACTTTACTTGAATATGTCTTGTAACTCCTTATCTACCATAAGATTGGTAATTTTGGTTAGCATTATTTTATATCTCAAGGCATATTCATTGATAATTTCATTGGTTCCTTGTTTGATTTTGGAAATTTGAGCACAGGAAACCTTTTTAGAAATGTTAATGGGAAAATATGGTAAAAATTATTTGCAAGGGGTTTGAATGGTTTTACATATTATAGAGATAAATCATAGAACCAAATCAAAACGTAGTCCTTGAGGCTTTTTGTAAATAATTTGGTTAAAATTTTATCATTGGAGATATAGTCAAGGCATACCACATAAAAAGTTTAAAGATGTTATTCAAGATCACCCTTACCATCATAAAATGTGATCTTAGGTGTGACAAATCTAGTTTAAAAATGGTGCAATGATATCGCAAGTGAAAAAGGGTTATGAAACACATCTTATGAATTTATATCATGAGGGGACTTGAAAGCATTTTATTCAATATTTATAACCTTGTCCTCCAAGGTATTTATAACTTGGATGAATGATTGAATTGTAGGCCCAATGATATTTATATTAGCAATTTTATTAGTCACAAAAGGAGATGAAAACATATTTTGAGTAGTAATAGGCATTAAAACTAGTATTTGTGTTAAAATAATGGGTAATTCTATGATAGATGTAGCATATGTATTGGGTTGTAATGTGTTCATGGGGAGGGATGTTTCCACTATAGTTTTGGAAATTTTTGCTAAAATTATAGGTTTTAGGATCTCATCAATATTTTTAGGGTTTTATCAAATACACTCATGAAATAATGAAATTACTTGCACCCGATCATGGTATATTTACTCATTTTCATTTATTTCCTAGTTTTTATTATCAAAATATTCTTTTATGATAACCCTATCAATATGTTTTTCATTATCAACATTGGTATCATCATGATCCAAAGTATGAGACACCTTATTATTTTGAGACATCTTAGATGGTGGGAGGGGAAGCTTAATGTGTTCAATAGGCACACCACCCAATCTAGGGATAAAACTAGGTTGCATGCAAAATAATAGAAGTAAGAAATGAAAAAGTACAACAATATTAAACCCTAGTTGGTTTAAAACCCTAAGAATAAAAAAAAATTGAATTCAAATAAATTAGGTTCACCAAAATTTCAACCCTAAATTGGATAAGGGGTTATCCTATAATTTTTAGTATAAGGGTTAAGAATATATAAATGCAATGCACAAGGGTGATAATCATATCTACAACTAGATAATTGAGTTCTAAACTCAGCTATAAGAATACAATGAATTTATTATGTTGATTATAGACTAAATATAGAAAATACAACTAAGTTATGCATAGAAATGAGAAATAAATAATATACTTAGCTGGTTCTGATGCTAACATGGTGCTAGATCTAGAACAAGTAAGAAATAGATTAGAAGATGACTTTAGAACAATTTTTAGATTCTAGATCTTTGGACACTAATGTCATCCTGAGATGGTTACACTGATGTTATTGTCTATGTTAGACATAAGTATGATATACAAAATACTCATTGAAAATAGATGCAACCAACTAGATGCTTCTATATTTGAATTCAACTTCACTTTGGTGCATTTATATGTAGGTCACGGATTGATACTCATAAAATTTTAAAACCCTATTTCTTCATCTTCATGGTAACCTTATGGAAAAATGGGTTAGTGGGCACATGATGTAGAGCTAACTCTAAAGACCTCATTGTGAGTGGGTGATACCTACATATCCAATAATCTATAAGAGCATCTTACACTCATTTATTTCTCCCCTATGTGTTGGTTTATGTGTGAATCATACAATGTGTGAAAATCAAGTACAATAATGACCTAACTTGTAACTTGAAAAATTAGGCTCTTGGACTACTCTTTTATTACTTCAAACTTGTATATTTGATGTATTTATGATTGGTATGTAAATAGGGAAGCTTTGTTCAATTGAATACTTGATAGAGTGCTTTTAATAAGTTACCTTGGTATCTTTAGTATTTTAGTAGGTGTTGCTAGATGAGGAATGAATGAGGGTTGATATTGTATTTATATTAATCCTTTTATAGTAAAAAATCACATTAAATCACTTAATCTAACCATTAGGATACATTTCATTTGTAAATTAGATGACTTTAGGATACTAGACACTTGCATTAGTTCAGGACACTAACATTGATGCTAGTGTATGTCGCAAATATTAATGTCTAGGTAAAAAGAAAGTAAGTATAGGTTTGATACTTGTAAAGGTGGAAGATAAGTACATTTTGAGCAAGATAGAAGGTATGGGTCATCAACATAAGACTACTCAAACTATGATATAGGCCAAGGGGCATAATATAGAGTAGATATGAGACTTGCAGAAGCAGAAAAGGTCCATAACTGAGAGGAACAACCAAGGTTTGAGATTTCTAAGTGTACATGACTGAGGTGCTATATAATACATAAATATCATATATATAATGAAATATATCCTTAATAAAATGAACTAAAATATCTAAATGAACATTCATTTGAATTCAACAATGCATTCAGGTGTTTCAAAAGAGTATTTTGAAATCAATAATGTATTCATTTAGGAAGGAATTATTTAATGGTTTTCAACTCTTTCCTTATCTTCTCTCCCACACTTATGCATGTCTTCATGCATGGAGATATATTCTCTCTCTCTCTCTCTCTATTATTTTTCAATGCTCAAAAAGTTTATTAAGTGGACTTATTTGTAATTAAAAAACTTATTATCTATATTTAAAAATAAAATAATAGAATAAATACCTTAGTTATACTCCCAATTATATTTTACTTCCTTCATGTTAATGTGGCTAAATTTCATTGATGTTGAAAGAGAGTAGAAATACAAAGTTAATTAGGTACAAATTTATTGCTTGTTTGGGAAAAACAACCATTTGTTGGTTTTTAAACTTTCCCTCTTTTTTTTTTTTTTTTTTCTACTTTTGGCCTTGATCAACCACTTCTTGGTTTTATACTCAAGGATCCTTTATATAATACATGTATGTCCATTAATATAATTTTCTAACCATGACTATCAATAATGCTTGAGGGTTTTCATTGTTAAATTTTCTATTTTTTTACTTTTTTTACATTTCAATGAATGATAATATGATGATGAGTTAGGAAGTATTTTTTCCAACTCTTTTACAAAACTTAAATCAACTATAAATTTGATTTTTCTCATAATTTTTTATTTTGTGAGTCATCTTTGCCAAAAATCAGCCTATGCGTAAAAACATGAAGAAAAGTCTCCCATTATTCTTCAAAATATTCATATTTTAAGTGATATTTAATCTTCTCAATTGTCACATGAATGTTGCACCATCCATGTTATTTTCATGGTCAAAACATATCTATGAAAGATAATTTTCATTTATGTTCAATAACATCTTCATAAGTAATATTTACATGTATCTCATTCGTTTTCAGTTTAAGTCAAAATCTGCTTCAATCCAAATTATGGAAACACTATGCAACACCTGAACTATTTTTAAAAAATAAAAAAATTGAAAAATCTGATCACAAATACCTTTATACTAAACTCAAACATCAGATGTTAGTTTGAAAATATTATAGAAAAAGATTAACAAGATGTCCAAGAATATATGCTATTTGAAAACCTTCCATCCTATATCTCATTTACATAATTTCATATGTTTACAGAGGTTATTTGATTCAAACATGTATAATAATAAAAATTGAGACACAATAAAAAAACTTTTCTTATGAACAGATATGGCTCAAGGATTAGTTTATTTATGAGTAATGGAATATTATTATGGCATTTAGAACTACCTTGGATTGGTTATATTATTATAGTTGATTTTGGGTGTCATCCTAATATAATCTTTGATTATGAATGGATTTCAAGAAGTTGAAAATTTATCATTTAATTATTATACAGTAGTTATTTTATAAATTCTTATAGTCAACATAATATTAATGGTGGGGTAGAGGCCGCCATGAATAGGCTTGGTATTACAACAATTGTATGAATGGTTGTTGAAAATGATTTGAAGTATATTGTTCCAAGTATGAAATTCATATTTATAGGAAATATATTTATATTTATATGAAGAGAAAAAATACATATCTAGATTTGCTTGATTTGGTGGCCATGGTTCTCATTGAACAACAAATGACACTACCATGCTTATTTTTACATCCATCAATTCTTTGTGTATGTTGGATTTTTTATACAAGCGACTTTTAATTCATACTCAAAATATCTAAAAAAACATTTAGTCAAATATTTTTATACTATTTACTCTTGAAATATTCCTTCCAAGAATTTGGAAATTATACTTTCCTTCTCATCAATTAACCAACTATTTATGTTTAATGTTTTCCTAGTTGGGCTACAATTATTATATCTCTAGATAGATTAAATTAACTTTCCTAAATTTACTCATGATATATTTCAAGGAGAAAGGATGAGGTTGAAAAATATGGAAAGTAGCTGTCTTTGAAGGACTCTCCTAAGATGGTTTGACAATTTCTAGCTCAAGTATAGGCATCTTCAGAGCTAGACTGGTGATCTTTGGATCTAGTTTGAAATTTTTTGGAGCTAGATTATCTTTTTTCATATAAATTTTTAAATCTTCCTCTGGTTCTTGAATGTCTTATTATTCTTTGATTTTCTCTTTGGTAGGGCTTGAACTTTATTTTTCCTTAGAATTTTTTGTGATGGTGAGTGGAGAAAGGCTAGTTAATATCTTTCCTAAATACAACTAAACCTTACTATAATCTATAACATTAACTCTAATAGTTAGTTCTTATTTGGTTCCATAGATAGGGATTACCTATCTATTATTGGGATTTTTTATTGGTTGTGAAATTAATGAGGATGAGTTACTTGTTTAGTTTGTGTAGGTTAGCTAGTAGTAGGAATGAACACCAGTTGAGGTGAAAACCTTCTTTGATGATTGAGATATTGTTGACTTACCTATTGTTGATTTGTCCATCATTGCTGATTTAGCTGTGAAACACATAGTTATTATGATGTTCAATCTTATGGAGACCAAGTTGGTGGTTCCCATGTTTTTTAGGTCTTTATGCAGCTCATGGCATCGTTCATGGATTAAAAGAATCTCTAAGAACAAAGTGATTATGATTTTTATTATAAGAAAAAATGTTCCCTTATCTTTGTATATAATTGATTTTTTCATTGGTTGGGTAATATGTTTCAATTTATTTATAAGAACATAAAGGAGGATGCAATTTTTTCTATCATAGTCATTTGAATCATAAATACCACACATTTCTATCATATCCAAAGGTTGGTATTAGATTTCATGTTTCAACCTACATTTAGGGTAATACATAGTTAGAGGTTTAGTAATGGCATAAATTTTTGCTTGTAAAAGATCCAGTATGGTGTTTAATTGAAGTAAAATGTATGTTTAAAGATTTGATAACTACTACATGATCTATCCTACATTAACGGCTTATTTCTCTATTTTTAGCTTCATAATACTAGCCTTTTTCCTTGAATAGTTCCTACATAGTTCAACAATTTCATTGAGAGTTAATTTATTTACATATCTTTTTCCAATTAGGTTCAAAAAGTATAAATAATCATCATCTAATATTTTTAATAAAATTATCTTGTTGAGGTCTTCATTAAACTCATATCCACATCTTTTATAAATAAATAGGAATCGATCTAGATAATCTTCCATATTTCATCTTCTTTTTGTTTTGTATGGAAGAATTTCTCATTTATATCTCTTAAATTATAATAGTCCTTATATGTGTCCAAAAATACATTTTCTATTTCATCACATGAATGAATGGAATCTAGCTAAAAACCCATAAACCAAATCATAGTTGAATCCTTAAGTGTAAAAGGAAAGAGTTTTAGTTTTTGATTATCTATTTGGTATTCATAGACTCGACATAATACTTTAAACTCAAATAGGTACTTGTAAGGATATTCTATTTATATCTCCCTAAAATTAGGTAGTATGGATGGAGATATTTTCTTCATTGGGGCATTCTTATCTTGGTCTAGGATAATAACATAGGTAAAAGTTATTCATTCGAGTTGAGCTCTATCTACCCTAAGCCTATCTTTTGGATTCAATATATTTACCATATTATCTCTCATGTTTAAATTATGTTTTGTTGGGTGTTTAAAGGCATATATCTTCCCCTTGAATCTCTTGGTCTATTCATAAATTTATTTAATTTATGGAAATTTTTATTAATAAACTATTAGCTTATGATTTATACCTTATTAAGACCTAGAAAATCTCTAGCAATGGAGTGAAAAATGATGAGGTTGTCAATCCTCTAATTCAATCAACTAAGATTATTGATGTCATATCAAATCAGGGCTAGTGTCCAATGACAATCAGTAATAAGGTATAAATGATAATGACTAATAGTTGTCAATTTTAGGGGAGTTGTAGATTATTTACTTCTAACTTCTAATATATTTGCTTGAATTAAAATATAGTTTATTACTTGTGAAAATAAACACACTTGCTGAAATTTAAATTACATTAAAGTAAACACACCTTTAATCTATTTGCAGAAATGTAAATTGTAGAAAATGTAAACACACTTTTAATCTAAGTTGTTAAAATAGAAATTGCTATGAAAGAGAAATGTTTGAAATTCAAATGGATAAAAGTAATCTTGTTTGAAACACATGTGCATAAACACACATACCTACAGGTTAAACATATAACATAATATTTTACATAAAGGAATGAATGATAAAAACACATAACAATATAAACATATAAATACCGTAATAGATCATGCTGACTTAGTTGAATGGGGCCTTTCTCTCCCTTAGAATAGGGTTTGAAAAAACACTAGCTTTGTATGAACTTTATGAAATCAAAATTTCATTCATTGGAAATGCTTACAATCTAAAAAAACTTGATATCTATTAACAACTATCTCTAATCCATGCTATCATCTAATTTATAACTTTGTACTAACTCTAACTCCCAACTATGAACACGTTGTATTATAAATACAACATTTTCATTTATTGGAAATGCTTACAATCTAAAAAAACTTGATATCTATTAACAAATATCTTTAATCCATGCTATCATCTACTTTCTAACTTTGTACTAACTCTAACTCCCAACTTTGAATGGAAATGTTGTATTTATAATACAACTTAATCAACAAATTATTGTTTGAGAGTAAAAACTTTAAAAAATTAGCTTATAATTAATTTTATAATCTTAACAACATAAAAAACTAGTTTTGAAATTGATTCTTATTCTAGACTAATAACCTAACAATATAACAAATTAATTTTTTTACATATTTAGAGAATAACATAATATATAAAAATGGCAAGCAACAATGATGAGAAAATGGTGATGGGGAAAATGATTAATAGGTGAGAAAGTATAAATCAAATAATTGAGAGTAGGAAAGGAAAGTTAGAGTAATAAACAATAATAATAAATGCCTACCTATGACATTCCAAGTGTCAGTGGGAATGCAGGACAAAATAAACGAAAAGCTAGAATTGAAAGGTAAGGAATATGTGGGTAAGACTTATCAAAATTCCCTTGATACTACTTTTCTTGGTTTAAAATGAAAACTTTCATGGGTAGACAAGTTAAAAGGAAAAATAAGAGAATACACAGCTATGAACCCTACATAGAAGCTAGCCATCATTAAGGATTAAGAGATTACAATATTGATGTCCTAGAGGAACTAAAAATCAAAGCATCCTCCAGTTTATCAAATTTATTGATAGTCAAGTTCTTGGGAGCTCACCCTAACATTGACTGATTCAAAATATGGGTGAAAAATTGGTGTAACTCTAAAGGGTCTCTAGATATTTCTATCATGAGCAATGATTTTTTCTTGATTAGATGCACTAATGAAGAAGACTGTGCCAACATCTTGGTGGGTAGATCATGGTTTATGGGAAGATCTGATCTCTTCCTAAAAAAATGGAAACTAGGGTTTGACCCAGAGATAAAAATATCAACATGACGCCCATTTGGGTTTGTTTACCTAGGATTCCTCTGGAGTACTAGGTAGAGGGTCTTTTTATAAGCACAACCAAAACCTTTGGTTACCTCATTGCTTTTGACTCAATTACTAAAGCAAAAACCAGGTTGGTTTATGTCAGGTTCTATGTAAATGCTTTTGTGGATCAAGATTTGCCTTCATTTATCATCTTAAACTCCTCAAGTGGAGAAAGATTCCAAAAGATAGAGTATGAAAATTCTATTTTAATATGTGAAGGGTGTAAGAAATTAGGCCACATGACAAGGAACTATCCTACCTTCACCAAAAAAGGCAACACTTTTGTTTTTAATAAGGATCAACAACTATGGCTGAGAAAAGAGAATGTAGATCAACAAAATTCTAATAGTATTGGTAATGCTTCAGAATATCAAAGAATCAAGGACATCCTAGGAAAATCATTAACAAAAAAAATATTTGTTCCAATAAAATAGAGAAGGCTTTGTTGAAGGGAAAGACAACAATCCCACAAGACTCTCTTTTTGTAGTAGAGAAACAAGAAAGTCAGGATAGAAAATAGTTAATCTACTAGTGAAAGGTTATGATAACACAATGCTTACCACTTTAGATTTGGAGGCACTGTATCAGTTTAGTCCACCAAGAGAACTCGATGACATAACCCAATTATTTTTTTTCAAAAAACTTAGAGCACGAGATCAATACTTTTCAAAATGTCTACTCACCTCAAGAATTCTTAAAAGAAACATCCAACAACACTGTGTTCCAAAGCTTGGAGGGGATAGAAGAGGAACCACAATCAATCCCACTCCTCACCCTAGATCAAAGGGTATCGATGATTCAACTAGAAAAAAAAGATGAATCTCAGAATCCAAAATTGCACATTAGCCCTCTTAAATATAATCTGCAAGAGTCACTAATAGAAAAGGAAACTCTGGTCAAAGGGGCTAAAAAAAACAAAATTTAGGATTCAAAAACAAAAAAGGATGGAGTACCAATGTATAAATAAGGAAATTACTCACAGATAATGACATAATAGATGGTTTTAAGACAATACTAGATATAAAACTAGTAAAAGAACTAACTAGAGAATCTGCTAGGCAACAGAACAAAATAGAGTTATGAAGATTTTAACTTGGAACATTAGAGGGTTGAATCATGTCAGAAAACATAGGGTTTTTATGGATTTAATAAGTAATAACTTTCCCTCTATCATTTCAATTCAAGAAACCAAAATGAGCAACAATTTGTTGGAGGAAACTAAAAATAAAATATGAAAAGAAGACAAGGTAGCTAGTGTCAACTCTATGGGAGCTATAACAACATTTTAGAATGAGAATGAAGTACAAGGAGAAATATTACTATAAAATAATCTCCATTTAGCTATCCTATTCACTATCAAAAACTAAAATATTTCATGGATCCTTTCAAATGTCTATAATCTTAATTTAGCTAGAGCTAAAAAAAACTTTGGAACAACCTAGTACTCTTTAGAAAAATTATCCCAATTTGAATTGGATGATTTTAGGAGACTTCAATACCCCTAGTTATGTGTCAAAAAAAAGGAGGTATTCAGTCTTAAATGAACAACATGGGGGATTTGGCTGTCTTCATCATGCTGAATGGTTTATATGATGTAGAACTAAGAGGTTCCCCCTTTACTTGGTTGAACCAAAGGATAGGTGAAGGGTTGATTTAGACTCAGCTTGATAGTGCTCTCATATCCTCAGACTGGATACTCCACCAAGACTTATATTTATCCTCACTCCCAAATATTGGCTTGGATCATAACCCTCTAATTCTATATATGATGAAAATATTCAAAAATCAAAATTCCCCCTTTAGATTTAAGCATGTCATTTTCACATCTAGAGTTAGTAGGAAAAATTGTAGATTGGTGGAAGTTTAGTTCTACTAGTTCAATGATGTTTACACTAGTCCAGAAATTGAATAAAAAAGGAATATCCAAGTTTGGAATAAAGATACTTTTGGAAATATATTCTACCAAAAATAGGAAATAAGATCATAAATTAAACAACTTGAGGAGACTTTCAGTAATATAGGGGTAATTGAGCAATCTCTCCTTAAATAAAAGAGTCTTTTGGCTTACTATCACACCATTTTGGCTAGGAAGGATTCTTTCTGGAGAAAAAAATCTCATACTATATGTCTGAAGGAAAGTGACTAGAATACAAGGTTCTTCCATATGTCTACCCTAAAAAATAGAAGCCATAATAGAATCCATAAAATCACTAACAAAGATGGTATGCAATATACAGATCCCCTCATCATCAAACATGAAGCTGTGATAATTTTCAAAAAACTTTTTGATGCAAATACCATATCAAAAAGAAATTTGGCTAAATATTTCCTACATCACATTCCCCCCAGTATCACCCAGATGGATAATAATGCTTTGATGTAAAAGGTCACAAAGACAAAAATAGAGGTCATGGTTTTCTTATTAAATAAGGATAAAACATCGAGACTAGATGGATTCTCCATGAATATTTTTCAAATTTTTTGGGAAATAATAAAACAAGATGTGTGGACTACTACAAATGAATTTTAATCTTTAGGTAAAATCCTTAGAGAATTAAACAACACATTTATATCCTTCATCCCCAAGAAAATTAGAGCATCAAACCTTAATGACTTTCACCCTATTATCATGTGCAATTCGGTTTACAAGATTTTCACCAAGATCCTTACTCTAAGATTACATCCTCTTATGAACAAGATGATCTATTTAAACCAAGGGGGATATATCTTGGGAAGATACATATAAAATGGAATAATGGTAGTTCATGAAATAGTCCATTCAATGGAAAAACACAAAGAGTCAGGTATGATATTCAAGATTGATATGGAAAAGGCTTATGACATGGTGGATTGAAGTTTCTTGGATATGACCTTAAAGAATTTTGGCTTTCACAAACATGTTTGACTAATGATATATAGCTATATTTCAACTTCTATGTTCTCCATTATAATCAATAGCTTTTTAACTGGGTATTTTGAGAGTCTCATGGTATAAGACATGGAGATCCCTTATCTCCATTACTTTTCATTCTTATGGTAGAATATCTAAGTAGAAACCTATTGGTAGTTCTCAGGTAAGGATCATTAAAGGGATTTAAGATAGCTAAATAAGTCCAACCCACCCTTCATCAGTAATTTGTTGATGATATGATCATTCTAGGTATTTCTTTAGTTAGGGAAGCTAGATAATTGAAAATAATTCTAAATATGTACACAACTATCTCTAAATAAATTTTTAATTCATGCCAAAGTTCCCTATTCTTTATTAACACTCTAGGTCCTAGACAAAATAAGATTTCTAATATTCTAGGATGCCAAATAAAAAATCTCCCTGCTATCTATTTAGGCATGCCTTTATTTAAGGGTAGAATGACTATTGATCTATGGAATCCCCTTATTGAGCACTTTCACAGTAATCAGGTTAAAAAGTTACCACTCTCTCATAGGTTGGAAAATTAATGTTACTCAAAAGTGTTATGTAAAGTCTTCCAATTTATCTCATGTCTATATTCAAGATGCCTAAGAGTATCTAGGAAAGAATCAATAGTATAAAAAATGTTTATTATGGAAGGGGGTAGAGGAGAAATTCAAATTTCCTTGAGTCACATGGGGGAAGGTGTGTATTCTAAAAAAGCAAGGAGGAATGGGTATTATAAGTCTCTCCATTATGAATAAAGCTCTGATCATGAAACAATGTTGGATATTTCTAAAAGAACCTAACCAATGGTCCAAGATTTTCTATGCTAAACACATGGAAAATAAATAGCCCATTTACTTTATAACAGATGAATTCTTTATCAATGGTTCCCATATCTGGAATTTACTTTCTAAGAGTAGAAATCACATTTCAAGAGGTTACAAATGGAAGATGGACAATGGGCTCAAAATCAAATTCTGGAAGGATCCTTGGTTGCATGATTATCTGTTGGATAATATGGAACCTTGGCACCAAATCGGCCCTCCTATTAGACTCATTTATAGAGAAATAATGGATAATTATTTTCATATTATCAATGACAAAATGAATTGGAAAATTATTACTATTGATAATGTTGATGACCACACAACCACCTTGGTTGCAGACATTCACCATCTCCTCAAAGGCATACATATTACTAATTTGTAAAGGGAGGATGAGCTAGTTTGGAATGACTCAAAGGATGGTAATTACCATGTTAAGTTTGGATACCTAAAAATCCTATCTTAGAGAGAGAAAATTAGTTCTCTATCTAAAACATGGGACAAAAATATCATGCCCAAAGTTAATATTTTTAATGGCTTTGTTTGCAGAGTAAAATCCTTACCATGGAAAATCTCAACAAAATAGGTTTATAGGTCGTTAACATATGTGTTCTTTGTAAAAATGGATTTTTAGAATGTACTTTTAATTTTAATGTTTGGAGTGTGGTTTTTTAGAAGTTTTATGTCTAGTGGGTGAAAATAGACTCCCTATTTGAGGCATATCATGCTTAAAAGGCACCCTTAATCAACTAGGAATTTAAATCCCATTAGAACTTAGATTTTCCCCATCTTTTGTGGGGAACGTGGAAGGAGTGTAACAAAAAAATATTTAGAAACAAGAAAAACCCTTTTCTTAGAGTGTCTAAGAAGATCATATAATTGATATTAGAGAACTTCAAAAGTATCAAAGGGGGAAAAACTAATATTTTACACCAACTGAAGAACCAACTACAAGAGAATGGAAAATATATTTAGAAAATAAGCCCTTGATTGACCCTAAAATCATTCTAAGAAATAATGTCAAATGGATTTTTCCTTCTCTTGGATGGGTGAAATTGAGTTTTGATGGAGCCTCCAAACGAAATCTGGGTCCCTTAGGTGGAGGAGGTGTGATTTGTGATGAGTAAGGAGGTTTAATTTCAACATTTGAAGGAAGTATGGGCCTATAAACCAATCATTTCTCAGAAGCACTATCAACCCTTTGGGGTGTTCAATTATCAATGGAACTAGGATTTCAAAATGTCATTACTAAGGGAGATTCAATAAATATCATCAATTAATCAATAAAAAAATCTCTGTAAGTTGGAATATTTCAAACATCATTGAGGAAATATCTAAACTTAGTAATAGATTTCAAAACATTTTGTTTAAGCATACTTACTGGGAAGGAAATATGTTGGCAGATTACTTTGAAAATAAAGGAGTCATAGTGAATAATTTTAGGATATGGAATGATATGGAGGAATTACTTAATCAAATCAATGAACTCATCAAAAAAGAAAAATCATGAACTAGGCTTTCTAGTTTGGAAGGAAATATATGGGGAGTTGTATAAGCCTTTTCAAAGGAACAATGACGATAAGGATAATGAAGTGTTTCATCATTATACTAACAATCCACTTACTATGAAATGTAATTCAAGTGGTAATTATAGAAACAAATGCTGAGGCAATAAAGGGGAGGCATATCATTTCATCCACTGGCCAGGCACTTTGCATGGCAAAAATTTCAAAATGGGAGGAAAGCTTAAAAAGATTGAATCCTTGTCAACATACAAGATTATATAGAAATCAGAGCTATGGAATATTTTCAAAATTAGAGGCATCACTACGTTCATTAATCATATATGTGGCATGGATAAACATCTCTCTAGGCAATTTGTGGAGAGTTGGAATAATAGAGTTGTTATTAATAATGTTTTGATTGAGATCAATGAAAGGATCATCTCATAGATTATGAGACTCAACATTGAAGACACAAAATTCACCAAGCTGAGCAAGGATTTCAAGCAAGAGGAGAATTTCCTTGTTGAGGAGGAAAGATTGGTAAAATTTTAGGGGGTTTCAAGAGAGAGTTACTTCCGGTCCCCTCTAATGATGTGGCAGAGTAAGTGATGAGATACATCACCCTTGATGGCTGACACAAGGTAGTTAATTATTCCCATTTTCCTTTTTTAAACTACATTCATCATAAGATTGCTATCAGTCTTTCATTTTTTATTATTCACTCCTTATAGAATTCTATCATTGAGGTCAAAGAGGGCTCTAAAAAGGAGCCTTTACACCAAGCAGTCATCTTCATTATCTATAATTTTTTTGATGCCCTAAATTTAGTTCCATCGTATCCCACTGAAATCATTATCCTAGTTCAACATACGCCCAGGTAGAATGAAAAAATAACCCTTAGAAGCAATCAAAGAAATAAGAAGGATGGGGTAGTTGAGCAAGCTAGAAGTATCTATATAGGAAATAGGGCACATAAAGATTTTATTCATAAAAAGAAGAATAATGAGAACAACACCAATAACAAGGATAAGGAAATGATGGAGGATATGGAAAACACTGCTAATCATCAGAATGAAAATATTGAGCCTAATAACAAGAAAGAAGTGATAGATTCTAATGCAAAGGATATCACTAGGGGAATGAAACCTTATATCAATAATCCTCAACAAGAGACAGATTCCCTCAAAAATTAATTTAAAAACTAGGAAAAGTTGGAGAAAATTGATAATGAGGTAAAATTGCACAAGGCATTCCTTCAATGGTTCATGAAGGACCATACTCGTCTCAAGTTAAAAAAATTTAGGTGAATGATGGTCTATACTAAACCAAGGAAAATAAAATAAAAATGGCATCCCAAAGTAAGATCCTTGCTGAAAAAGTCAATAGAATCGAGGAGAATCAGGAACTTAAAAACAATAACAATCTTTTGGTAAATTACCACAGGAAAGCCATCAACAATGCAAATCAAAGTATGGAGGGTATTTTGATGATTTTAAACTCCAACCATAACTAAAAATATGAGAGTAGACCAAAAAATAAACTCAAAGGTATCTGCATCAAGAATGATGATCAAAACCTAGGTGACTTATGGGAAACAAAATTCAAAGACATCACTGAAGGATGTATCAAGGATTATGAGTGGAAAAATTCTTACTAACTATATTTACTTCTATCTTGTGTTCTGTGTTATTTTTGTGCTATTTTTCAACTGTGAATGGGTTATTTTTCATTCCTTTTTGATCCATGTTTGTTACTATAAAAATAGTTGTCTATAAGGTTTGAGACCTTGTCTGTCTTTCTATTGTATGAGTAGTACCCCTTCAAATCCCACTTTTATCTTTTAATTAAAATAGTCCTCATTAAGGATAAAATAGTGAAAAAGTCTAAAATCACAAATCCCCTAGTTTCAATTTTTTTGGAGATAATTTAGGTGCTTTGTTTTCTTTCCAACAACTTCTAATTTTATTGGAGAGAATCAATCACAATCTTAACCAATTCAGTTTTCTCCAAAAACTTGATTTGTGAGATATCTATAGCTTCTAAAATACTATAAATATATTTATTTTTTTATAAATACTTATTTTTTTAAATAATATAAATATATTTCAAATAAATACTTTCTAAAAATATGTAGCAATCATCTCTTTTACTCTCATTTTCCATAGTTGCAGACCCTTCTAGTTGTTGATTTTTTATGATGTCTATTTTTATAAGTTTCTATTTATATAATTTATATATATAAAAAGACTGTAAAACATATCCCAAAACATTATCTCATTCATTATTTAGTATTATTTATCCTAAAATTAATTATTTACATCATTGGATCTAATTTTGTGTAACTCTGGAGCCAGACTAATGGACTCCGGAGCCAAATGGATGGATTCTAAAACTAGTTGAAATGCTTATAAATTTTACATACAGACTCAAATCAAGATGATTCTTGTTTTGAACTTGTCTATTTTTTTAATAGAAATCAAAATAATAAATTAGATTCATGTTTATGGATATTATCGATGACTATTTTTGTTATTTTCTAGAACCTACCAATTTTATCCTTTTACCTTCATAACCAAAACATCAAACAAACCAACACAAAAACATAAGACCTATTTTCAGTTGATACAAAGTTGTTTATATACCTTAGCTAATCATGCATAAATAATACATCCATCTCAAAAGAAAATAAAAAAATTGGATATGATTTGTCTAAGATTATGAATCTACAGAGGATTTTCAAAGCTACATGAAGATTGTTTTTGATTTGGTATTTAAGAACTTCAAAATTTTCTATCTACAATGATGACTCATTTTAACCTACATATAAAAAATTTGACATCTATTTTATAATAAATTATCAGAAAATAGAAATAATTTAGACTTCAATGACTTCTAAAAAATAGACTAGATATATTCTTACATTTTATTCTAAAATAAGCATAAGGTATTAAAACTATATCTAAGTCCACTTGAGAACATATTTATACAAGAGAAAATGATGTCATTTTCTAATATAATGAGCCATTTTATGGCCTCATCATATGTACTTACACATGCCTTTATCCACACTTATATCTTTCAAAATGTACTTGATATGTTATGTAATTGATATTTTTTGCTAACACATATATCCAGAGACTAGTATGATATGTTTATGTTGGTTGCTTATGCTTTCATTTATGTACTTCCTTGAGTGTCTTACCTTGTTATTGTCTTGTTTGATCATTTAAATATGCTCTATTGTTTTTAGGCCTCTTGCCTTTGGTTTCCCTTTTAAAATTTGAATATTCATTTCTTATTGTATTTTCACATTTGAATATGTCATTTCTTACTTTGTGGACATTTGACTAAGTCATATCCCTTCGATTGTGTGAAATTTGAACATGCCCCTTGTTTGAGGTCTCCTTGGACATTTTGATTTTGATTTTGAATGGTATTGTGTGTGTGTTTGATTAATTTTTAAGCTTTTACTATTATTTTATATATGTTTCTATGATCTACATCATATATTTTAGGACTTGATGTGATCACATCCTTTGTGATTCAATGATTTGTCTACCTAGACATGTCCCTTTTATATGATACATTATTCATACATATATTATATAGTTATCTTATCTTTTTGAGGTAAGGTGAATACCATTTATACTTTCCCTCACCTTAAAAGTGGGGAATATCAGTGGGGGCATGCCACAAAGACATGAATTCCATATTGCTTCACAAATTCAAATTACAGTTGGGGCATGTTTTGAAAACATGTTATCCATATTTTTCATATTTTTAGATTCACTGGGGGCATGCTTTGGAAACATGTTATCTAAATATATTCAATATGTAACATACCAAGATTATAGTGGGGGCACATTTTGGAAAAATGTCCTCTACATTATCACTTATATTAGCTTTCAAATTTATCCATATATAGTGGGGGTATGTTTTGGAAACATGTTATCGACATTTAAACCAGTTTTAGTTTTAGATTATGGTGGGGGCATGTTTTGGAAACATGTTCTCTATATTTACATAGTTTCAAATTGACCAAATTTATAGTTATATGATTTAGATATACATTTGTAGAAGAATTCTATACATTAGTACCATTGTTATACATAGTTTTAGCATGAGACATATCTAAGGTACATATGTTATGGAATGTGCACTTAAAATTATAAAATCAAATTTATTTTATATTTTAAGGATTGCCATCAGCCACGAGGTTAGATTTTAACATATTTTATTGAGCCAATTTATTGCGGTAGTTGACTCACTTTTTGGTATGATTGAGGTGATTGAATCACTCAATCTTGACAAGTTTGTAGGTTGGACTTGATTACATCATATAGTATCACCATTTTTATAATGTGAGTTGACTTTGTTAATTCACACTCGTTAGGCTATAATTATGATTGGATTACATAGTTGCACTAATCTCAACTAATGGGTGGAAACTCATCTTTTATCCAAGGTTGAGGGCATGTGTCGTCCAATCTCTCTATCTATTTTGATGCATGTAATTTATATATTTTATATTTATCCTAATTTTAGTTTAAATGATTCATAATGATACATATTTCAAATCAAATTGCCAAAAGGCAAGATGGTTGCATTGATATACAAGTGTACTCCTAAAACTTACTTTCTTCCATTTCAATAATTTCAATGCTTTAAATTTTAGATTATATGGACTAATTATATATTATAACATGCTCTAGTTTGTAATTTAGTCACCAAAAAAGCATTCAAGTTGGATTCAAGCAAATAATAAGTGTGTTATACACACCTAGGTACACATTTCTTCTCCTTTAAAATAAATAATTTATTACTAGATTAAAGGGGGAGAAATGTAGACATTATTTCTAAATTACATATCACCTTAGTCTTGTACACTTGGAAAATACATATTATGGATGTGCCTTCATCTTCTATACCTTTCCTATTTCCAAAAGGCTTGCATACACTATCTCTCTATGCCTAATTACTTATCTATTAGTCTAACTACTTTCATTTTGGTGACCTAAGCCTTCTATCTTACCTAGAATATTGTAATCCTATTTATTTTCCATCTCTGTAAGTTTTGAACCTACACCTATTTTCTAAATACCCAAACACTTTTGTCCTAATCAAATGCCTACATCAATGCAAGTGTCTAAATATAATGCAAATGTTTAGTTCCCTAAAGGTTTTACTATTTGACAAGGAGTGATAGTCCATGACCCATATCTAAATGCAATAGAATGAAGGTGACACAAAACTTAAAAGCATATAAATGGTAACATCCAGTTTCAGCAAGTATTCCATACTAGACACCTATGTATGAATTATATAGTAGCATCAACATAACCATCCCAGGATGATGTAAGTGTCTATGAATATAAAGGTCAAATTTCTATAATCATGAAACTATTCCAGAATCTAGATCTAATCCACTTTCTATCTTTTTTATATCTAGATCCATATTAACATCATAATAAACTAATTTATTTTCCTTATCATTATATTATCTAGCATAATTGTACTTTATATCTTTAGAATCTTGGAATAATAAATTCAATATATGTTTTATCTAAGTTTTGAAAACAATTGGCCTACTTTAGAGATAGTCTACTATCCTTATGCCTTAGGTTATCTCTACCCCCTTTAACCCTAGTTTTTTCCATATATACATTTTAAGATTAAATGGATATTCACATTTTATATTCATTGAATTTATATAAATACTAAATTTATATACAATTGAAACAAATAATGGAATAATCATCTCTTACATACCTTCTTCAGACACCCTTATACATTTTACTTGTGCATGTTTGATGAAGTGCTATGTTCTACCTCATCCTTTGGGATGTTATCTCTTTAAAGATGTTTTGCATTATTTTTTTATGATTACACCTTTATTGAAAGGTTGTCCTCTTCTTGGATTCCAATTGAATTCACCAATGTAATCATGAAGTGATGTTGTGCTATCTTCTTCTCCATAGAGTTTCTTCCCTTATTTTAGAGACTCTTCTTTTTTCTCTCCCTCTCCACTACACTCAGTTCACCATTTCTTCTCTTCTCATCATATATCCACTCAACATATATATATATATATATATATATATATATATATATAATTTAACCTTATAGCATGTTGATGGAACCCTCAAGACTAATCTGTGGCATAAGTTGTAATAATGGGTCTTAAAATACAAATTTTTATCTTGAAGAAATAAGTTCTTAAGTTCCAATTTGTATTTATGCATCTATGACATCCATATGTAAATAAATCACTTTGATCACATATAGATAGAAAAATTACACGTGATCTCATGAAATGTACATCCAAATCCACTTAGAAACATGTTTTCACTACTATTTAGGAACACATAAACACTGACAATAAATGTTGTTAAAGTCAAATAAACAATTGGATAACTCCACTTCTAGTGCTTATGGTTAGAAAATAGCACTACCAAAACATCTAGGGTGGAGGATAATGTTCAAGACTATGTTCTTAGCCTTTGATAAATGCTGGTCAAGAGACTTGCCACCCATTATGTGGCCTCAAGAATGCCCTTCCCAATATAAGAAAAATATAGTTTTTAGCCTAACTTTAGATGTACATAAAATAGAAACCACAAGTCATTTAGATGAGTTATAATAACCCTAAAATGTGTGTTGATTCCTTATAATTTAAACCTAGATCATGTTTATATAACCTTAGATACCACTTGGTTGTAGAAGTTACAATAGCAGGTCCTAAAATGGAACTTTTTTGCAATGAAGATACAAGTTCTTGAGCTCCAACTAGAATTTATGCCTCTAGAACCTCCGTGTGCAAATCCATAACTTTGAAAAAATATATAGGAAAATTACATTTTCTCCCACTACCTCAACATCCAAATCCACCCAAAATCATGTTTTCACTATTGTTTAGAAGTGCAAAAACACTTAGAACAAATGTTGTCAAAGTTAAAGTGGCAGTTAGAAAACTCTACTTTTGGTGCCTCATAGTGGGAAAATGGCATTGAAAAAATATTTATGTGGTGGATAACATATAGTACTAGGTTATTATCCTCTGACCATGCCTATTAGAGAGACCTACCACCCATTTTGGCATCAAGAATGCCCTTTTCAATATAATAAAAGTACAATTTTTAGCCTAACTTTAGATGTGCATAAAATAAAAAACATAAGTCCTTTGGATGAACCAAATAAAAAATAAAATTCATGTAAAATTAATATAATTTAAAATTGGATCACATTGATGTAACATTTAAGACCAATCTGTGGCATAATTTATAGTAATGGGTCCTAAAATTTAATGTTTTTTTGTAGTGAAGAGACAAGTTCTCGAGCTCTAATTGACATTCATGCCTTTGGGACCTACAGGTAAAAATAAATCACTTTAATAACATATATATATGAAATTAAATGTGTTACCATTACCTTAACATAAAATTCCACCTAAAAACATGTTTTCACTAATGTTTAAGAGTACGAAAACATTGACAACAAATGTTGTCAAAGTTGAAGTGGTAGTTGGAAAACTCCAATTTTGGTGCTTTGTGGTTGGAAATTGCCCTTGAAAACACATATGGGGTGGTGGATAATGTATAATAGAAGGTTATTATACTATAATCATACCTAGTTGAGAGACCCATCACCCATTATTGCCTCAAGAATGCCCTTCCTAATATAATAAAATACAAATTTTTAGCTTAATTACAAACACGTGTAAAATGAAATATGTAAGTCATTTAGATGAAATATAAGAGTACATATGTGTGTTAAAAATATATATAATTTAATATTCTATCATGTAAATGTAACCTTAAATACCAATCTATGGTACAAGTTGTAGTAATGGCTCCTAAAATATAACTTTTTTGCAGTGAAGAGATAAGTTCTTGAGTTCCAACTCACATGTATGCCTCCATACATCTAGGTGTAAATCCATAAATTTAAACACACACATATATAGAAAAATTACACATGATACCATGAAATTAATGTCCAAATCAACTTGGAATCATGTTTTCACTATTATTCAAGAGTGTAGAAATGCTGACAATAAATGTTGTCAAAGTTGAAGTGGCAGTTGTAGAATACCACTTCTAGTGTTTTGTGTCTAGAAAATGGTATTGAAAACACATATAGGGTGATGGATAATGTTTATGACCAGGTTATTATAGTTTAATAATTCCCATTCAAGATACCCACCACCCATTTTGGTCTCAAAAATGCTCTTCTTAATAAAATAAAAATGCAATTTTTTAGCCTTACTTCATATGTACGTAAAACAAACCGTAAATAATTTAGATGAACCAAAATAAGCTTAAATTCATGTAAAATCCCTCTAATTTCACCCTAAATCACTTATATGGAAACTTTTATACCAATACATGACAAGAGTTATTGTAATGGGTCCTAAAATTCAACTTTTTTGCATTGAAGAGACAAGTTCTTGAGCTCCAACTAGCATTTATGCTTATAGGACCTCTAGGTGGAAATCCATCACTTTGAGCACATATAGATAAATGTGATATCATGAACTCAACATAAAAATCCACCCATAATCATGTTTTCAATACTATTTAGGATCACAAAAACACTGACAACAAATGGTGTCAAAGTTGAAGTGATAGTTGGAGAACTCTACTTTCGATGCTTCATGGTTGGAAACTAACATTGCAAACAAGTATTCTAATATAATTCTTTGTATTTTCATGGAATTATAATATATAATACCTAGATATCAGTGGTATTGGCATCATTAAGTCTTTTTCATCTTCCAATTACTTTCATTAATGTTTTTCTATTTATGTCTAGTGCTTGGCTAGTTTTTTAAATTAATCATTTTTTCCGTTTTGACCACTTACTACACAAGTTGTAATTTTATGTTAAGCAACATTAAAATTTTTGTTTTATGATTTTTGGACTATAGTGTTATATTAATCATGCATATTTTCAACAATTTCATTATTTTCATCATCCATGTTGTATGTTCTTAGTCCCAGGGTGTACACTGTAGGTCTCATCTTAATCACTTTCATCAATGAAATAAACAACTAACATTTTTTAATATAAAAGTCTAATTTATCAAATAAATTATACCAAATTTTTTATCTGGTCTTATTTAATGGTGGTTAGATATTTTTTATGCATTGGTTTCAAAAAAATCATCAAATTCAATTAAGTACTTTACTTTTATACGCACAATCCTTGGAGGTGTTGTTAATGGTGAAATTTGTTGAGAGGGTGTTTCAAAATCATTATGTTCACTACTAGTTTCTTCATTATTATTTTTATTGTTTAGTTGTGAGATTTATTTTTTTCATTGTTACTTTCATCATTATGTGTTCCCATGAAATTTTCTTCATTGATAGGGGTAAATCATCATGTATAGATTCATCATCAAAAAAATTAAAAAAAAAAACTTTTAATGTGGACCTCCAACATAATTTAGACTTATAAGTAAATATTCATCATCGTTATTCATTCATTGTTATCATTTCATAATTTTTTGTGACATTTGACTCATTAGGGATAGTGTTTGTACCTTGTCTCGAGCAAAATGCTTACATTTGTACCTTTTACTTTTCTCTCAACTCTTCTAATTATTTCAATGATTTGTTTTTTAACTTGTTACTCTTATTTAAATGAGCTCTATCACCCATGATTATACAAAGAATAATTTGATTCCTTTTGATGGTTGGGACCCAAATAATAATTTGATTCTTTTGATGGTGGGGGACCCAAAGAATAATTTCATTCCTCATATCTTCACTGTGCAAAATACAAAATGGTGCAAATAATGTTTGTTGGGTTAGAATTCTCAAAATAGCCTAAAAATAAATGTTGGACAAAGAATTTTTGTCTATTGAGATAATAACATGTACACATTATAATGTGTACATGCTATATGTTATATTTATGTAATCATATATCATATATCATATTGTTATGATATATGATTATATTATGTGATGCAAACATATGCTATATTATTATGTGATGCAATCCAAACTATGCAATATTATTATGCCAAGTAATCCTATACAATTACATCCATATTTTCATTTATTATATAATTATAAGGTCGATTTACCCATATGTTGCATCTTATACAATCGATTGAGCCATAATTTAGGTTTATGGGGCTCAATTTAGCCCAAATCACATGTTTAATCAGACCAATTGAATAATTAGATCAATTTATGACTAATTTAGGCCCAAATCAGGTCTCTAATTACACTAATAAAGTAATTATATTAATTCATGAATAATTTAGCCCCAAATCATGTCTTACTCTGGTCTAGTTTGCTTGAATGGGCATGAATTGGCCACAATTTATTTCTTGATTAAATTGGTGGACTTTATAATTTATTTTTTATGATATTAGTGTCAATTGACCCCTAAATTACTTTTATATATTTAAAATTAGGGTCACAACATTCAATTTCATCTAACTTGCATCAATCATTATAACAATAGACTAATTGGGCAAATATGTCAAGAAATATGAGCTAATTTAGCCCCTTAAATCACATTGTAGATTCTAAATTAGGTTTAGGGGTTCATATTGACCCCAATTACCTTCATGTTTATATTTTTAATAAAATTAGGGTCGATTAAGCCATATGTTACATCTTATATAATCAATTGACTCATAAATAGGTTCAAAAGGTTTAAATTTTCCCAAATCACATCCCTAATTGCACCAATTGACTAATTAGATCAATTCATGATATAATCAAACCTAATTTATCCCCATATCACATTATAATCTTATAGTTAGGTTGAAGGAGCTCAAATTGGCCACAATTTCCTTCATGATTTAATTGGTGAACTATTTAATTTATTTTGTTATGATATTGGGGTTGATTGACATCCCAAATTATATCTTTTATAGGTAAAATCATGTTCATGGGTTCAATTTCATCCAAATTACATCATTAATTACAATAATTGACTAATTATCATAATATGATAGGAAATATGGGCTAATTTATCCCCAAATCACATCTTATACTTGTAGTTAGATTAAATGGGTTCATATTGGCTCCAATTACCTTCATGTTTGAATTTGTGATAAAATTAGGGTTTAAGGTTGTAATAATTGACTAATTAGCTCAATATGTCAGGTAATATGAACTAATTTATCCCTAAATCACATCCTAAACTTGTATTTAGGTTTAACAAGTTCACATTGGCCCCAATTACCTTTATGTAAATGTATTTGTAATAAAATTAGGGTTTAAGGTTTAGGGTTTATATTTATGATAACATTAGTGTTTAGATTAAATTATGGTTTAGGATTTAGGGTCAACATGTTAGGAAACATGAGTTAATTTATCCCATTGAATCACATCCTATACTTATAGTTAGGTTTAACAGGTTCACATTAGCCCCAATTATCTTCATGTTTGCATTTGTGATAAAATTAGGGTTGATTGAGCCATAAATTAGTTTCACCAAGCTTAATTTGGCCCAAATCACATCTCTAATTGCACCAATTACATAATTAAATCAATTCATGATGGAATTAGAGCTAATTTAGTCCCAAATCACATCTTACTTTTGTAGTTAGGCTGAAGGGGCTCAAATTGGCCTCAAATTTCTCTTTGATTGAATGAATAAACTATTTGGTTCATTATATGATGACATTAGGGTCAATTTGACTCCAAATCACATCATATACAATTGAAAATAGGTTCATGTGGCTCAAAATTTTAAAAATTATGTCATTAATTGCACCATTTAACTAACTAGCTCAATATATGATGAAATCAAAGCCAATTTAGCCAAAAATCACATTGTATAGTCATAATTAGGTTCAAGGGCCACATTTTCACCCTAATTGACTCTATAATTAAATTAATCAACTATTTCACTCATCATATGATGACATTAAAATTTAATGAGCTCAAACCCACATTATATACATGTCAAACTTGCATGTGTCATTGAACCAAATGATTATTTGTTTTATTCTCTAATGAAATTAGAGATAATTAATCCCCAAACATTTTATAATCATGCACTTAGGTTGAAGGGGCTCAAATTATCTCTAATTGCCTTCAAATTCAACCATTAGACTATTTGGCTTATTTCGTTATGACATTAAGGTCGACAAGCCCAAATTATATATTTTATAGTCAAAATAATTTTATGAGGTTGAATTTCACTCAAATTGTATCACTGATTTCACCAATTTACTCAATCTAATATAACTTAGGCTTAAACCCCATGTTATACACACAATTATGTTTAAGGGGTTCAAATTGATCATAATTTACTCCACCATTAAAATAATTGAGTCGTTCAATCATTTTCTAATGAAAATGGGCCTGATTGAACCCTAAATCATATTTTATATAGTCAAAATCAATATTATGGTTGCAAACTCACCAAAATTGCATCACTTTATCCATGATATCCTTTTTGTGGTGGTGTATATCATGACACACTCCACTTTAAAATAAAAATTATAAATGTGAACTAAATAAGTATAAATGTCTATTAAATAAGTGTATATAATGATACATAGATAAGTATAAACATTCATGAATAGACTCAATTATTTTTTGATGCTATCTCAACATAACACAAATGTGTTATAACGTGTACGAATTATAGTGCATACATGTTATGCTTTGTTTGAATTCAAAAACCAAGCCTTTTGGCTCAAAAATGGCTTAGATTATTAAGCCAAAGGCTTAGACCTATCACCACACAATTTAATTTCAGATTTATCATAAAAAAACAACAAAATTCAACTTCCATCACCAAATACACTGTGAATTTTAATGAGAAAATTCATAAAATTATTACCACTATGACGAACGTATTGTCCTCTTATGATTTTTTTAATTTTTTGACTATTTTAAGGTTTAAATGTATGTTTATTTATAATTATATATTTTTTAGGCCACTATATGCCACAGATACACATTCCTACATATTTTTTTCATTGATCCAAATGTAAAAAAACTTATATGGTTACAAACTAGAACTACTTCTAGGGCATTAAAAAAAACTAGTTTTCATTTTTTTGAGGTTGTTAGGGGGCATACGATCGGTTATCCATTTTTTTTTATATTTTTAAGGATATATTTAATTGTAAAATTAATTACAAAAAAATACATTCATTTAAAAATTAAAAAAAATATGCAGGTTACAAACTAGATGATTTTATCTAAAGTTTCACAAAATGGTTTTAAATAATATCAAATGATGCGTAAAAAATGAGGGGCCACATGACCAATTATCTACTCTATTTTCCTAATAAAAAATAGGAGTTCCTATTCTAATTTTATATGTTTGACCTATTTATACTTAACCACTAAAAAAATAGTATTTTGGAAACTAGACTCAAAATTCTATAATTCATGTACTTATACCATCCTCAAATTTTGAGTGTAGCCATCTCAAATTATCTATAGAAGATTATATTTCTCAATTTTTAGGAAAAAAATGTCCATGGGTAGGCCCCATTTTGTCCCCAAACTTGTGCACTTACCCTTTGTGCATGTTTTCCTTTGGGTGTGTGGGGACACAACTATTCTATCACATCACCCTTACTTTTATTTATTGTATTTTTCTTTTCTCATCTCAATTTTCACCCTAATGTAATCATATGATCATTAAAATAGGAGGATATGTAATATATAACCCATAGGTTATCTCAAAGCAAGTCCCATGCATTGAAACTTCTAAATTAGGATGATCTTGTATCAAGTGCAGTATATTATGCATGTCTAAGTTTCAATTGTAACAATTAACAAGGAATATGTTAGGGAAATCAAAATACTGGTGTTTTCATGTCCATCCACATGCAAGGTGTATTATTACATGAAATTTGAACAAATAATTTTTAAAGATTTATATAAAAGAAAACTTATAATTTTAACTTCTTGAAAACACACAAAATCTAAAGCAACAAGCAACTAATAGTGGATCACATAAATAATTTTTGGGAATATTCTATAGGACCTAGAACATTCCATGATAGAATATTCATGAGAATAATATTCCATGTGAATTTTTCCTTTTCCATCCTCAAATATTTCCTTTGAAACCAGAGCTAGAAAATAGTTACTTACCATTGCTTTTTGGTTCGAAAAAATAAACCTACCACCAAAATGGTTTAATTTTTTTCCCATTCTCACCCCACAGTGAATCATAGACATTATGAGGTATATTATTCAATCTTTGTGGTTTATAAATTTCTAAATAGGTCCTATCACTTGAAATAATAATTTCACAGAGTTTTCTTTAAATACATTAATTTGAGGGATGGCTAGAGGAACTTGAATTTGAAGAACAAAAAGGGGATGAAGAAGAACATTCTCCATTTTTTTTTACACTCTATTGAAGTTTTATATTGGAAAATATGTCATCCATTTTAAGTTTTATTACATCCCGATTCCTTGCTACAAAAAATATTTAATTATCTATAGATATTTATAGTTGACAAATTTGATTTGGTCATTTTTAACTAAGCTTTGAGATATATGCTATTATGAGATAGTTTGATATTATTTAGGTTATATGATTAAATTTATATGAGTTGGCTATAGTGTATGTGTATACATTATGATCATGTTAATTCATTATTTCAGTTATACTTGATGTATGTATGTCATGATGTTAGGATCTAACTACATGCTTATTGTGAGGTTGATGCATGAGAACTCATCCCTTAGAGCGTGATGGAGGAAGAGCGTCATAAAAGAGGGTAATGTAGATGGAGATATTATAGGATGATAGAGAAATAAAATAGAACCCTACACACACCATAGTAATTAGGACATATTATATGCATAATGAATGGTTAACATAGTGCATATTGATGCTATTTGCATTTAGATAGTGTTTACACATAGTTAATTGAGTGTTAACTTAATTTATTTATTTTATGTGGGATACATCATGTATGGTTACTTCATGGATATTACATAGGTTTAAATTCATAGTGTTGTAGTTTGATTATCTGATAATTAATTAAATACACGAGATAGTTATTTATTATTGAGCTATTTGGAAAATAGAGAAAAATGGAAAAAAGAAATAAAATAGAATAAAACTAAATAAAAGGCAAGATTTTTGAGAAAAATGGAAAATCTTTAAAAAAAAATCACGTATTTATAGTTAGATCCCAATGGGGTTGTTACATGTAGTATTAGAGCAGGGTCTTGTGAACCAATATTCTGAGAATAGTACTATTTGGGAAGACTATAATGAGTTCTACAGAATTTTTTTATATTTAGTTGCTTGATTTGATACTGTTAAACTATGTTATTTCTCTACTAAATAATGTTTTAATTCAAAACCTATATTGGAATAAGAGTCATCCAGGATGATGATTAGCTTTAGGGGGGAAGGATGTTACATCCTGATTCCTCGGTAAGCAAACTATTTGATTATCCATGGATATTTAAAGTTTAAAAAATTGATTTAGTCATTTTAACTAAGATTTGAGATACATTCTATTATGGAATAGTTTGATATTTCTTAAGTTACATGATTTTCTTGCTATGGGTTAGCTTTAGTGTATATGTATACATTATGATCATGTTAATTCATTATTTCAATTATATTTGATGTATGCATATCATGATGTTATGATCTAACTTCCTTCTTATTATGAGGTTGACATATGAGAGCTCATCCCTTAGAGTGTGATGGAGGGAGAACATCATTAGAGAGGGTGATATAGATGGAGATATTAGAGGATGATAGATAAATTAGCTAGAACCTTGTACACACCACACTAATTAGGGCATGTTAGATTCATGGTGAATGGTTAGTTTAGTGCATATTGATTTCATTTTCATGTAGATAGTGTTTACACATGGTTAATTGAGTATTAGCTTAATTTATTTCTTGTATGTGGGATACATCATGTCTGGTTGCTTCATAGATATTACACAGGGTTAAATGCATAATGTTGTAGTCTAATAATCTAAAAATTAATTAAATGTAATAGATAATTATTTATTATTGAGTTATTTGGAAAATAAATAAAAGCAAAAAAATAAAAATAAAATGGAATAAAACTAAAGAAGAGGCAAACTTTTTGAGAAAAAGGGAAAATATTTCAAAAAAAATTTAACATATTTCTAGTTAGATTCCATCGGGGTTGTTATAGGTTTTTCATTCCTAGTGACTTATTTTTTGTTCTCAATATTAGTCCAACCATTTTTTTTAAGATGCCATTTTATTTTCAGCTTGTTGTTGCTCAACAATCTACTTTGGGTAGGGCATAAGGGGACAATTGTGAATCCTATTGTTGGGATATTAGCATCAAAATCATGTGTTAGGAAGGTTGATGTAGGTGATTTTATTCATAAATCACTTGGTCCTTATCTTAATATTGATATAATATTTCAATTCTTTCATTAAGTCAACCTTAACACAAATATGCTTGTTTGGTCACACATAATAAGAATGGTACATTTTGTTTCACAACACATGCTCTATGGGATAAGCAATACTAAGTAACAAAGGCCATCGAGGGACTGGGAGACCAAGTATCTCAATCCAAACTAGGACCTTAATAAATGTTTTCTTAGACACATTGAAATCCTAAGTCTAGCATGACAATATCATCAAGGTATTCTGAAGGAACCAATAACTGGACTCGGAAATTAGGGATTGCACTTACGATGGTTCCTTAAATTAAAATAATAAACATTTCACATAGATGTTTTGGACCCCATCTATTTGATTCTCATTAGACTCATAATGGTATTCAACTTAATTCTTGAGAAAGTCCTTAAAGGGGATGCAACCAACATAGTAAGAAATAAGACAATTATTTTCATATTAGTTAAAAAATGGTTTAAAAACTTAAACATTTAAAAGAACATCAATATACTAGGGAGGATTTATAGAATATTTAATTTTTCATAAAATACGAGGACAAATTTTTGGGCTCATTTGGCACCATTCTTCTTGTTGTCTATTATAATGGTTATGACAAGCCAATTGAAAACCATTTATATAGGCCTAGTTTACCCAAAGGGAAACTATAGCTTCTAATTTAATGTAAGTTTTTATTTAAAATACCACATAATTATTATAATGTGATACTTGATAATAAGACAAAATGTATGACAAACATGCAACAAACCATAATAAATCAATTTTTTCAAAAAGAATACTTTACCTATACTTGGATTAAACTCTAAATATATTATTAAAAACAATATATATATATATATATATATATATATATATATAAATAATAACAAATAATTTTTTTATCTATGATGAATATATATCCCACTAACATTTTTATTTCAAATATTTAAAACTCAAGATGATAAATCCATAACTTCTAAAGATTTATTACAATAAAGGCTTCTCAAATTTGTTACTATAGTTTAGTGGTTATAGTTTTCTATAACACAATTACATGCAAAACAAAATCCAATTTTCAAAATGAGGTAATAAAGGATGGATGCAAATTCCTATTAGCTGGAAAATATGTGTTAATCTATGTTTTCAATGATTAATGTAAGAGATATTATTCTTTCAAAAATTTAGATATACTATTGTAAAATAATTTCAAATTTTATAAATAAGTGAGAAAAAAATAAATATTTGGCAAGTTGATTGGAAGTTTAAATACTTTTCTTATTTCATTATCCAGATTTAAATACAATCATGGTAGAACTAGATGAGGCTCAAGAATGAATTAGAGTTTTCATATAATCTTAGCTAATAATTTGAATTTATATGCCAATGCTTAAAATAAGTTTCCTTGATAATATTATAGTCAAATAGAAATTTACTCCCATATTTAACCATTACAATATATATTTTCCACTAAGATTGGATCATATGGTACAATATTATCCATGGAAATTAATTAGAATATTTCAAGATATTTTTGGTAAAGTAGATCTTAAATTCATAGTTTTATGTCTAAGTCACTAAACAAACATAATAAATTTGAATATTTTATTAAAAAATAACACATATGTTTATCCAAACTCATGTTATATCTTAAGTGACTAAGGATTATTATATGCATAAACATAACTTAATCCATTACACATCTCCTAATCTATAAATCATGTTTCCTTCAATCCAAATTTAGCAACACATTGATATTATATTTTAGAGCATGTAGTACTTTAAGTCTACATTATATCAACATCAATCCATGTCTTATGTCATCACTTCTTATACCAATATAAGGTCATAGAAAAAATATAGTTGCATTTAGTTTTATAGGGAGATGAGATGAAGTCATTTATCTCATTTCAATTGGTGTTCAATCACAAACACAATAATTACATAGATCCCTAATTCTAGGACTGCATGATATGAATATACAATTCCTCAAGAGGTTTCCTAGGCCAAATAACTTTCACAAACTCTTTTATGCATAAATTTTTGAGGATTAGGTCAAGATACAATGATAAGCAATCATATAATTTTTCTCATAATTTTAGTGGAAATTATATATAATCTAGATCAAAATTTATTTACAAATAAACTTACAAAGTTAAAAAACCTAGAAAGTAGTAGAGGACATAGTAAATGCAAATGGACATGATCAACCACCTACTAATTCTGACATAAACATAATTGGCATTCGGTCAATTATGACCTTTTATATATTAGCATTGGATTCCCAAAGCATATCATGTGCTAGTTTCAAACTTTATTCCTAGTTCAAAAATCCAATCAGAGTGCCCACGTTTATTCATTTCTATTTTTTACATTACTATTATTTGTCCAATTATTTCTTGGTACTATCAGTCTATATTTAAGCATTGGGGAGTTTTTATAACTATGAATTGTTGTATTTATCTAGGTCTCCCTTGTACCATACTTTTATCATTTACATTGGAAAATTTAATCCCTAGTGTTTCTATTTGGTAAAACAAATTAGTGACCCTAAACTTTCAATTAGTCAACCTTGTTATAATTCACTCTTTGATCATATTCAACATTAGGGTTTCTTTGTTATTCATCTCTCTAGGGTCTAATTTCCATCTATAAGATTTGATTTTTAGGTTTAGGTATGTTTCTAATTTCTTTATAATTAACCATAAATTCCTTCAATTTTATAATTATTACATATTATACCCCTTAAGAAGGTACAATACATAAAATCTACTAGGCAAAGTGCTTGATTGAGTGGTGTTCTTATTAATTTGATTTAACTTTTTTTTAATTGGTACTCGAGCTTGTTTAAAAAATAAAATAGTTAGCATTGATGATATTCTTTCTTATTATATTATTGATGATGAAGCACATGATATTAATGATTTAAATTATTTTCATGATTAGACTATTTATGATTACATTGCTTTATCAATAAATCCATATTATGCTTATATACCTATGGTAGAGGTTTTTCACACCCATGTTTTACACAAGTACTTCTCATAGTATCTATTTAATTGGGTGAGATGGAGCATATAATTTTTATAGATGATTATGAATAATTGGATATTATGTTTTTAATTTATTTCAGACACCCTAAGGTGCATGATCACATTGATGGCATGTCTTACCCTAGGGGAATCCCTATACAACATATTTTATAATGATACATTTTTTATTTCCATTTATCACATTGAGATTTATTATATTGATTATTTCATATATTTATATCATATACATCTTGTGTGTTACACGGATATCTACATTGCATGGCTATATTATCTACATAGATACATTGTGATTATTACATTCTTACTTTGTGTGTTATCCTTGGTTTAGTTGATTGCTTGCATGTTTATCTTTTTGCATGTTTGGAGTGTGTTTTATTGTTACCTCCTTATCCATATAAGATACTCTAGTGTTTTGTCATCATGTATTATGATTCATATATTCTTGTGCATTTTTTTCCAATGTAGTTACACATTTATGTGTGAATGATGTGATATTTTATGATTGTTTCCCTGATATATATCATGCATTTACTATGTTAACTACCATGATATTACCTATGCACATTACTTTTTATGATGTAAATATACTTGATGCCTAAATTTTTATAGTCATTACCATGTATCTATGGGGGAATTCTACTTATGTGTGCTTCATTAAATTATCTAGCCCTACTTGGGGCATATTTGAGACATTTGGGGCATATTAGTTGTCCATTCCTTGCTTAGATATTTTGTGTCATCATACCCTTATCCTTGAGTTATTACTAAGATATAGATCATTCACTGGGATATATTATATACTCTTATAAATTTACCAGTTGAGACATATTATAATACATTATTTCATATGGACACATTATTCATTTATCTCTCATATTTGTTGTTACAATTGGGCATGTTGTTTCCCCATATTCTTAATTATTTCATCCTTATATGAGGTTACACACATTTATTTTGAGCTTTACATGATTATATTTTACAATGGTTATATTTTATATAAATTTATATAATTATATTATGCGATGGTTACATATAATTTTTATAATTTTAATGCATTTTTATGCTTCAAGAATAAACATTTTATAACACATGATGTATTTTAATATCTCTTTTGAGATAAGTGATTGTAGTGTAGATCAAAGCAGGAGGGGGGTATATATCAATATATTCTAGTTTTTTATAAAGTGTAGACACATAAATTTGGTATTTGACACTTAACAATGTCAGTTTTGATAAAGCCTCCGTATACATGACTTGTGTGTAGAGAACTAAATCTTACTCACACTTTATCCTATCTATTCACTTACCTATGGGCCTAACCATTTGTCATAATTTACCCCCATGATTTTATTAGTCTTTTCCTAAAAAACTAATCATATTAAGTAGAATTTCACCTAATCCTAGATCATTGTTTCCTATTTAATGGAAACCTTTGGCCATAATTATATGTATAAAATTGCCAAAGACATCTACCTTGGTCAAACATATCTGCACAATCTCTAATGTATATCTTTACAAATTAAAACTATTCCTTTGGATTGAATTAAATGTTTTACATGTCATTTCAGAGGGAAATTACCTAAAGAGTTAGCTATATAAATGTATTCAACCTAAACCTATTCCTATTTATCAAGCATTTATCTTTGAACTGACACACTAAGGAAAAAAATTGCACATCTTTGAGGCATTGCCCTAAAACATCAAAATCTACAAAACCATCTAAGAAATATCCATCAAGACAAGTTTGAATACTATTTAAAGATCAAAATCATAGGTTTTTAAGTGTCTAAAGCCACACATAGTATTACCCTCCATACTATTATAAGATCAAATTAACACACACATAGTTAGGTGGGAGACCTATGTGTAGTTTGAGCCCTATTTGGAATAATAGAATTTATGCATCACTTAGCCAATTATCAGAGGCTAGTTGATGTCATCTCAACCCGTCCTTTATAACTCCTTTTAATAGGTAAAACAAGTGTCAAAAGTTTTGACAAGGTTTTGAGGTAAGTTAAGATAAATAAGAGCCTATGCATACTCTGAGATTTTAATATCACACAAATTACATGTCTTTAGGTATATTTAGTGATATATGATGGAAAAATATGGAACTTATCATATGGAAATATCCAATAGACCTTATATCGATATTGTTACCATAGGAAACTATGCATTACCATATTCATCCTAACATGTTCAAACATTTTGTTTCCAAACCCAAATGATCATAGATCCATTATAGACCACTACTAATGAATATACACTATAAAAAGCTAAAAGAAAATAAAATAAGTCAATTAACCTATCCTCTTATCATTTCTATTTATAGAAAGTGAAAAAAATCTATCATTCTCTACTAGTTACATTCACATTTTCTTAATTTAGACATATATTATACAATATGAATTAGTCTCAAAGTCTTTTATTGTTTAGACGACTAAATCCAAAATAATATAAAAAATATTAGTGAACATGTTATTCCTTTGTTATAACAAAACCTAGGTTTTATTGAATATGCTTAGGGTTAACCTATTATTCCTTTGAGATAACAAAACCTAGGTTTTATTGAAGATTCTCAGGGTTTCATATTTAAATTTATAATTTCACCTTATTCACATAACTAATATATCATCATAATGGAAGAAACAACTAATGTGGACAATAGATTTTATGATATAGGTTGAAAAAAATTAACTCAATATCTTCATATGAATCCAAATTTTTTGGATGAATTGTTACATGTAACTAGATATGAAATGAAAAATAATGCTAAGGTTGACACATCTAAGGAACAAAATGAGCCCTTCAATGATATTGATATAAATTTTATAGGTACTAACCCAACAATAAGTGTTCAAACTACTACTACTACTACTACTACTACTACTACTACTACTACTACTATTACTACTACTACTACTACTACTACTACTACTACTACTACTACTACTACTACTACTACTACTACTACTACTACTACTACTACTTATATGTCTATACCTATGGTTACATATGTGATTCCCACCTATAGTGTGGTGGAAACTTTCGACACCAAAAATCCACACATCATGATTCTAAGTGTCATAGTTTCCCTAGATCACCCTAAGACCCCTTTGAAACCAATATCACCTTATAAACCCTAACTAACCTAACCCATATTCAAATTGACTAAATGGACTTAACCTAGTATTTTACCCCTTTTCACCCTTTACCCTCGACCATCAAAGGTTAGGGTCCTCCTCTTTAACCAACTAACATGTAAACTACCTGCCTAACTTTTATAAATATAACTTATCTAAATCTTGTTTTAAGACATTTCATGAATGATTTATAATTAGATAGTCTAGTTGAATCTTCACTTCTACCTCTTGCTTATGCCTATAAGAAGAGAGGAGCTAGGAGGTGAAATGTATCTGTAATTGTTATCAAGAGATTTTGCATCTAGGAGTTTATTTCTTGTAGGTCAATCACCATCAAAAATCCAACAATCTAATAATAATATCAGAGAGTAAATTTGCTTCTACCTCTCCATCAAGTCTTTAGGTACCATTATTCTATGAAAATCAAGCTAGATTCCACCAATAGGTCAACTACCTCAACCATCCACCTAATTGACTTATGATAAGATAAGTACTTATTTCTCAATATTAATTTACTTTATTTCCATTTTGAAATCAACCCAGACCTTATTCATCTCTAAAAATCCATCTTTTGGATCTCATCAATCAACCATTTTACCAACCTAGATCTAGACATAGTAACCATCAATAGTTGACTCAATTATCGATGGTATATCCAACCATCAATGATCACCTTAACGACTGACAGTCAACCCAACCATTGACGATCACTATGGTAGTGAAAACTAGTAAGCTAATTTCACCTACCTACACCCAATCAAACCTAATTATCTATGTTCTTACCTATTCATAGACCCATACCTAATTTTTTGAAGCACATCCCAACCCTTTAACATTGGTATTAATTAGTTTATCACTAATTTAATAATTTATAACATATTTATAAGCAAGTATTCTTGTGTTTAATATTAGTACCTTTTGATTATTGATGCAAGTACCTTTTATTTTATTTATAAGCTTAATTATTTAAAATGTGTGGATTGACAGCCCCTAAGGAAGCTCTCGCTTTCAAGATCTAGCAATCGTTAGACAATCCACTCAACTATTTGTCTAACAAACAAGTTTTCTTTAGTGTTTTCTTATCTATAGGTCATCCTCCCAAACTAAAAGGGATCTCTTCAAAATATTCTAATTTCAATGCACATGCTATTAATCATGTTTTTCAATCATACCCGTACTTAGTTTCTTCTTTTCCCTCTTTTCAATAATAAGTAGAAATTGATTAAAACATTTTAGCATGCCCTATGGGACCCTTGTGTCTCTAATTGGGTTCTTGTTTGCTTGCATGCTCTCTTTGATCTATGCCATTAACAAAATCAAAAGTTTATTTTGGGCTTAAAATCAAGTGTATACATCAATTTCTTGAAAGTTTAGTTGATATGGCTTAACTTAAAAGGCAAGTTAATCTATCATAACTTCACTATGTGTTGCACACACTAAACCAAACCACTTCCAACAATTAAACATCAAACATACTTGAGACAAGGCCCAACTAGGATTTCATCACCTAGAGGTAACCTTACCCTTTCCTGGTGATCATACTTGGAGGTCATTACCAAGGGGAGGACCAACTTAGCTCTCTGGTTGAGTATAATTTCTGGATATTAATATATATTGGCTAAACACCTGACACCCTTATTGAAATGGTGTGTGAAGTGAGGGGGTAGGCCCCAATACCAAGCCACATATTGATTCCAATACATATTATTTTTGAGCACCTAAACACAACCTGAAACCAACCTTAGACTTCTTTTTTAATACCCAATCTACAAACCAATTTTAGTCACACACTTTCTTAAGGCATAAGCCAAAAATGAGATTAATTAAAATTCTAGGGATTAACATTTATTTTAGAGTGTGATTTTATTTCCTTGATCATTTTTTGGTCTTTTATTTGTTTGAATAGTGAGGTTATTTGTGCTTTTTATCCCCGATTTCTTGTATGGTTCTCACTCGCTAGTAGCGAAGAGAGATTGAAAAGCAAAACCCATCACCAAACCAACCTACCTCTTCTACCTCTTCTTCTATGGACTACATTTATGAACTAGTAAACTCTCCTCACCCCTCTAAAAGTCCTACTTTCCCTTGGGAGGTCCCTCAAAGAGATACAAATTTTACCACTTTCTTAGATAACAATCTCATGGCCTTACAACATTACCTTACAACCTTGTCTTACCATATAGGCTTCATCTCCATTCTTAGATCCAACTTATGGCATGCCTCCCAATATCATGGGGAGTACCTCCATTTCCATGGTTACTACATAATTGTTGACTACCCAAGATTACTCAAAAACCAACAACCCCTTTGACACTACCATTGAAAACCAACCAACTCAAACTACCACTACCCTTATACCTTTTACTCCTATCAACCACTCTTCCACAATAAGAGTGCCTACCTCTAGCACTACCAACCTTCCTTTAGCTACCTTCAACCCATCAGCCACTACTATGCTTCAAATCCTTGTGGTGTCCATACCTTTACCTTACCATTGATTAGCACAAGGGTCACCACCCTTCCATCAGTCACCAACCCTACTACTACTCTTATCTAACAAACATCCATTGGACCAACCTTTGGCTATGTCACTAAGATATAAGGGCATATACCCACCACCCAACCACCTACCTCTAATTACCCTTATGTATCCTCCACCCAACCATTAACATCCTCTTACCCACATGTGATAACCTCCCAAACTCTTACCCACTATTGTCATGTCTCTTAGCCATCATAATAATATGAAACTTATAACCCTTTAGGTACACAACCCAAAGTTGAACTAATAAAGATGATTATGGACAAGATGACCACCTTGGATTCATCCATGTTGGGTTTTTACAACATCATGTAATATGAGCAAATTTTTAATGAGCCCATCCATCCATTTGTACCTATTAGGCCATATCTTCCCCAATGGGAACTTCCCAAGTTCTCTAAATTTCAAAGTAAGGAGGATACCCAATAGAACCTTAGGGAATTTAGGCATTCTTGATATCTCATCACCTATGATGATGCCCTTCTCCTCTACACCTTCCCCATGTCTCTAGTTAGTTCAGCATTGTATTGGTATAGTGCCATACCTAAGCACTCCCTTTTCTCTTTTATCCAACTAGCTTAAGCCTTCTTGGACCAATTTTCATTCAATATCTCCAAGAAATTTTTTATCACCAACCTCTAATCTATCTGGTGGTTTGAGGATGAATCCATTGCCAATTTTGTCACTTATTAGAGGAGCCTTATTAACCAAATTTCCTTTTCCTTACCTCAACCTGAACTCATAGAGCTCTTTACTCAGGCATGTGTCAATCATATCTCCTCCACACTAAATGTCTAAAGCTTCCAGACCTTAGATGAATATTTTACCATGGTGCATAAGTTAGAAAACTAAGCCATTGATAAAATAAAGCTAAATCTAAAAAACAAAAACTCAACCTATAAAACCAATGAGTTTTCTTCCTCCAAGTCAAGAAACCAATCCAATACCAACACCAAAATCAAGGGAACCATGAATGGGGTTGTCCCAAAATCCACTCCTCCACCTTCTATCAACCAACCTAATTCCTCAAAGCAAAACCTAAGGAACCAAACCTAGAATAAACAAAAACAATTCACTCCACTTGCAGAATCCTATGCTTCCATCTTGGAGAAGTTATTGAAAGCCAATATCATTCAACTTTCTCCTATCAAGTCACCCCAATAATTTTACTCTTCTCACCCTACACCTAGTTGGTATAATGAAAATTATCTATGTGCTTCCATCATGTGATAGGGCATGATGCCAATAGGTACAACACCTTTAAGAGCCTTGTCCAGTCCCTCATTGACAAGGGGGAGCTTACATTAGATAACCCCAATACACCATTAAACTAAGCCCTTGATATATTTAGGAAACCTTTCTTGAACCATGCTCTACCATGAATGAGAGCAATAATATTGAGTGTTCTCATGATACCCATATAGTTAACACGGTCCTTGATGTACTTATTATTGAACCATCTAGTATCCAATCATCTGATTCTCCACCATCTATTGAGATAGTGAACTAACCTCACCTTCCTTCAGATACCCAAAATAAGGAAATACCATCCTCTCTCCCTCCACTTATTGAGGTATTGGAGCCATTAGCCACCCTTTTAGTTGATATACCAGAATAACCAACCATCGCCATCTCACCTTCACCTTTGACTACCGAATAAACCACTCCTCCTTCAAAAACCATTCTCAAGGAGGAAATCTCTATCTCTACTTCTCCTAAAGAGGAGTTTCCCATCCAAGACTCACATCTTTTGATTGAGGAAGAATATGAGGCTGTTACCCTTGTGTCTCCACCTAGGGGATTATATTTTAGATCTACTGTTCAGGGGATGAAACCAACCTACAAACCATTCTCTAGGCTAGTACAATAATTAGAATTAATCTCCAACTCAGACATGGATCAAGCCACCTTCTGGTAGCAATTAGGGATACCTTATATCTCCAATCATGAACTTGTAACTATACCTTTAGTAAAATAACCCATCACTTTCACCATCTAAGCTTCTACCTTATCAACTAATTTTACCAATCTAATAGTCTGTAAACCATTTGAGACACCTAGACCCCAAGACAATGAGTCACCTTCTCACACCAAACCAATAAAAAAATTTGGTATCCTCCCTACACCAAGCCTTAGTCACCCATCCATGAAATTAGACCTAACCTCTTCGAACCCGCCAACCAAATGCCAGACCAAAATGACCAAAGAGGCAAAACCACACAAAGGCCATAAAGCCTAAATTTTACCCCCTTCCACCTTGCCCTCCATTCTAGGCCCTCATATCTCTACCTTGAGTAGGAAGCCAATTACCTCTACCAAAACCCCACCACCTCTTTTGGCTATACCTTCACAATTTCTCTCTGATGCACCTCTATTCATTGTGCCAACAATACCTAAGCTACCTACCTTGTAATATTCCACCTCTAGCTCATCAACCTCCTTGCCTAAACTGAAACCATCAACCATCTAAGCAACTTCCTACCTCAATCACCAAAGCAAATAACATCACTAAACCTTTACCACCTTTGGTTGAATCCTATTCAACCATTTTCCATAGGTTATTACAAACTTCTTATTTAGCCTTACCTCCCATTAGACCCTTTGACCCTATAGCCTCTAAACTCATTTGGTATGATGACCACCACATGTGTTTTTATCAAAGGATACCCAACCATGATACAAAGAACTACAAAGCTCTCTAAACCATCACCCACTAAATTTATGATGAGGAAGATATATTAATAGATGAACCTTCTATGAGCCCCATACCAATCCAACCACTAACCATACCTACTCAACACTCACCTACTCCTCCACTCTTACCTTAGAGTGAAGACAAATATGACTAATCCTTCAACTCAACCTCTCCTTCTATCCATACTATCAACATGGTCACAAGAGCATAATAGAAGGATAAGGGAAAGGCTAAGGTGTCCATTCCTTAGACATACCCTTATTCAAACTCCCAACTAACCTTCACCCAACCATCTCCATCTTTGACCAAACTAAAGATGTTTATCTTAGGTGCCTATCAATCTAACTCCTTAAAATCTATCAAAAGAGTTATCCTCAAATAACTTTATCAGACCTCCATGAAAATGAGCTTATATGAGTCAATCTCTACCTCTCCCCATCATTGCCAAACACTAATAGAGGCTTTGTAATCTATTGAGGTCCACCTTGAGGACCCCCAACCTCTAACCACATTTTTTTATGCCCTTTAGATTTCTAACCTTATTACTTTTAAGGATTCAAAGATACCCTCCATCCATCTTGAGGACCCAAATCCCCCTCTTTTTATCACTATCTACATCAACCAAATCTACACCAAATGGGTCATTTTTGATGGGAAAGCTAGCATTAACATCATCTCCTCTCATGCCTACAACCAAATCAAATTGATAGATAATGTCATGTCCAAATCTTTAGCCATCCTTTATTACTTCAATGATACCATGGTCACTACATTGGGAACTATTATCCTTCATATCTATTTAAAACCTCACATGCTCCCCAAACTTTTCTATGTTGTGGAAGGTGAATTCTAATACAACATCTTATTAGGCTGACCTTGGATTCAATCTATGGGTTGCATTCCCTCTACCCTCCACCATTGCATTAAGCTAGAGTATGAAGGCTAGGTCATCACCATCCAAGCTGAACCAAGCTCTTTCTCAACATGCAACATGACCTATCACCTCAATGATGTCCTCATACCTCCATCCAACACACCCTTAACAGATAAAACCCAACCTTCATCTACTAAAGTGGATATCCTACCTCCTTCTAGCAATGAAGCATTAACTAGTGCCTTTACACCTTCATACCAAATCCCTAACATAGACCCTTTGGATTCCATGTTCTATCACCTTTCATTGGGAGAGTGTCACCTTTTAGCACTTGATGCTTTCCCTACTCCTCATGAGTATGGGAAACTTACCAACCATCCAGGATATGATCCTAATGTCGAGACTATTATTTCCTTTAGACTTACTCATTATTAGACCCATTTTGCCTATGGAGTACTCAAAAAATCCCTTGATGCTTCTACCACCTCTCTTCCACCTAGACCATTCACTACTAGTTTATCCTACCTAGACAAACCAAGCTTTGTCAAGACATACCTTCATTAGTGTACTTGGAAAGGCTTTGGTCTTGGGTGATATGAACATGGCCCACATGAATTAGTCACCATTGAAACTAGGAATCCACCATAGAATCATGGACTAGGTTTCATCTTACCCAATAAGAAGAAAACTAAACAACCCACCATTACCATTATTGAGGAAGAAATCACTTCCTCACCAACCTCTCCACTACCTATGTGTGAGGATGTTGACATCATCCCACCTAATTTTTTTCATCAACATGATTAGCCTTAGACCCCTAACTTATCAAAAGGAGGGGGTGACCATAACCATCCCTTTGACTTATCTTGAGATGATAGGAGATGACCCTCCTACCATTAACACTGTTAAGTGCTAGGATGAGGCTTCTATTCTCACCTATCTTGGTGGCCTAGATTCTTAGATCCACAAATCCATTCCTCTAAAGTCTTCAACCATGTTGAATGAATCCACCATGAATATAAACTTGGGTACTCTAGATAACCCCCATATTTTCAAAATCAGCCAATCATTGAATGTCAAGGAACTTTGGGACTTCCCCTTTTTCGTCCAAGATCGCAACATAACTTTTACTTGGTCTTATAGTGACATACCTAGAATTGACCTTTCCATTTCTACCCATAACATATTCACCCATCATGATTCCAAACCTGTCAAGTAAAATCTTTGATGCATGCATCCCCATATAGATTTTCTCATCAAATAAGAGCTTAAACATATTCTATCTATCAATTTTATTCAACCTATTGACTACCCTTAATGGGTTTTGAATGTCATACTTATCACCAAAGCCATAGGGGGATTATGTATTTGTGTGGACTTTCATGACCTTAACTTCAACTACCCCATATATTAATTCTCTCTACCTAACATTGACCAACTTGTTGATGTTACAACCAACCATGAGATGTTATCTCTCATGGAAGGGTTCTCAGGTTACAATTAGATCCTTATCGCACTTGAAGATCTTCACAAAATTGCCTTTATCACCCCTTGGGGAACCTTTTATTATAGAGTCATGCCTTTCAGGTTAAAGAATGCTAGTGTAACCTACCAGTGTTCCATGAATTATATCTTCCATGACCTTATCCATAATATTGTAAAGGATTATGTGGATGACCTTCTCAAAAAATCCAAACTTCAAAAAGATCACTTAGTCATTCTTAAGATCATCTTTGAGTGACTTACCCATTACCATATCCACCTTAACTCTAAGAAGTGCATTTTTGGGGTCTTATTTGGAAAGCTTCTTGGCTTCATTGTCTCCCTTAATAGATTCAAAGTTGATCCCACCAGGAAAAAATCCATCCTCAACATACTTCCTCTTATTAACCTTAAGCAACTTTGTAGCTTGTAGGGAAATATGCAATCCATTTGTCATTTAATCTCCTAGCTTTTGAATCGATGTCAACCCTTCTACCATATTATAAATAAGGATGTCTCTTTCAAGTTAAAATAGTGATTTTTAAAAGGCCTTTTATTCACTTAAAAGGTACCTTTTATCACCACCTATCCTCACCCCTCCCAAATATGACCAACCTTTCTACCTATATATCTCTACCATCGACCATTCCCTAGGGGCAATGCTGGCTCATCAAGACAAAAACATAGAGAGCAAGCTATATACTACATTAGCCACATAATTGTGGAATACAAGACTTGATATACCCATACTAAGAAACTTTACTTAGCATTAGTCTTCATGGCCACCAAACTTTGCCACTACCTTCTTAACCATAAAACCTATGTCATAACCAATATTGACTTGCTCAAGTACATAAACTCCAAGCCATACCAAAATTAGTGTATGGACAAGTGGCTCATGCTATTAATATAGTTTAACATTTATTTCCTTTAATAAAATTCAATTTAATGGCAATCCATTGTTGACTAATTGGCTAAAACACCTTTGATAGATAACCAACCTCTTCCTATTGAGTTCCTTGACGAGTCCATTGTGGCCCTCTCTCAAGAAGATTTCACTTATCAAGTCACCATTTTCTTTGATGGATCAAAGTGATAATATGGTGGGGGAGATGGTATCATCCTTATCCCCTTTGATGGTGAACCCCTACCTTTATCCTTCAAGCTTGATTTTGAATGTACCAATAACATGGCTGAGTATGAAGCCCTAATGATAGGACTTCAAAATACCTTAGCCCTAGGTGTCAAAATGATCAATATCTTTGGTGATTCCAAACTTGTGGTCAATCAAATTAATGGCTCTTACTAATTTAAGAATGATGTTCTACAATGGTACAAACAACTAGTTGATGAACTCCTAGCATCATTTAAACACTACTACATCCCATCAACCCCGTGATCTACTAATAAGTTTGTTGATACCATGGCTTCCCTTGCCTTGAAAATCCCATCTACACCCTCAGACTCTAAGCTATATAAAATTATCCATAGGATTACCCAAACATCCTATGTCAAACTAGATTCTCCCACCATTTTCAATGTGGAGGAGACCCAACTTGACCTTTGGTATCAACAAACCTTTAACTACCTTAACCTTAGCATAACTCCTTCTAGCCTCTTAAGGAACTCTCAAAGAGTGTTTATCCAGAGTACCTCTTGATATACCATTATGGGGGGAATCCTTTATAAGCATGGATTTGATGGCTTCCTCTTTCATTGCATGCATAGTCATGAAACCTCTCATGCTATCAAAGAAATAAATGATGGTATTTATAGGGGACACTTTAGTGGCCTCAATGTAGCTAAGTGTATATTTTGCCTCAACTATTATTGGCCTAACCTTAACCAAGACTATTGTGATTATGTAAAAAAGTGTGTCAAGTGTCAACAACATGCTAATTTGCATCACTCACCTAACCATAGCCTTCGTGTTTCTACCAACTTTTGGCCCTTTTCATAATGGGGTCTAAACCTTATTGGTGAAATCAACCGTCATTCCTTATAGTGACACCATTATATCATCACCATGATCAATTATTTTATGAAGTGGATAGAGGATATTCCTCGTCTTGACCAAAGTGGAAAAGATTAGCGACTTTATCAACCATCACATATCTACCACTTTAGTGTTCCTCATAAGATTATCACTGACAATGGTAAATAATTTAAGAAAAATAAAGTCCAAGGTATATTTTATGCATTTGGTATTAAATTAATATTCTCCTCTCCCTATCATCCTCAAGAAAATGGATAGGTACAAGCCTCTAACAAAACTCTTAATAACACACTAACTAAAATTGCCAATGCATCTGGTCAAGATTGGCATCGTCACATTCCCTTTGCCTTATTGGTATATTATAATAGTATAAAAACCCCTATGAGTGCTACCTCATTTTATCTTGTGTTTAGAGTGGAGGCCATCTTGCCCCTCAAAGTCCAGGTCCCCTCTCTTTGTATATCTTTGTAAGAACTTATTTCAGAAGATGGTTATCATCAACACTATTTAGCCCAGCTTAAGCTAATTGATGAGCATCGTTTAGCAACCCTTACCCATCTTCATGTCTATCAAGAGCAACCTAAGCATGCCTATAATAGGAAACTTAAAGTGAAAGAATTTAATATCAAATATCTTGCCCTAAAGGAAAACTAACATGTCACTAATATGGAGAAAAGAAAGTGGGTCAAGTTTTCTTTCAATTGGCTTGGACCTTATATCATAAACCATAAGTATGGATTAGGAGCTCACTAGCTGTCTTATCTCGAAGGCTACCTAGAACTTGAGTCCCTTAATGCTTCATATCTACATCTATTCTTTTGTTGATAAGGATCACGTTCACCTCTTGTCTACCTTAAGCTCATCCCTTACTATCCACCCACATTCCATCTCCCTATTTTAAGGGAACTCAATTAAAACTAAATCATGTTATTATCTATCACTAGCATATCCTTATCTTAAATAATGGGTATCATGACTCTACCCATGGCATGGTCCTCATGGTACTTTCCACACCTTCACAAGATGGATTCCCATGATCATTTTCACCTAAACCTCATCACACCTAATCAACCTTCTTGTGATTTTAGTTTTACCTTCATAAAGGCGAACCACTATGTCTACCTAAGCAAGTCTATGTCAAGCAAAATCAAAGAAAAATAACAACTTTCCTATCACCAATAATCACGGGTCATTCCTAGCATTCACAAATTACACCCTTGAAGGACAACTATTGAAAATCTATTTGAAATTTCTAAAATGTAAGGTGTACTACTCCCTCAAAGGATACCTATCAAAATCATTAAGGAAAACACATAAACTTAGACCATTCTGTCAAAGCATGGATGAGTAAGCATTTACCAAAAGCATAACAATTTATCAGAAGCTTCCCACATCAATCATCTTCCCATGTACAACAATCAACAAAAGATCCATTATTAAAATCATAGCAAAAGCAAACTAATCTTGAGAGCTACAATCAGCCCTCAACAACAACATAATAATGTGAAAACCACAATTGACTATCATAAGTAGACTTCCCACATCGATCAGTCTACACACTTTGGTATAAGTTTATTTACCCTATTTTTTTAGAGACCTACAAAAGAGGCAAGTTAGTCTCACAAGAAGGTTCCATTTTCACCCATCTCCCCTTTACACTATATGTAAGGGATTTTTGAGCTTACTTGACATCATGTGGTCAAGACACCTTTTTAACCAGTTAACGAATGCTCATACAAAGCATTCAAAGGGATTATGTTCATTAAGTCAATCCAACTCCAATTTTGTTTTAGTCCTTATCAATGAAGATGCATCATGTCCTCTTCTTAACCTATTGTGGTTAGTTGATTATTTTCATGATGATGATTATCTCTTGATTATATTCTTTAGTCTCCCATCTACTGTTGTTAATTAAACTACCCCATGTATTTTATCATAAACTTTAACAATAAGCATAACCATAAAAAGCATGATAAAACCATAACATCCATGAGTAATTTAAGTAATCAACCATTTTCCACCACATGTCTAAAGTCTACAAATGCAGTATATCCACATAATGATTTAGCATGTCATAAGCATAACCATAAATCAAAACCATCTTATGCCTAGCTAAGTCTATGCCAACGTCTAGCATCCATAACATATGAATCATCCATGATCACAAATCAAACATCACATCATAAGCAATAAACATTAACATCTAATCACAAACCATAAACCATGAACATAGGCATAAATAATAATCACATATATAAACTCATGAATCAAATAACATAATAATGTATACCAAGTAGATAAACATGACTCTCTCTAAAAAATGTACATCTCACCACATTGGCTCACAAGTTAGAATCAAAATGATATAAAAAATGTCATATCTAGCTATATTTATGCCCTAGGGGCACCACAACCTCTTGGAACACTATTATAGCTGGGTACTTGCCCACCCATTATGCTTGCCAATCCCCCAACTATCCCTATCTAACTAGATACAAACCCTACCCATTACCTTGAGGTCACCAAAACTACCCCACCTTGTAAGTTATCCCTATACTCACCCCATCAAAGTTTATTTGGACACTATGCCTGAAAAATAGCTTCATAGTACTATAGTTCCTCCACTATAACTAGGTATCATGTTGTAGGGGTAAAGATGAGTGGTGCTTCCTATCCTAATAATACTCATCCTCCTCTCTACCTCAGAGAGTCCCTTTTTTGAGTCACCAAGCCTAGAGAGGTCCTCACCTAATCCCTCTCATCTATGATAGTAACAAGCTGACCCTATAAGGTTTCAACTTGAACCTATAGTGTGACAACCTAGACCTGTAGCATACCCACATATCCTTACAATAACTCTACCTATCCTTGTGTAGTGGCTAATGCTACCCCCACATGTCCATCATAGATAGCTAGATCGATAGCCATCAGCCTTGTACCTCTATCATCTCTACCAATGTCTTTAACTACATATATGGGATAGTACCATGGCATGGACCCATCTACAAACCTAACATCATCTATCTATGCCTTAACTAGAAACTTCTCATACACATCATCTAGTAATGTAGGAATAGGCTAAGGCACTGGAAATAAGATCTCTGAATCCTCTCTCATATACGTAGGGAGTGGGCCTAGGATACCCTATACTAGGATTAATTATCCATGTACCCTATCAAATAAAATCAACTTTACCTCCCCATCTCGCCTACTGAATATCCATTTATATCTTTGTAGTGAGTGTCTATCTTCTATAACTTGGCCATACTAGAAACTAGATGTATGTCCTCTAGGTGATATTTCTAACCACTAGTGCACCCCTAAACAACTCCACATTATGAGCACCACCCCCTGAACCTGATGTAGTAAAATCATCCCTCATCACATGAAGCTGATAAGAAACTCTATCTATGTGTACCTTACCCATGACAATCCCATTGGTTTCAGCACAAAAATATTCTCATAGTCCCAATAATGTGGGACTTGGCTGACACTGATGCCATACCTCCTATGGGCTCTAAACCCCCACAACTCTCTATAGATCTACACAAGTAAAATTGATACCCAACCAAATATGGTTTGACCTAGAAATTACTCCAAAAGCCCCAGTAACAAATATGGAAATCTCTTACTACTTAAGTCAAGAAGCCCAAAGCATATCACAATAATCATGAGCATGGTCATGAGTCTCCTCTCAGCTAGAACCCTCTGATATAATAAAATATACCTAAATCCCCCCACATGCCATCTAACCTGATCACTCTCATATCCATATAATAACTCAATGCGATCATCCCAATCCTCTCACTCTATGTTATATTAGAACACCATAGAGTGAAATTTGAGTAATCTTATAAACATCCTCAGGTAGAATAGTTATTTGCTCAGTTGATAGTAAGAAGGTGTTCATAGTGGGATCCTATCTCTTGATGAATGCTATGATCATAGATTCATCTTGAGGCACATGGTAATAATGCCTCATCACTCCTAATCCCACCTCATCCATGTGGTCCCAATCAGCTAGGGTCATCCCTTGCTACATTGATGCAAAGATATGCGATACTTGATCATACATCTGGATTTGATCTCTAGACTGCACCAATTCATTAGCATAACTTAGTCACCCAACCCTTTCTACCTTGTATAAATGACCTATCTTGACACTCTAAACCTCTTTACCAAGCCCATACCTAGAAAATACCTTATAATCTAACCTATCTTTTGTGCACATAACTAACCTATTTCCTTACCTAGACTATCCATCCTAATCCCACCCACTAGACTTGCCATTTGGACCTACCTTGCTAACCTAAACCTAACACACAAGCTTTACACTTACTCTAAAATTTTACAATACTTAGAAAAAACTTCCCTACCCTCATTGATCATCGATGGTCATGATAACCATTGATGGTCAGTCACCCATATTGTTTAGGGTGTCAACTGTCAATAGTCAGACTTGATCATCGATGGTCACTGTGGGTGTTCCATGACTAGAATACCCTAACCCTGTCCCACCCAAAAGATAACCAATATGCATGAAAATCAAAAAAATTTATTACCCTACACCCTCAACCAACCAACCCACCTTACCTACCTAGCCCATCAATTCCCACTTTCACCTATCCACTTACCCAAATTTCACATAAATCCTACCTAGGGTATACCTATAAAAAACCACCCATTCTACCCTACCTTAAACTCTCAACCCAATGCATTTGCATAAAATAAAATATACTTATCAAAATAAATGCACCCCCTACCTCATTTTGAGACTACCATCATGGAGTCACCTGTAGACCTACTCATCCTCATCCCTAACCATGTGCTCCCTACATCCTAATTGGTCACCACCATCCACCTCGGCTTGATGCCAACCATCTACCTCAGTAAGCACACCCTCAACAAACACCTTCACCACTTAATGCCCAAATCACCTAGAACTCAAAGTCAATTACCATAAATAAGAAGTGAGTAAAAGTAATTTTAAAATTAGTTTTACCTCAGATTTTTAGGGTTTGTACCCTAATCATCAATGATTAGGGTGACTATCGATGGCTGTCCTTGGGGCAATTAACCATTGATGGTCAGGTTGCCCCACTTTTTTTGCCCTTACCTTCCATAAACTCATATTAAGTAACCTCAATATCAACTCATGCACCCTTGGAGATTACATTCTATACCCACCCAGACCACCTTATCACCTCATCATTGGTCCATTCTATCCCAACTAGCACATATTTTACCACATATTTTACCTAGTTCTTTGATGATAGTGACAACATTACCATGTTGACCCTTTTAAACTTGTGCTACCTCATGATTACCTAACCTACTTGTGTCTTCTTGAGAGTACTTCCTACCTTGAATACCCATGACACTTGACCTATTTATGTTTCCTCAAGAGCACTTCCTACCTTGGATACCCTCAAAAACACTAACCTTGTCTAGGAGATTAACATGTGTAACCAACCACCATGCCTAAATGCAGTCACATGGTACATTGGTCACTTATCCCTTAGCACTAACATTTGCTATTATCAAACATGGTAACCTTATATTTTCATGGTCTTGGCTATCACACCTTTTGTCACACTTTGTGTGCATGTTCATGCTTTAGTGCCCAACGACATATACCATTGTCATCACCTTCATAAACCTTGTCAAAACTACACCTGATTCTACTTTACCTCATCACCTCCTAGTTTTAAGGGGAACACCTCCTCCTATTATTGAGGCAATTACATAAATTTTGACCAACATCAATTTTTGTTTTATAGTTGGTTGATTCCAAGATGCATAACAAAAACGGGTAAAATGTATACACCATAAATTTGCACAACATGATTATAAGTGTCATAGTTCCCCTAGACCACCTTAGGACCCCTTTGGGACCAATATCACCTTCTAACCCCTAACTAACCTAACCTATAGTCAAATTGACTAAATGAATTAACCTAATCTTTTAACCCTTTTCACCCTTTACCCTTAACCATCGACAATCAAGTTGACCACCAACAATCAGGGTCTACCTCTTTAACAAACTAACATGCAAACTACCCACTCAGATTTATAAATATAACTTGTCTAAAAACTATTGTGAGGTATTGTATGGACTATTTATTTTTAGATAGCATAGTTGAACCTTCACTTCCACCTCTTGCTTGTGCCTATAAGAAGAGAAGCGCTGGGAGGTGAAATCCATCTGTAATTATTATCAAGAGCTTATGCATCTAGTAGTTTATTTATTTTAGGTCAATTTCCATAAGTAATCCAACAATATAATAATCATATTAGAAAGTAAATTTACCACTATCTCTCCATCAAGTCTTTAGGGACCATTATTTTATCAGAATCAAGCTAAATTCCACCAATAGGTCAACTACCTTAACCATCCACCCAATCAACTTCTGGTAAGACAAGTACTTATTTGTCTATATTCATTTACTTTATTTCCATTTCTCAATCAACCTAGACATTACCAATCTCTCAGAATCCATATTTTGGATCTCATCAATCAACCCTTTTACCAACCCAAATATAAACACAATAACTGTCAATGGTTTGTCGAACTATTGATGGTCACTTTGACCGCTGATGGTTAGCCCAACCACTGATGGTTAGCCCAACCACTGATGGTTAGCCTAACTTCCAATGGTTATTACAACCACTAATAGTCACTATGGTAGTGAAAACCAGCAAGTTAATATCACCTACCTACACCCAATCAAACCTAATTTTTTGTGTTCTTGCTTGTTCACAGATCCCTATCTGATTTTTTGAAGCACACCCAACCCTTTATCACTAGTATTAATTAGTTTATCACTAATTTAGTCATTTATATCATATTTCTAAGCAAATATTATTATATTCAATTTTAATACCTTTTGATTATTAATTCAAGTACCTTATATTTTGTTTATAAGCTTAATTGTTTAAAATGTGTGGATTGATAGCTGCTAAGGAAGCTCTCATTTCTAGGATCTAGATATCACTAGGGAATCCACTCAACTATTTATCTAACAAACAAGTTTTATTTATTGATTTATTATCTTTAGGTCATCCTCCCAATCCAAAGAGGAGCTCTTCATAATCTTTTGATTTCAATGCGTGCACTATAAATCAGGTTTTTTGACCATACCCATACTTAGTTTCTTCTTTTTCCTCTTTCCAATAATAACCAAAAATTTACTGAAATAGAAACATATTTTTTCTTTGGATTATTATGCCTATCCCTACATAGCATACTTTTGTACCTTCTAGGGTTGTTACTCATTTGACACCATCCACTATTATAAAAATTTTTATACCTAAATTTAAAATCCTTATATAAATAATACTTGATCTTCAAAATAAGGCTTCACAATTATAATAAGGACCTTCTAGAGTGTTCCATGCCACTGATTCTCATTCTTTACTACATAATTCATTTGCCTATAATATCTCAACTTAACCCTTACCTAAAATATTTGTGTCATCTAAGATTACATTATATGATGGTAAAGGTGATATGTTATTGTGTGGAATTTTCACACTTGTTGTGAATCCCACTTTAGGTAGTGTTGTTGCTAAGGTGTTGATTTAATACATTCAAAAATTTATTTAATGCACATTTAATGTTTGTAGTTATCCTCATATGTGTGATAAGGGTTAGGTTCCATTTGATAAATTATCCCACCTTTCACTTCATAAAAAAAAAATGATTTCCCACTCACCTCTTACTTTTCCTATATAATAAATCTTTGGTCATTTATGGAAAGTGAATGAAACATAGAGTCATCTCATGAGCTGGTGGAGATGTAGTCTTGTTTTAGTGTAACCATTGTTGTTTGAATATAAGCATTGCATATTACTCTATCAATTAATATAGTGTCTCTTTTGTTGGTAAATCTCTTTTTCTCTTATGAGTACTATGTGTGGATGATTGCATTTAGAAGTTTGTGTGGTCCCTTATCCTCATTTATAGTAATGGCATCATAGCCATGCTAATTCAATATGGTATCAAAACTAGATATATAATCCTCATATTGCATTGTTTCATATCTAGATATTTATTTGATTAGATTCACATTATTTAAATATCTACATATGGAGGACTTACATTAAATATATTAATACCATATTTCATTTGTGAGTGATTTTGGTGTGTATCAAACATTCCTAGTGAATTCAACATGCCAAAGAAAGTCAAATTTGATTTATTTCACTTGAATATGGTACTATGAGCCTATTTTATAAACCATGTAAATCACATTTCATGTAGTTCTACAGAATTCATGGGGGTAAAAATAAACCAATGATAAGGAAAACGGCTTTATCAGCTTATCTAACATGTTTTCAATATTATATTTTGTGTTTTATAAGTAAATTATGATGAATTGTTAGTTTTATATTTGGATATAAGCTGTATTTGGGTCCATTCAGAGTTTTTTATCTTGCCTATTTTTTAGATGTAAATCATACTCTATTGGAAAGTGTTGTCATTGATGTCAAAGATTGATGTCATGCGTGCATTGATGTCAAAAGTAATGACAAAGTGTTAATGTTATAATGATGATGAATTTGAACCTAAAGTTGTGTAAGGAAGGATTTAGATGCATATAAACTAAGGTAGGTATTTTTTGAGGCTTATCATATTGTATCTATCATGTTGATATGGTTTCAGGTTAAGGAGAAAAGACAAGCATGAGAATAGTGTATTGGCATAGGCTTGGTAGCCTAGTACATAAATATGGATATTTAGTATATGCTTGGATAGGAAGTTGATGAATGTTAGAGATGATGAGATCATGTTAAGGGGTCTTATCAATGGTCAAGGATGATTGGAGAGCTTATGTGCATGAGTGAAATTCACCTGATTTCATCATAGTTTTCATCTAGACATTTTGGGTCTAATGGTAAAAAATCTGAGTAGGCAATTTGATGACATCATAATTACCACATGTGGATAAGTCAGGAGGATTTAGTCATATGGTTGTGATCACATTAGTCACTAATTTCTATGAATAAAGACTAAAGTCTAGTGATGAAGCATGACAAAAGATATGCGAGTAAAAATTTGGGCTCTCAGGCATTTTGACAGTGTTTTCCCATACTTAGCCAAATATGCAAAGTGGAAAGAAAAGCTGAGTAAGCATTTTGATGGTGGCATATCTCACACATGTGGATGTTTTAGGAGAAGTTGATCATATGGGTTTATTTAGTTTTATGCCTAGTTTATTTGTGCTAACTTTTAAGCCAAGCATTGAAGTATGAAAAAATCTATGCATGTGCAAAATTGGTCTTTCCAGACAGTTCTTGACATAGTTGGCTTTGTGAACAAAAAAAAATCTAAGTAAACATTTTAATGTCATTATATCTCACACATGTGAGGGTTATAAGAGAATATTGACACACGGTTGGCTTCTCCTATGTGAGGAGATCATATGATCCAAATTTTAAATGTGTTTGAGTGAAGCAAAATATATGGAGGTGTAAAGTTGGTCTTCTACATAGATAAGCAATGATCCCCATACTTAGTCTATTTTGCACAGTGTTAAACATTAGGACCAGATGGAGATCCAATAGTTTATGAGAGTTTATACATCTAGATATACAATACGTAGTAAGTCAAATGGGTCAAAGTGTTAATTGCTTAATAAATCTAAAGATCAAGTTCCTTACAAAAGGATCAATAGAGCATGCTTATTCTAAGATGTTAGAAAGTAGTGAAAAGAGGACACGTGTTCATTATTTAACATTGAGCAGATATAAAGATAAAAATTATTATAAGACAATGAGCAGATGTTTATACCTATACAAATCAATGGTGTGTGTTGAGTGAGATTTTATCAAGGTGTTTAATGTTTAATATAGATATAGATTGAGCTACGTATAGGAGATTGATGGTGCATGAGATGAGGTCAACATGTTAAAGGTTTAACATTTGACATTGGTGCACTGTGTTAAAGGTTGATATTTGTATAATAATATTTATGGTGAATATTTATTCTAAGAAATGAGGACTCAAGATGATAGCATGTTGTTTGAGGTTTAGCTGTGATTGTTTGCATTTGAATATTTGAATTTAACAAAGAAAAAACTAGTGTCTAGTTTTTATGCTATATCTTATGATCTGTGTAAAATTTAACCATGGTGTAAAAAGTGAATTTGTATAGGAATCAAAGGTGCATATAGAAATATAAATTTTAAGGTCTTTATGTATGTACAAACAAATATATTGAGCTACAAAGTTAAATATGTGTTCTACTATGTTTTGGAAGTAACTTGAGAAGGGTAATTGAGCTCATTTTGATGTTGTTTTGATGTTTAATGATGAATTAGATATTGAATCATGTTATAGACTCCATAAATATTATTTATGTGAATTATGAAGGTTTGAATAATCATATCATGTATGAAAAAAGGCTTAGAATATGACTATGTGTTTGATTCATGGTGACTATGTGAACATAATGTTGTTTGAGAAAATTATGCATTAGCAAAAGAGTGTTTTGGAAAATATGATATTTGAGGATGTCAAAGAGGTCATGTGGAATGGGTCCATGTATTTTGAAGTGGTTGTTTATTCTTATTTTTCTTGAAGAAGTACCAAAGAGGTGAATGGGTCATCATAGGACCTAAAAGGTGACTTAGGCATATTTAAAAGAGAGTTGTGCTTAAGTGTGATCCATGTGAGATGCCTTGAGGGTGAAGGCATGTGTTATGGCTAAAAATGATTATTATGTACATGATAATTCATGAAGGATATATATACATATACACACACACAAAACACACACACACACACACACACACACACACACACACACACACACACATACATATATATATATATATATATATATATACATATATATATATATATACATATATATATATATATATACATATATACATATATATATATATATACATATATATATATATACATATATACATATATATATATATATATATACACATACATACATATATATATATATATATATACACATATATACATATATATATATATATACATATATATATATATATATACATACATATATATATATATATATATATACACACACACACATATATATATGTGTGTGTGTGTGTGTGTGTGTGTATACACACACACACACACACACACACACATATATATACATACATATATATATATATATATATATATATATATATATATATATAGTGAAATCAAAGATCTTGGATTTTAGACTTGTGAGAGACTTGTGAGTAGGTGCTTGAAATGAGAAGTTTGTGTGAATATGGAGAAAAATGAAGGGGCAAACCTTTGAAGGAGAAGGTATAGGTATGTATATACTATTAGAGAGTGAATGGGACCTAATAAGCCTAGAAGAGGTAGAATGAGTGAGTATGCTCAAGAGGTTGTTTGAGAGAGTGTGTACGGTGAGCAAAAGCAAGGTGAAGGCTATGTGTGCCCAATGGATGGGTTGAAGGGAAGAGTAGGTTGATGATGGTGTGTATGACTTGTAGGTCATATTTATGATGTCATAATAGTGGTCTTTTAGGTTTGTTGATTGTGTATGAGAAAATACGAATGGAGTGATCCAAAAGGTAGTTTTGGATGCATTATGGATGTGAGAAGAAATGAAGGGGGATATGTTATCAGAGGACCCTCATCATGTGTTGAATACATTAGTTCAAATGTCGAGGAGTTCATTTCAAAGGAGGGTCTAAAGAAATTGATCTTATTTAGGGGTATTTTCTCCTTATGAAACATGTGTTTCACTAAAGGCCTTTGGTAAGGAGGATATGATCAAGGTTTTCTAGTCTAAAGGAGTTGAGTCTCTTGTTTGTAATTTATTATAGGAAAAGTAGTCCATGTGTTTCAATCTTGAGAGTGGGTTTTATTTCCCATGAGGGTTTCCCATAGGAACTTTGTGTTATGTGTTTGATCTTGTGTATGCATTGAATGAATGATATTTCTTGTTAATATTGCTTGATCAAGTTAATATATGCTGATTGTTTAATAATTTGAAAGGACTAGAATTAAAATTTTAATATTTGGGCTCATTGATTCACCCCCCCTCAATGATTGTACCTCTAGCAATTGGTACAAATATGGCTAAATAGTTGAAGAAAGAAAACAAATAATGGAAGGCTATGATCAAGGCACTTGAAGAGCAGATATGTACTTTGAATAAAGATTCCAAATAGGATGAGAATGTTATCAATGATATCAAGGTTCAACTAGTATATGCCAAGACAAGTTTATGTTCAAAAGAAAAGGACGTCATGTTTGATAAAGAAGTTTGTCATGATAGTATAGAAGATGACAATAAGGAAGAATAAGTATATAGATTGAAATACATGGCCAACAAGGACAAAGATGATGAAACTAAGATTAGTATTCTTGAGGATTAGTTAAGGATTAAAAATACAAATCTGAAAGTAAAAGAAGATTAGTACAATTAGTTAAAGGTTGAAATGAATTCATTGAAAAGTGAGCATGAGCTTATTATAGTCAAGTTGGATAAGCTAGAAGAGAGGTATGAGAAGGCTGAGTATGTCAAGGAGAATACAAGATTTGAAAGCAATGCAAGAAGGTCTGTTAGACAACCAAATGCTTTAAGGTATGCTAGTTTATTTCATTGTCATTATTATACATGTACTAAGTATGGTCATAGAGCTAAGGATTGTAGAAGGAAGTTAGTCAAGAATGAGTCCTCATGGATTCTTGGAAGAAGAAGTAATTGGTCTTGGAGAAATCATAACTTAGATTAGTCAAGAGGTATGTTGAATGATATTGTTTTCCATAGGTGTAATAAAGTAGGACATATTGCCAAATTCTACAAGAATAGTTTGAAGATGCACTCAAGTTTTGACAAGAAGAAAGATGCTCCTAAAAGTCACTTAATGGCATTAAGACCAAAGATTGTGAAGGGTAATCATGATGAAGGTGGACTACCTGCTACAATAAAGAAGGAATCAGATATGAAGAAGATACAAAATTTGTATTCTATCTAGATAGAAAAGGAAGATCACAATCATCATCAAGAAAAAGGTATGAATGATCTTGTTTTTTTCAAATGTCACAAAGTTGGTCACATTGATAGATTTTGAAAGAACATGATGAATGAGTTCTCAAACCAAATTAAGGTGTATGGAGCTCCTACTATGCAAGGAAGAGGTAACATATGGGTATGGAAAACTAAGCCTATTAGGAGAGATCAGACTGAGACCAAAGATGATTTATTTTTCATGATAGACATGAAAGAAAGTCAAGAGTCTCTGTTGACAACATTTATTGAAAATTCTGAAGAAAAGAATGAAGTCAAGGATTCATTCAAAGTCAAGAAAGATTACAAGTTAGATGAGATTATGGAGATATGGGAATCTCCATAGTTTTGGGAAATTTATTCTCTCTTTGTCAAAAGGGTGTCTCTCTCTAATCTTTAAAGAGATACTTTACAAAAAGAGGAATCATGGTGGATGTTGGTTGGGTCTTGATTGATGTTGCAAGACAAAATAGGTCATGAGAAGATGTTTTGGATTACTGTGAAGGACTTTGTTTATTTATAGAATTGTGTGTCAAGATGATCTTTAGTTGATCAGTTTGCTCTTAGTTTTTGAATAACTAGCCCAAAGGATGAAATGCAGTGACTTGAGGTTTTGATGTTTATAAACCCTAAGATTTGTTGTCATGATGATAATGACTTAGTTTTGGTTTATGAATCTAAGTGAAAATTAGATAGATAATATGTAATGTTTTCATTAGTTGGTGACATGCTTGTAATACATGGTTGAGCCTAGTTTAGTGTTCTTTGTTATGAAAGATTGTTGGCAGTATGTGCAAGGTCTACAAGCAGGGTTAGAATGGGTGTTTCTAGATGAAATAATAAGTTTGATGAAATTTCAAGAATATTTTGATGTTTATAAAGGTTGGTTGACCTTATTATAGCTTGCTCTAAGTGGTTTTATGGTTTGAAGATATGTTGAAGTCAAATTAAAGATTTTTGTCTGATGTCGGGTTTCCTAGTTTGTGCTTAAGAGTATGCAGGTCCTAATATGGGTCATAGGAAGTCAATGTTCCCAAAGCTATGAGGGCTCTATAATGGTATTCCCCAAGTGTTCAAGAAGTTTTAGAGATGGGTATTGACTAGAAGGAGGTTTGTTGACATTATTTATTTTGAGTTTTTAGGGTTTTGGGATTTGCTAAAAAAGTGGTTTGTATTATGAGTTAAGGTCTAAGGCTTATTAATAGGCTAAATGAGCCAAATGGGTTTTCAAATAAAAATTCAAAAAGATTTGAAGGTTTTTGGTTTTCAAATTATTTATATTTTTGTTAAGATGTAGGCCTAATTAGCAAGTTGATTTGTGAAGGAAGTTTGTTGTAGAAGATGAGCTAGGTGTTGTAAATTGTTGTTCTTGAGGGGGAATATGAGAGTGATCTAGATATGAAGTTTTAGGTCTTGGTGGTGTGTCTTCTAAAAATTATGGGCTTTTCAAGTTCCAAATAGGGCTACAAGGAGTCTAGACATGCCTAGTGAGAAGAATAGTGCTTTGTGTTTAGTTTCTCTAAAAGATCAAGGCATGAGTATTTCAAGGTAAGTTATCTAGTTGGTTTAGAGAATAATTCATGTTTGATGAGTGGCATGAAGTTATATTGGTAGTCTTTGAGGTGGCTTGAGAGAGAAGGTTAGTAAGCCTATGTGGTGGTTCTTCATGAGGTATGGAGATCTAAAGATACTAAAGAGGTACAATTGCTTAGAGATCTTATGGGGAGTCCCTCTTAGTGTTCTCAAGCATGGTTGAGAAGTTCAAGGTAAGAAATGGTATGCACAGTATTATGGGATGTTTATATCATATCTCAAAGGTGGTCCTTTCCTATTTTTGGTCAAATCATGACATAAGATGGAGCATGATGTTAGGGGGACCTTTATAAGCTCTATGGATAGCTTGTCAAGTCCAAGGATCAAAATATTCCAATTTTAGAGTAGTACAATCAGAGGAGATTGATATGATGACTTGATCAAACCAAGTCGTATGTTTTGACAAAGTAATAAACATTCATGCATGAGAAGAGGGAGCTTGTCAGTTCTGTAGGTAGATAGGTCCAAGGATCAAAGATGCCTAAGTTTAGATTTATGAATGTCAAAGATGAAGAATTTTTTTCATATGAGGCATGTAAGTATCTTGAGTTCTTAAAAGTATTTTTGAATACATTCTTGATGTTAAGAATAGCTTGGTGTTTGTTTAGTCCACTTTATCATTTATGGAAAGGAGGAGAAGGAAAATAAGAGGTTTCCATCAATGATAAAGGGGGAGATTGTTGAAAAGTGTTTTCATTGATGTCAAATATTGATGTCATGTGTGCATTGATGTCAAAAGTAATGACAAAGTGTTGATGTCATAATGATGATGAGTTTGAGCCTGAAGTTGTGTATGGAAGGATTTAGATGCATATGATCTATGATAGGTATTATTTGAGGCTTATCATATTGTATCTATCATGTTGATATGGTTTTAGGTCAAGAAGAAAAGATAAGCATGAAAATAGTGTATTGGCATAGGCTTGGTAGCCTAGTACATAAGTATGGATATTTAGTATATGATTGGATAGGAAGTTGATGAATGTTATATATGATGAGATCACATTAATGGGTCCTATCATTGTTTAAGGATGATTGGAGATCTTATATGCATGAATGGAATTCACCCGATTCATCATAGTTTTCATCTAGGCATTTTGGGTCCAATGGCATAAAATTTGAGTAGGTAGTTTGATGACATCATAATTTCCATGTGTGGATGAGTTAGGGGGATTTGGTCATATGGTTGTGATCACATTAGTTCCTAATTTATATATGCAAAGTCTAAAGTCTAACGATGAAGTGTGATAAAATATATGCAAGTGCAAAGTTGGGCTCTCAGGCATTTTGACAATGTTTTCCCATACTTAGCCAAATTTACAATGTGAAAAAAAGCTAAGTAGGAATTTTGATGGTGGCATATCTCACATGTGTGGAAATTTCAAGAGAATTTGATCATATGGGTTTATTTATTTTTGAGCCTAGTTTATTTTCACTAACTTTTAAGTCAAGCGTTGAAGCACGATAAAAGCTATGTATGTGCAAAGTTGGTCTTTTTAAATAGTTCTTAACATAGTTGGCTCTATGAATAGAAAAATCTAAGTGTGCATTTTAATGTCATTATATCTCACACATGTGAAGGTTCCAAGAGTAGGTTGATACATGGTTTATTCTCCTATGTGAGGAGATCATATGGTCCAAATTTGATAACATGTTCTTGATCGAAGCAAAAGATATGAAGGTGCAAAGTTGGCCTTCCAAGCAAATAAGCAATGGTCCCCATAGTCTATTTTACAAAATGTTAAAGATCAGGACCAAATGGAGATCCAATAGTTTATAAGAGTTTATACATCTAGATATATGATGTGCAATAAGTCAAATGGGTCAAAGTTTTTATTAGTTAATGAATCTAAAGATAAAGTTCCTTACAAAAGGATCAATATAGCATGTTTATTCCAAGATGTTAGGAAGTATCAAGATGAAGACAAGTGTTCATTGCTTAATGTTGAATAGAGATAAAGATCAAGATTATTCTAAGATCTAATAATGATCAAATGTTTGTACTTATATAGATCAATGATGCATGTTGAGTGAGATGTTCGTACCTATACAAATTAACTATGATCCTTTGAGGATGTTAAATAGGTCATGTGGAATGGTTCCATAAATCTGGAAGTGGTCTTTTATTCTTAGTTTGATCAGAGAAGTGTCAAAGAGGGAATGGGTCATCATAAGACCTAAAAGGTGTCTTAGGCATATTTGAAAGAGAGTTGTGCTTAAGTGTGACCCATGTGAGATGCCTTAAGGGTGAAGGCATGTGTTGTGGTTGACAAGGATTATTATAGATATGATAATTCATAAAGGCTCTATATATAGTGAAATCAAAGATGTTGGTTTTTAGACTTGTGATTAGGTACTCGAAGTGAGAGGTTTGTGTAATATGGATCCAAGTGAAGGAGATAACCTTTGAAAGATAAGGTACAAGTTAGTAAGGACCAGTAAAGAGTGAAGAGGATTAGACATGATTTTATAAGCAAAGTGATGAAGGTGATCACATAAGTCATTGGCCTTAATAAGCCTATAAGAGGCAGAATGAGTGAGTATGCTCAAGAGGCTATTTGAGAGAGTATATATGGTGAGTGAAGGCAAGGTGAAGGTTGTGTGTGCCCAATAGATGGGATGAAGGGAAAAGTAGGTTGATGATGGTGTGTATGATCTTTAGGTCATATTTTTGATGTCATAATAGTACTCTTGTTGGTTTGTTGATTGTGTATGAGTAGAGAAGAATGGAGTGATCCAAAAGATGGTTTTGGATGCATTGTGGGTCTGAAAATAAGTGAAGGGAGATGTGTTATCAGAGGACCATCATCAAGTGTTGGAGACATTAGTTTAAAGGTGGAGGAGTTCATTTAAAAGGAGGGTCTAAAGGACTTGATCTTCCTTAGGGGCAGTTGCTCTTTGTGAAATAGGTGTTTCATTAAAGGCCTTTAGTCAGGAGGATATGATCAAGGTTTTTTGGTCTAAAGGAGTTGACCAATCTCTTGTTTATAATTTATTATAGGATAAATAGTTTGTGTTGTAGGCTTGAGAGTGGGTTTTATTCCCCATGAGGGTTTCCCATAAGAACTATGTGTATGGATTGAATAAATGAGCTCTCTTGTTAATGTTATTTGTTCAAGTTAATATATGTTGATTTTTCTAATAGTTTGAAAGGATTGGAATTGAAATTGTAATATCTAGGCTTACTGATTCACCACCCCTATCAATGATTATACCTCTAACATAATCACATTAATTTATAAAGTTTCATGGGTGGGTTTTATATTTTAGACTTATATGTGTGTGCTTTGTCACACTTCCTTGTCTATCTTCATGCATGTGTGTTTCATCACACTCCATTTTCATATAAGCTAATAAGTAATACATGTGCATTTTTTGGGCTTTCTCATTAGAATATTTATGTTCTTTTTTTTTCACACCCACCACATTGACACTTTTAGGGGGTTGTTGTGTACTGCTAATGCTTCTTGGTTTCTTGAGTATTCTAAACACTTTGTGTTTTTTACTGTATACTATATGGAGGAAGAGGCTAATATAATAATCCAAATTATTTTTTAGATCCATATTTCTTGGTATCAAAATTTATAATATCATCTTTGATCCATCTTTGGTGGTATCAAAATTCAAAATAGTTTATGATTCAAACCTCCTTGATGTATTTTACCCATGAATTTTGGTCATATAGAACATGTAATCTTATTTACACAAACATATTCATGGAAGCTAAATTTTATTCATTAATTTAGAGGATTCATAGAATTTATTAGTCATACACAAGCAACTTGATTCATTTTTTTCCTGTATCATTTTACATGGGTACCTCATCATGCCTATTTTTTAGGAACCATATATATGAACTTAAGACTTATTCTATTTTACCGTATCACCTAAGTTAATCTTCAGGGGTCATGTTCACACTTTTTATGAAGTCCACCTTAGCTAGTTTATTTACCAAGGTGTGATTTAATAAGTGCACAAATTTATTTAATGCACATTTAATGTTGGTATCTATCCTCACATGTGTAATACAGGTTATGTGTAACTTGATAAATGATCCCACATTTCACTCCACAAATAACAATATCTCACTCACCTCTTACTTTTCATATGTAATTAGTTTTTCATCCTTTATGGAAAGTGAATAGATCTTGGAGTCATATCCTGAGCTAGTGGATATGTAGTCCTATATAGAATCGTGTTCTAGTGTAATAATTACTAGTTGCACATAAATATTAAATATTACTTAATTAATAAAATTTCTCTTGTGTTGGTGAATATCTCTCTCTCTTATGATTATTATATGTGGATTATTTCATTTCAAAGTTTCCATGGGCCCTCCTCCCCATTTCTAATGATGGCATCACATCCATGTTAATTAAATATGATCTTGAACAAAACCTCTAAACCTTTCATACAACATTATTGGACTATGCATTTAATGATAATTTATTAACTAAGTTGTTTCTATAGAGTATTAAGGATTATATCTTATGATGGTTCTATGACTTTCATTTTTAATCAGTCCATTCCTTCAATCCTTTTGTCGATCAATTATTAGTACACTTTTCAAACAACATCAATGAGAAGATGTCTTATGGTAACATTGCAAAACTAAAGCAAGGACTCAATGATCCTATAAATGGTTATGTGCTATTTTATGAGAATATGATCTCTAAGATGACAAATCTAATGGTTGATAATTGTTGCAAGACATGTTCAATAAAAACTTTCTTTCCCAGCTACATGAGTCCATTATGTTCAATCAATTTAAAGTTAATATCCTTACTATGAATAACCTAAGATAAGTGTCCAAACCTACAAATACCTCTAGTAAAAAAATTAAGAATAAAAAAAATTCAAATACAAATCAAATGATACTAATAATGATGCAAAAACCATAGTTATCATAGTTTCATATCCTACTAATCAACTCATCTTATCAACCCTTAAAGGAGGAAGTCTTAATAGTTACTTGAACCTCTTCATAATATAATAAAAAAATACCTGAGTGAATTTTCATATCTCTTCCTCCCCAAAAATATGTTGATATTAATAGAGCACCTTCTAAGGGATTAAAAAATAATGCATATTTGAATTATTATACTAATAGATGCACCAATTTTTAACAAAAGATACAAGAATTCATGGATGAAACCATTATCAAGATAAATATATTTATAAATGATTCAAGAAAAAATCCTAATGGGAATGTGAAGTTGAAAATATTTTTTGATCCCTTTCCAAACCATGTAGTACAAGAGACTAACATTATGCCAGAAGTGCATTTGAATTACAATGCACATCCTCCTTTGGAACATTGTGCTTATAGGACTAAAAGGAAACATCATTTATATGACATTAATAGTACAATTAAAAATATAAAAGTACACATATACACTATCACCTTTGACTAACATGATAGTATTTATGATGATTCTATATATGTGTCATTGTTTGTATGTTCATACATTGATACACACCTATACACAGTGTCATGGTAGATAATGGTTCAAGTGAAAATGTTTAAACTATGACAATCCTTAATAGTATTGGATACACACAAAAGGAATTTATTAATTCAACAAATATAATGAAAGGAATTGAGTATAGATTTTCCACTTATAGTAGGCCCTACATCATTTGCTACTTTATTCTTAGTTATACCTAGTACAAGGGAAATAAACATGTTGTTAGGATGCCCTTGGATACATAATATATGTGTAGTTTTTTATTCATTAGATGGATGTGTTAATTATATCCATATAAATAGAGTGGTTATAATTATAGTTATATAATATGAGTATCATATTCATCTAGAGACATTTCTCGGAAGGCTACACCACAACATGGTATATAACTTGTAAAAGTTCATTCTACATATGTATTTATATAAAAAATTAATTTATTTTCGTAGAATACTGGTACTTTTTCATATATTAAATCAAATTTATATCCAACTTTATTATAAGTTACTTAATCCATTACATCCTAAACTAGTTTTTTAGGTCATTTTGTGTGTTGCATAGTGAAAATAGACACATTCTCATACTATGCCAAAAAATACACTAAATACCATGGTTAATAGAGTTAAATAACATATGCAAGATCATATGGTATATGATGACCATGATGGATATGTTACAATATTATATCACTTCCTAGACTCTAATATAGAGACATGTGTTACTACTCGCCCATGATAGGTAAAGTTCATTGTGATTGATTTGAGACCTACATAAAAGCATCCCATTTATGGTATCATTGGTTAAAATAAATATAACTAAGATTAAAAAACATTCTAATATATATATTCCAAAAATATTAAAAAAATAAAATATTCAAAAAAACAAAACCTAGACCTATGCATGACATGTGTTAATATTCTACATGATTCATTTGTGATTTATTATATACATGGAAGATTATAAATCCATTTTATATATGCACATTTTATTCATGGTATACATGAGTGGGATGTAGGCATATAGGTTACATATGTCATGGGCATAAAAATGTGGAACTTTCTTACACCTAGAGGCTATATTTCCTACATCATGGGAATGGTTATATTGGGGGCATCTTAGTACACTTTTGCACAAGTTACATATTTTTATGTCCATTAAATTTATAATATTTATCTATTTACATTAATTATGCATGATTTTATATTAAACATACTACTTAGAGTGGTGTATCCTATGGATACTATATTCTATTGTGTGACGATGGCATAAATCAATTGCATAGATTAGCCTTGCTTATTCTATGCATGATTGATGTTGTTCCATGTTACATGGTATGATAATTAGTTGAGCATTAAGTTGTGTGACTCTTCCTCTTTATGACTCTTACTCTGTGTGACTCTTACTCTGTGTGACTCTTACTCTATGTGACTCTTACTCTATGTAAAATTAGGTGTATTGTGTGTGACTTGTTCTCTATTTAAATTTTACTTTCTATGGAATTAGGTTTTCATTGTGTGACTCATTTTGTGTTTCATTTTTTATTCACATGAATATTAATATGTGTGACATCATGTGTTATCATGCATGTTTCTATAATTTCTTGTAGGTGTCATGGCCATGACATTGCATGTGACTCTATGTTATTTTTATTGATACATCTAAGATTGTATGCTAAGCTTGCAATGCCTTGATTGATATCACACATTATTATACTTTTATACAATTCGATAATATATATTATACATATTTTTTGTACCCATTATTCAATGTTTATAAGATCATTACTAGGTTCACTATTACTATGTGCCTTATTTGTATATCTACTTGACATAACACTTGTATGTCTTAGGATACATGTTTCATATATGCTCAAATGTTATAATATTACTATAATTATATAATATTATCATATGGTTTAAATGCTTACATATTTTTATATAAAACATGATTCGTATAACTTTTTTCTTTTAAGATGATAATTCACAAGATAAATTCCTCACCTCCAAAAGGAGGCATGCACATTGGGATTGTCTTAGATAAATAGTCCTTAAAAGGAAGATTTTTTTTGGGCAAAAATTATTAAATATTTATTCATATTATTACAAGTTTGCACAAATTATCATAGGTTTACACATATTATTATATATTTACTTAGGTTGACACAAATTGATTCAAGTTATTATAGGATTGACATAAATTAGGGGCCTATTAGAGTCATATGTTATATTCTACAATATTATGAGTGAAAATTAATAGATTATAATATATCATTACATATATTTCATGACTCATATTGTATAAACTATCATATTGTGGGTATATGTTCACAATTCAGAGATATTATGATATTTTGGCATATATTACATGACCTAGATTATGTAAGTTATTAGACTGGGGGTATATGTGAGATATTATATAATTATATTTACTTAATTTTTACTTAGATACACTCATTTATACTCAATTTAATTCATAAAATTCATCTACGATGGATGATTCAAATTTACTCAAGCATACTCTAGTTTTTCTTAGGTTTACTTATGTTTTACTCGGATTTATTAGAACCCATGTTGGGCTACATTCTCAAAAAATTATTATGAGTAATTTAGTTATTTTACACTTAATTTTTAAGCACTTATCCATATCTAATGAAGGTTTAGACATATTCAACTCAACCCATAGTTTTACTATTGGCATATCCATAGGGCATAATCACCCCATTATCTACTGACTCTAGAGGACAATTTGATTCGCATACCTATAGGTGTATTCATTCATTTTTTTGTTGATTTAAATTATGTTCAATTAATTATTTATATTTTCCATCATAAGTGTACATTAATTTTTATATGTTTCATTTGAGGTTGTATTTGGAACCCATGTTGGGCTACATTCTCAAAAAATTATTATGAGTAATTTAGTTTATTTTACACTTAATGTTTAAGCACTTCTCCATATCTAATGAGGGTTGGGACATATTCAACCCAACCCATAGTTTTAACATTGGCATATCCATAGGGCATAATCACCCCATTATCTATTGACTCTAGAGGACAATTTGATTCACGTACCTATAGGTGTATTCATTCATTTTTTTTTTCAATTTCAATTATGTTAAATTAATTATTTATATTTTCCATCATAAGTGGACATTAATTTTTATATATTTCATTTGAGGTTGTATATGGACCAATTTCAACACTCAACATGTACATAAAGACACCATTATGATTACACTCAAGTACTAAATTTATCACTCTATTACTTACTCTATCAATTTTAATTACTATAATAAAAGGGGGGAAATATAGACACATAAATTTGGTATTATACATTTGATAATGTCAATTTTAACCATGCCTCAGTATATGTCCCTTGTGCATGTATAACTAATTCTTTCTCACACTATCTCCTAACCATTCACCTACCTACAAGTACATAATTCCTAATTTTTAATTATTCACTCACAAGATTTTTCTAGTATCTACGTAAACAACTAATCATTTTAAGAAGAGTGTCTCCTAATCCTAGATAATTATTTCTTATTTCCTAGAAATAACTAGCTACAATTAGATAGATCTAGTTGCTAAAGTCATTTACCTTGGTCGAACCTATATGCGTGCTCTCCAATGACTATTTTCCCAAATTAAAACTCTTCCTTTGGGTTATCCCACATGTTTCTCATGTCATTTAGGAGGGAAATTAATAAGAGTTAACTATATAAAAATATCTATCTTGACTTTATTCTTATATAGCAAGTATCTACCTTTGTACTGGCACTTTAAGAAAAAAATATGCACATCCTTGAGACATTGACCTAAAACATCTAAAATTTAAAAAAAATTTAGTGTAAGTTTATATTCCATTTAATGGATTTTCCCTACACATGTTTATTTAGCTTGATTATGTGTTATTAGGTCATTGGGAAAGATAATCCCACATTCATGAGAAAGTGTGACCATGCCTATATTCCACCTATATATGTACCTTTCCCAAAGCTATTTTGTCTAATGATGTTAATGCTAATATTCCAATATTTTGATTGTTTAGTGCAAATTTTATTCTAGCTCATGTTTTATTTCACTTCTATAACATGTATCTCTTTTGAATAATTTATTTTTTACATATTACAAATATTTTTGCTTCATATTTACTTAGATTGATTGTGGCCGAATATTACAACGTATCAAAGCTTGATTTATAGTAAATTAATGCCAAAATTCATGTTGTGAAATACTGATTTTTAGATTGCATGTCATAGATCTACCATTATTTGATCTAATACATTGAATATTCACCATTTTCCTAGATTTTAATTTTCTTTTAGGGTCCTCTACTAATCCAAATATATAAAAAAAACAAGGAAAATGTGTCTATTTGTGATCATATATCATATAGTAGGTTTTCATGCAAAACATATTGCTCCATTGGATTCATAAGGTGTAAAAACCCTAGGATTGACTGTAAACATGACCTAGTTTTATGACAATCAATTTCAATAATTTTAGAGGGTTTTAAAGATTTTTCATGGATCTCATGCAAATTCATACTATCTAGGGTGTTTAATGGAAAATTATTTCTAGGTTTTTATAAGCTTTTAGAGAAATTTGGTGGGTCTTTGGTGATTTTGCAAAGCCATACTAGATCTAGTGATTTCATGGTAGGTAGATATTTTGTACTCGTGTGCATACTACCAAAACTTTGGATCTTACTAACACTACTAAAGTCTCCTACATATTTTAGGACTAAAAAATGGTCACCTACCTATGTCACCTCCAAATATGACATGATATAGTTTTAGGTCCTCCCAACATTACCATAACTCTCAATTATTCTAGTAGTATAAATTTTTGTTATCATAACTTATGACTGCTCTAATAGTCCTAAAATCTGACTATCAGGACTCTCAACTACTCTGGTAGTCCAAAATTCCACTAGAAATTTTTTTAACTACACTAATAACCCCTAAATCTGATGTGTCATAATTTTGACTACTCATGTAGTCTAAAACTACATGCCATAACTTCCACCTAAATTGACAATCCAAAATCCCAACGTTGAAAATCTCACCTATAATAGTAGACCTCAACTCTAACAACTACACAAAGAGACTAAAAGTATGATGTCTAAACTTTATGACTACTTAAGGTTCTCATGTTTTATCCTAATCCTTATCTCACTAGTCATATGGGAGTTTATCCCTTGGTCACAACAGACCTAAGGGGGCTTAAATTTTCCATGGAAAGTTGAGTCAATTTTTTTACACACCCAAAAATATATGCAAAGTGGAGAATTTATATTGCGAGCAAGTTTATGAAAATTCCATAACTTTCAGTTGATAGCTCATTGTTAGGTGTTGTTTTTTTGAAAGTTTGAGTTTTTTTAGCTATATGCATTGGTGTTATTATTGTGCCTTGTAAAATTGAAACTTTATTGAATTAGGGGGTTAAATATAATTGTATTTATAACACTAATAAATTCATCACATACTTCCTTTATGCACCATAGATTATAATTAAGTTCCACTTCTTACACTATTCAAATATCATGAGTGGAAAACTAATGTACAAATCTTATTGAGGAGTAAATGTTTACATTAAACCATAATGGGTACAAAAAAGAACCAACACCTGATGTAGAGAAGGCGAATTATTTTAACAAAAGTAATGAAGCTTATGGTCTACTATGTTTGTTTATGTATCTTAATTTTTTATTTCATATTGAATTTGTAACTTCTCCTAATGATGTTTGGACTACATTGGAAAAACACTTTGGGAAGCAGGACATAATCAAGGGTCATGATTTGGATAATGAGCTCATTATTTTGAGTCTAGGTGATTTTGACATTATACAAAACTTCTTCACAAAGTTAAAATCACTCATGTTACAATTAAAACTATACAGTATTAAAAAAATGATGATCAATTGATTCTTTCCATCCTTACCAAATTGGGATCTGACTATTTTATCTTTGTTTCTACCTTCCATTGCACCAAGTGCGCCCTTGGAGTTACATGGACCATGTCATCCTTAGATTATTTTGTTGCTAACTTGATTTAGGATCAAGATAAGCTTATTCAAATGGGTACACTGAACTCCTCCAAATAACACACCTTAATTATAAGTCATTACAAACATAAGGCTTCTAACAATAGCAAGGAGAAGAAAAAGAGAAATAAGGACCCAAATCAAAGAAAGGGTCATAAATATGATGCTAAGTATAAAGCATTAAAAGAGTTCTCCTCTTCATATGGGAAACCCAAGAAATAATGATTCACATGTGCCTATTGTAATAAATATTGGCATGATGAAACAAAGTTCCTGAAGAAGCAAATTGACCAACTGATAAAGATGTTTGAGAAGCACAATATAAATTTCCCTAATTTTTCCAATTAGATTTCATAGCATAAGAGTATTATAGGGCCAAATATAATAGAAAGGGAAAAGATAATGACAAAGAACTTTTTGTAATTATGTCCCTACCTTCGACATGGGTAATTGATTTTGGTGCCTCTCACCACATGGATTCATCTCAGGACCTCTTTTCATCCTTTAAGTCTTGTTTTATGCCTTCCATATCATAGGGAAAGTATAATTCCATTGAAGTTAATGGGAGAGGATATATTTAAGTGAATGATGGAACATTTCATGATGTTATATGTGTTCCCTCATTATCCACCAATCTCCTATCTGTTTATCAGATCACTCACATCGGTTCAACAAAGAGAGCTAAGTTCACACCTAATTCAATGTTTATTAGGGAAGTGGATAGTGACTCCATTATTGCATTTAAAAAAGTAGATCATAAATCATGATTGTATACTTTCTCACAGTTTTCTCTTGATCAACCTTTTACTACACTATTCACTCATTCATATGGGGTAAGTAAATTATGGCATGAACTATTTATCTATCTCAACTATCACTACCTAGATCAACTTAGTCATCATGATATGGTTTCAAGGTTGCCACATTTTCATTTTTTTGATGGTGTTTTCCAAGGTTTTATACTTGGTAAACATCCTAAAGAGGAGTATGACAAATGCAAATTATGGAGAGCTACACATATATTAGAGCTAGTTCACAGTGACATCATTGGTCCATTTCCAGAACCTTAATTCAATAAGACTAAATACATGCTTACTTTCATAGATTAATTCTTGAGGTGTAATTGGGTGTACTTCATTAAGCATAAATCTAAGGATTTTGCTCATTTTCAGGACTTAAAGGTGCCCATATAAAAATAATCAAGTAATGACATCATGATTTTATGCACTGATAATGGTGGTGAGTATGTCAGTATTCATTTTGAGAAATTATGCACTTTAGAGGGGATTGAACTATAACATATAGTTCCATATAGTCCTCAACAAAATGTTGTTTTAGAGTACAAGAATGGGTCCTTGAAATAAATAGACAATTATATGTTACACTCTAATTCTCTTGCACCTTAAAATTGGGCCGAGGCCTATTAATTATACTTATTATATCCAAAATCAAGTACCTTATAAAGAATCGAAGTGAGTCACTCCTTTTGAAGAATGGAGTGGTCAAAAACCAATAGTGAATCACTTTTGAGTGTTTGGATCTCCTACTATGACCCATATTCCTAAGAATACATGCAAGGTAATGGAACCTTAGATTAAAACTTGCAACTTTATGGGATATCCCGAGGGTGTTGAGGGATATAGGATTATCCATCCCATCACTCATGAGTTTTCAATTGAGATAAGTGTTTAATTTCAAAAGGGTCCCTCAAAATACACACTTGACACCCCTCCTTCCTTGGATGTACTAGGATTTGATGATAATTTTGTTGATTAAGATCCACTTGAGTAACTTCCTAATCATCTATATTATTCTTATAGTGATGATGATGAGAGTAGTGATGGGAAGACACCTCCTCCTTATCCCATAATATCTTTAAAAGACAAGGAATATCCTCTTGAATCTTCAACATCTAGTCCTCTTTGGGCTAGATAGACACTTTAAAATCTTAGACATTGGGTTAGAGATCCATTAGATACTAGGCAAACATGTTCAAAATTCCAAAATTCCCCACATGAATTCATTGTATCAGCTTCCAATCCACAATCATTTTGTGAGGTATCAGGCACTCCTAAGTGGGATACTACTATGGAAGAGGAGTATGGTTCCTTTTTGAGGAACAACACTTAGGATCTAGTCTCTCTTCCTAAGGGCACACAACTTGTTTGATGTAGGTGGATATATAAAAAACATTTATAGCAGATGGGTTTGTAGACAAGTTCAAAGTAAGTTTGGTATCAAAGGGTTTTTCTCAAGTACCTGGCATTGACTAAATCAAGATGTTTTCCCCAGTTACCAAAATGAACTCAATCTAACTCACTTTTTCCACTATCAAAACACATCACTGGTATGTTCATCATATAGATGTAAAGAGTGTATTTCTTCATGATGACCTCAAAGAGGAAATATACATGGATCAACCACACAAATTTATGGAATATTCTTCCTTATTTTTTAAACTTTATAAATCTATCTATGGCCTCAAATAAGATCCTCAAGCTTGGTATCCCAAGATGAACACCTTTCTTCTTTTTGTTGGGTTTAGTATATTCCATTTTGATTTGAATATCTACCTTTTATGGCAAGATGATTAACTATTCATTTTGGTTCTCTATGTGGATGACCTATTTATCATAGGGAGTTCTTCATCCACCATCACAACAAATAAAATTTCTTTCTTTGACAAGTTCTCAATGACTGACTTGGGCTTGTTGCATTACTTCAATGGTATTGAAATTTAATAGTTATACTTCGATGTCACTATTGCACAATCCAAGCACGTTTTTTATTTACTTTTATGGTTTAACACAGTTGATTGTAAGACAACTATAACTCTATTTATATTTGGTGTGAATCTTGAGTCTAAGTTTCTATCTCATTTGGTTGATGCTACCTCATATTGAAAATTTGTTGGTAGTCTAATCTACCTTACACACACTAGACATGATATTTCATATGTAGCAGACATGGTCTCTAGATTTATATAAGAACCACATGAGCTACATTGGAAAGTATGTAAGTAGATTATCTAATACATTCAAGGTACTTATAGTTTTTGGATTAACTATAGATCAAACATAGATGTTGACTTAATTAGGTATATAGATTCAAATATGGATATTGATATTAAGAATCAAAAGTCTAATTTAGGCTATAATTTTTCCCTTGGTTCAAGACTAATTATTAGGTCAAGAAATAAGTAGAATACTATTGTTTTATCTTTTACAGAGGTAAAATATAGAGGATATGTTAATACTTACACTAATGTTATTTGGCTTTAGGGGATTCTCACTAAGTTTGGTATTCAGTTTTGATGAACAACATTCATCTTCTGTGATAACCAACGCACAATATAGATATGTAGGAATCTAGTCCCCCATCAACATACCAAGCATATCAAGATTCATATGCATTTCATTCAGGATCTTATCTAAAATCAATTCATTGATCTCCTCTACATCCAAACTATGAAGAAAATTGATGATATATTCCCTAAACCCTTCATTAAGAGTAATTATCTTCATTTACAGGATCTTCTTGGGGTTAAATAAACTCCATTATCCTCTTCTAAGGGGATATTTATATGTACTAGGGTACCTCATTAGGCCTTTATTTCAAGACCCAATTCCACTACCCACATAAGCTACGCTTAAGGGGGTGTAAGTGTAGGTTTTTATTCTATCTAATAGTTTTTATCTACACATGTTTATTTAACTTGCTTAGGTGTTATTAGGTCATTGGGAAAGATAATCCCACATTCATTAGGATGTGTGATAATGTATATCTTCCATCTATATGTATACCTTTCTCAAAGCTATTTTGGCTAATGATGTTAACACTAGTATTTAAATATTTTAATTATTGAGTGCAAAGCTTCTATTGGATCATGTTTGATTTCACTTCCACAACATGAATCTATTTTGCATTATTTATTTTTTATATTACAAAGATTTGTGCTTTGTATTTCCTCAAACCTTAATTGCATCCTAATATGATAAAAACCTCTAAGTAAAAAACATTAAGCCAAGTATAAATATTATTATAAGTTCAAAATCATAGGTTGTCAACTATCAAAAGCCACACATAGGACTAAACTGCATACTAGTATAATATTGATTGATCCCACACACAATTATGTGGGATAACTATGTGTGGTTTGATACCTCTCCAACATATTAGAATGTAGGAAATTCTTAACAATTCAATGGGTGGTGGTTAAGGTAACATAAACTCGACCTTTCTAACACATTTTTAAAGGAAATGAAAGTGTTGAAAATGGAGCTAGGGTTTCAAGGTGAAGGGAGATGAATCTAAACATGCACATAATTTAAACTGTTGATATTGCTCATAATACTTATCAATAGGCAAGCATAGAGAATGTGATGGAATAATGTAAAACTTATCATAGGGATATATATATATATATATATATATATATATATATATATATATATATATATATATATGGATCTAGTTACCATAAGTATCTATGCATTATCAGGTTCATCCTAGTAGGCTCAAGCAGTCACATTGTAGATCTGAGCAACCATAGATTCATTATAAACTAATACTAATGACCATTCACTATCATAGACCAAAATAAAACTTAAATAAGTTAAGTACCCTATCCTCTTGGTCATTTTTATTTATAGAAAGTGTAATAGATATATCATGCTTTGATAGTTACTTTTATATTTTCTTAATTTAGACATATATTATACAATATGAATTATTCCCAAAGTCTTATCTTGTTTACACCATTAAACTCAAACTAATATAAACAAATGGAGAAAAAATAGCTATAAAACTTGAGCATTTTGAAATAATTAGAAATGGTCTGTTTCCCTATTTCCTTGATCAAGAAGTAGATTGGGATGCAAGAACTCCCATAAAATTCTCATTAGAATAGTTTTATTATGTTTCTTATGAGTAATGATAACATTAATACCAAAAGTTGTAGTCATTCCTATGTTCCCCATTTCAATTTTAAATTTTCACATTAATTACATTATTCACATTGATTTGAAATTGACTATTTGTGACAATTGACTATTGTTTTTAGGTATGTCTACTTTCTATTATACTTAAAATCTATAAGGATAGAGCCTAGCTCAATCAGATTTTGAGTCATCCTTCCTTCCCTAGCTAATTCAAGGTACATGCTTCAATTATTTATTTTTATACTTTAACGCATGCATGTATCATGCACATACACACATCAAAGTAGTTTTATTTTGTAGATACCCAAATTTTGAACAATTGCCTTTATCATAGCATATTCTACCCAATTTTCACATTTAGTCTAATTGTCTATATTTAGCTATTTTAGAACAATTCCTACCCAAAAATACTCTCTCTTTAGAATATTGTATCCCAAATGTATTTGTTATTTATTTCAAATTTTGATCTTTCTCTCTATATATTTTGAGTTATTTTCTCCCCTCTTGATCATCCATATCTCTTGGGACAAATTTGGTAGTCACAAAATTGTAATCAAATCTACCCTCTATGGATTTGACATAATTAAATTTGTCCCCTTTATTTTTGTGGATCTTTGCACCCTTTATTGATTTTCATGCCTTTTAATTTACATATTCCTCTTTTTCATAGTCAAAAGTTATGAGTGTCATGTTCTAACTAGTCATATATATACAAATCATCATTGGTTATTTACCAATTAATAAGGATAAGTGAGAAGCATCAAGTAGAATAATTAATCATCTCAAGTCTAGGGAAACTCTAAAAATATATATTTCGGCTCTTAAAGGATTATCTTTAAAGTTTGATTTTATATTATACTAAAAATATAGTTAGGATAATGTTCATATAGTTGTATCACTACTTCTAGGGAAGAGGAGGTTGAAACCCTTACTCAACATTCCATTTACATTATAAAACAACTATGTGGGGCATGATTATAGCATAAAAGATACATATTTACAACTCATCTTGGGGTTTCCCAATCCAAATAATTCAATCCCTTATCCTTTGCATATGTGTGTTATGGATAATTAGGTCAAGAGAGGAAGGAATACATCATTTTAGACATTTTATCCTCTAGTTTAGAGAAGTGAAAATATGAGACTATGACATAAGGAGGTGAACATAAAAGATATATAGAATAAAAAAAGGTGTAAAATACAAATATTTCAACTAAAGATAGACTCATCAGTCATATCATAATTATAAAAGTAGGCATCAAAATTATTCCTACACATTAAATAGTCTAAATTTCACATATAACTCATTTATTCCTTCTAGACCAAGGTTGTACTTCTATAATTCAAAAAGTTTTTGAAGATGCAACAATTCCATCTATTTTACTTTTCATATTGTTTATTTTTTGTCAAATCAATTTAAATGATATATTTTTACTATTTTTAGCCATTATAGTAGATCTAATTTTCTATTTTGGACTAATAGTATCTAGATCCATCTTATGCATCTAAGTTTACCATTCTAATAGTGCAATATGCCCCAATGTCACATTTTAGCAAATATACACTCTTATTCTTCCTTATATAACCCATAGTTAGTTTAAAAATTTATTCAAGACTCCTCATCAAGTGCTTAAATGGTTTCTTGAATGCAACATGATCTCTTTATCTCTACAAAGTGAATTGGATACATCTTGACCTTTACCCAAGAACTATGATATGAATGGATATTGTGAGTACCATAGATCTTCATGACATAATAACATTATATTTTTCAAATTGAGGCATAATATACAAGACCTAATTGATAGTAATGTTATTTAATGGAATGAAATAATACTACACTAAATAAATTAGTTTATCCACTAATCAAACATTTGAAAATATTTAACAATCCATTTCTTAATCATGATACCAAAAAGAAAGGTAATGTTCAAATGTAAATACCTAAAAATAAATTGATTATTTATAATAATCATCATTTATATGGTATTATAGGTATGTTTACAAGTTCACACAAGTCCTTTGTATTAAATTCTACAACCATGAGATCCGAAGGGATAATTCTAACAATGGTCCACTATTCATACATGCTTTTATCAATTCACATCATATGATTACACATGGAATTATAGTATATAATCATTCAATTAAATTAGATTATCCATTGATCAAACATTTGAAAATATTTAACAATCCATTTCTTAATCATGATACCAAAAAGAAAGGTAATGTTCACATGGCGATACCTACACATCGATCGATCATTTATAATAATCATAATTTATAATAATCATCATTTATATGGTATTATAGGTATGTTTACAAGTTCACACAAGTCATTTGTATTAAATTATACAACCATGAGATCCCAAGGGATAATTCTAACAATGGTCCACTATTCATACATGCTTTTATCAATTCACATCCTATGATTACACATGGAATTATAGTAGATAATCATTCAATTAAAAACCTATGTACGATCTTATTCATAGAAAGTTAAGGGTATACTCAACAATAATTCATTGGTACAACATGATCCTTAAGAGTTATGACTATCTTGCATGGAAACTTCTTAGGGGTATTAATTTACTTGTTATCGAATATCTTAATACCTGTTTATTATGGTTCTATATATTTTAGATAATGAGAAATAAAATATATTACTTGGAATCCCATGTCTAAATTAAATGAGAGATATCTAATTTTCACTACACCAATGTCTTAAGTTCATGCATGATAGCAAAGTCTTTATAATTTTAGTAAACCTTATAAGGTACCCATACAATATCAATAACAACATGAGATATTACAGAAAGTTATTCCAAAAAAAAACAAATTCATACAATTACACATCACATATTTTATAGTTGCACCTCCTATAGTTATGGTCCCTACAGTTCTCTCATATATAGTTCCCATTCCTTGAGTTACATCTCTTAGAGTTATAGTTCCTACATCTACAAAAATTAGAGTTATAATTTCTATAGTAATACCACCTATATTCATAGTACCTACTCATCCACATCACCAAATTTTATTACAACTTATTACGTATGTTCATGAAAAATTACCTAAAAATAGTTCAGTTATATAATGAAACATTTGAACTAATACACATGCTTATTTTCAAGAGATTTAGCTTGTACCTCTATCCCATCACCATGATGACTCTCTTATTGATGATGATTTAGGTTACTATACAACTCATGGTCATATTATTGATAATTATAGTGACACATTTCATTCCTCACATTCATGATCCTCTCTTTATAGACATTTATAAGGGATTATCGATTATCCTTCATACTCTATCTCATGTGCTTCAATGATATAACCTATTGTCCAAATATTTTTTCCCTCTTTCCTCTTTATGTTGTGGCTTTCATATGCCTTTTTTAGAGTCACGTTTCACATTTTTGGTGTGTCATGTTTCCTTCTCTCTTTTCTCCTTTGAGTTTCTCCTTGCCTCATACTTCCTCTAGATTTGACATATATTACTTTTTGGTTGGTTTTATTTAGCATTATTCTAACCATTTGGTTTATGTTTTTTGTTATGTTACTATGGCCCTTGCCATTTTATTGTTTATCCCATTCAAAAAACCTATATATACTTCCCAATGATGATAGGATATATATTAATGTCTTCCACCCTAGCATGCATTGAGTTCTAAGGGAAGTTATAGGTTAGTAGGAATCCTCCTATTATTCCTTATAGATTGTGCTCATGGACTTCCCTTATTTCCTTTTTTTTTTCTCCCCTTGGCTTGTATCTTGATTTGTTGAGGTCTCCTTGTTTCTTATTTGTTGTGCCCCTTGGCTTTCTTCATCCTTCATACATTCCTCTATAAAATCATAAAATGCAAAAATATAGAAAAACATAAAAATAAAAATAAAAATAAACATTTTCATTTATTTTTTCTATTTATATATATTATGACTATCTACCTATGCTAGAGGTTTACATAAATATGTTATGCCCATGTTACTCATGGTATATTTTGAGATGGATGCATGATATACATGTTACATATGATCATGAATTTATGGATGCTTTGTGGCTACGTTACACCCACACCTGAAGGCATCCTAACATTAGGGAAATATTTTAAGTGGGTCTCACTTTATACTCTTCCTAATTCTTATCTATCACATAGAGATTATTACTATTGTTTATGCATTTATTTCTCTATCTTACACCTTGTGTGCATTTTATGTTTTCTTGTAGGGCTTATGATTGATAATTTATTTGAACGTGTGTGTTTTTTGTTGATGTCTTATCTATTATTATCCATACAAGATCCTTTAGTTGTCATGTCATTTATGTCATTAATTATTTGAGGGTTATATTTATTTTTGAATGGTTACATCTACTATGACTAATTACATGACAATATTTGATTACAATCCCTATATTATGTCATATCCTATACTTGGTCCTATTATCTATATCATGTAAGGTACTACTTTCAATATACTATAATTATTGTAGACATTACCATGGTCTATACCATGCATATATTTCAAGGTATACTATTATTATTTTATGTATGCTTTATTGTTAGATCTACCACTCCTAGGAGTAAATTTTTACATTGGGGAAAATGAATTATCCCTCCTTGTGGTGACATTGGGGCATATCATTTTCCCCTATCCTTATCAATATTATTACCTATAAATTTTTATTGGGGGCATTTTAATAATGCATACATTATGACCTTCATTAATCTTATTTATACATTGCCATTGGGGGCATTGTACCCACACATTTCTAGACCTTACAACCTATATCTTTCCATTTGGGGCATGAAGCACTCATGAGCCTATTGATCATACATTGATTATATTATGACACCCTATTTCATCCATATACTTAATCACATAGTAGTCACTTTATTAGATCTAATATTTTTATATCTTGAACACATTGGGACATACCATTTTTTCCTCTTCTCTAGGTGCTATCAATGCATATTAATTTCCCTTCCCTCCTAAAATTTCACCCTTACATAGGTCACATATTCCTATCTCATCCTCATATGGGAAAAATATTCCTTTTTCCACCCTCACATGGGTCACATAATAATACTATCTCAACCTAATATGGGCAACATGTTCCTTTTTAAACCCTCACATGGGTCACATTTTCCAAGGAAACCTTACATGATGGTATATTTATATAATTACACACATGTGTTACAAATGGAAATTTAATATTATAACAACTATGCTTACTTTTTTATTCTACACTCAATACTCTTAATCTTATTCTTTTGAGATAAATGATTTTTAATAGTATCTATCACCGAAAAATGGGTGCTTCTATCCAGATAAATTATACCATCATCTAAAAATTCAAGTGGAGCTAAATTCTTATCAAGTGGACCCAAAATATGTGTTTACTTATCTGGCCAAGAAGTAGAGTTTGTTATTGCTTGATGCAGTGAGACCAGTGGAGCCAAAATATTATATTTTCTTCTCTAATCAAGAAGTATAGTTTTGCCCCCAAATGTTCCATTTTATAATTTTAGTACCAAAACTTGAAGATGAGTGGTATGGTTCACATACCACCAGGTGTATTTACTCCTATAATCAATTTCAAGTACTTAATTCAATTTTTTATATTGGCACAAAATTACTATGACATTGATCTACCTTTTTTTCATCTCCATTTGTTTGTAGGTACACTCAAGTTCATGTGTGGGCCAAACAATAATCCAAATTATTCACCCTTACATCCCTATTAAGTAATATACATGTATACACTTAATTTATGTTTAACTTTGATATACACACATTCATTCACTCACATGCATCAAATTGGGGTGATATGTAATCACCTAATTTTGGCATATGACCCTTTTCATTTATGTCTTAATCATGGTCTATCACACTTGGCCTATTTTCATACATTTGGATATTTTTGTTGAGTATTGTCATTGATGTCAAAGGTGAATCTTGTGAAGGTTGATGTCAAAGGAGACTAATGTTGATGTAGAGTGTTATCATGGAAGGATGTTGTTATGAGAGAGAATTTGAAGGAAACTAATGTAATATGGTTGAATGAAGGTATAGGTCATTGATGTCAAAGTGCATAAGAAGCCTAGTCATGAGCCTAGTCATGACATGAAGAGGTATGTGCATGAAAATTAATGAACATAGGCATGTGAAGGTTGTAAGGCACTATTTGATCATGATGTAAGGCACTGAATCATTCATGAGAGTTTAAAGGTGAGCCTATAGGGGTAGGACATTCAGTCTAAGTCTACACCTAGACCTCTCTTAGACCTTGTTTAGCATAATAAGGTATGAATATCATATTTCAGGGTAAGTATGCACATATGAGCATAGACAAAGGTGAGATAAGTTGTTTTGGGCATGTTCACAAAGTTTGAGGTCATAATTTGAAATAAATTGCATGAATTAGTGTTTTAATATTTATTGAGTTCATAATATGAGGTCTCAAGATCTGAGAAGCACTTTCAGATGTTCATTGGTTGTTGGCCCCCAAATTTTGGCTAAGTGTTTTGAAATTTTGGAATGAAACTAGCACAACATAGAAGGATCCTAAAGTAGAATATTATGGCATGGAAGCACTGTGGCACAAACCCTATAAGGTGTGAAAACACTAAGGTACAAAAGCATTGACATGAGAGGACCCAATTAAAGGAGAATTAGTCACAAAGAACCTGAGAGCAAAGGACTCAAAATAATAATGAAACACTTGGAGAGTGCATGAGAATCATGAGTAGTTAAGGATAGATTCATAAGGGTCACCCAAACCTTATCGACTGGAAGTTTTGTACCGGCACACAAGGAGATAAACACATCACAACAAGGATCTAGCATAGATCGAGTATATAGGGGTCACAAAGGCCCAGGTTCTTAGGATAAGTTAGTTGATAGAGAACCACAACTCTTATTTTTTTGAAATTTCATTGGTCAATTACTCTTATCATTAATGTTGTAAATACTTGGTCAAGGATAAATAAATATAAATTCCCCTATAGTAAAGCACTGTGACGATGGATTTTGATTGATAATACTTGCTTAAACTTAATATATGAGTTACAGATATTCTAAAAATTCTTGTGTTCATGTTTATTTAGATGGATAAGTTGTGTATATATGATAGGTTGAGTTGAGCACTTAGTGATTAGAATTTAGTATGAAATCTAAATTAATATTTTCATTTTCTAAGTAACAACTTTGAACTGTAATGGCATTAATTTGCATAATTATGGTGATCAATATTATTACTTATAAGATCAAAGTAGTATATCTTTGACTTTATGTAAGATATACTTAAATACATGTTTAAAATAAAGAATATGACTAAGTTAATACTACTACATAATAAAACCTATGGGAGTCGATCTTTAGCTGTATGCTTTGGGTGAGCATGCAAGACCATAGTTTTAATTGAAAAGGATAGTGTGATAACTCATTGGAATACACTTTAGTGTTGAAGCTATATTAAGAATAAAAATCCAACATTTTGGTTCCATTACCAGGACCCGTAGCACTTGTTATAAAGTCATGGAAGATGTTTGAGAGTATCACCCTTGAGAGTATTAAGCAATAAATTATAGGAGTTGAAGATAATTTTGTAGTTCCATACCTTAAACCAATATTTTCTACATGACAGTGGGTAGAGTAGAATATTTATAGTGCATTATATGAAACTTTCTTTATTGAGATACTATTTTATTTGCACACCTGATTATTTATGTATGCTCAATGATGATCATGAAATCTTGGGAGAAGACAGTCTTGGACATTAGAACAATAAAGAACTTTAGCATGACTTGGATTCTATGGATGCAAGCTGCCATCATTTGGTGGAAAAGAGTTTTGAATATCTACATTATGGAGTACACTGTAACTACCTATTCATGTCTTGAAGAAGCCAAGTTCCAATTCTTCAAAGAATTACATGGGTATTACATTAGACATTTATATTTAAAAATGAAGAAGTTACTTATTGATTGTGGACTTGAGGCTTTGCTAATGGAGAGATAAATCCCTTTTTGCATGAGCCACACATTTGGAAGGGGAGTAAACAAGAGTTGGTAAAATATTATGGGTTTGAAATGGTAGCCAATCAGAGGGCATTACGGAAGTAGAAATATGATGAAGCTCGACAAAAGATTATAGGAGTAAGAGGCATGAGAAGAGTTTGGGAGAACTCAAGAGGTGATGTTAGGATCTGTAGGGAAGCAAAAACATACACAAAGGACCCCATCACTTTTGAACCACACCCCATGCCACTTTTATCATATGAATGATAAACTAGTTGGATGATAGAAATTGAAGAACCAAGTCTGAACCAACTAAGCTCCCCAACCATAGTGTACACTCATGATTTTGAATTAGACAACATATGTATACATAATTAGGATATATATAGTGTGGAATCAAAGATTGAACCTGTAAGGGGTATTAAAACTAAGCCACTTGACACTCATACAAACTTAACACTTTCCTTCCCTCTTCAAAGGAATTTCATGTCATGATTTGGGATGCCTAGAGGACTTCAACTTCAAAGTGGATAGAGTAAAATCCCTAATTTGATTAATCAACTAGTTATCATGCCCCATGTCACAAGTGTTACTCCTAGAGGTGGAATAGGTGGTGGCATAAGAGGAAGTTGACTTCCCTCTCAAGGGATAGGATCTGGGGGTTCTCAATAACTACCAGTTTAAGCACTTCAACTGAAAATGATATATTAAAAAATGACACTCCACTTACCTAAATATCAAGGCATGGAAAATGCATTAGAACATGTCCATAAATGTGAATTGGTCTGAAGGGTGTGAGGTATAAATTATTTCAAGAAAAAACCACCCAATTTACAAATACATTGTTGGAGCTAGTGCATAAATGGTATAGAAAGTTTGACCCTTAATAAGAAGTGGTTTATTTTGATCAAATTAAAATGGCATTCCTTCAGGAATTTGATATTCTTGAATTTAAATAATAAAGCATATCCATTCTAAAGGATATAAAGTAGGAACTTACTAAAAGTGTGTGAGAGTATGATATAAGGTTAAAAACATTATTGTAAAAGTTATCATTTGAAATCAATACTACTCAACATGTAAAATGGTATATGGGAGGATTGGTACTTCCATTTCAACAAACATTGTCTCAAAAGACCTTCACTAGCCCACATGAGGCTTTAGAAGACACCCTCCATGTTGAAGCAGTTGGTAGTATTGATATCAAGATTAGTCAATCATTGAAGCCTAGATAGTTTCAATGGCATTGTAGCTTGAGAAGTTAATTGTAAACAATGCACTTAATACTCATAGTGGCCTTTGGTGCACTGATTGTGAGTTTGAAGGATACACTTAAAGTAACTACTTATATAAAAACATCCACATTATATTGAAGTAGTCATGTGAAATCTACCATGAGGACCATGATGTACATTATTTCCCTCTTTTACAATGAGATACACACTCAAAGGTGCATGGCTATTGCAAAATATGTGATGCTTACACCCATGACACTAATGATTGTTGATTAATTAGTGACCTCCATGAAACATGCGTACATGGTATGTACCAAACCTTGGTCACCAATAATCAGGATAATGGTGGATATCATGGTCATGGTAGATGATAAGGATGAGGAGGTGGTTGTTTCCCACCTAGGACATGTTACAAATGTGGATCCCCAGACCACTATCAAAGAGATTATCTAGTCTACCCTACATGTGATTTCTATAAAAAGGACCACCAACTGGAAGAGTTTCTTGACTTATACATAGATATCACTAAGGAGAGAAATGAAAAGAGTGTTGGTATGATTCAAGCTAAGAAACCATAGTGGCATACATGTTTAGACACCCTAACAATTAAACAAGTGAATATTACCATGCTTAGTGGAGGATAATCTCACTCTACCTCTAATCCTATTGAAAAGATATAGCACAAGGAGCCTCATGTAAGTAAGTATCTTGATGCCCAACAACATAAGGGTGTGCTCTAGGACACTATGCCATTGGTAGGAGAGTTTCAAGGATAAATTCAATTTCTCAAGGACAAATAAGTAACATAAGATGTTGATATGCAAAAGGTAGTAGAGCATCAAAGTAGGGTGTGAGATGACTTCCAAAAGCTTTGTAAGCGTATGATAGATGAAGAAATTATTCCAAAACTAAGCATTTGGCTTAGGAATCAAATACAAGTTCTAATAAACACTCAACCTCTAGTGATTTAGTAGATCAAGGATCATTGATTGTATCATGTTTGGTGACAAGATACACCTATTCCTCCTATACCTACATAAGATAAAGAGATACTAGTGAATGTTACCATTGATGGTTGGGTAATTCGAGACATCTTAGCTGACATTAGCACTAAATTCAATGTACTCATGAAGAAATAATGGTAAAAAATGGCTAGTTTGACACTATAATCTTCCCTATATGTACTGTTTATGGCCAATAAAACTCATGCTCTACCAATTAGAGTCCTCAATAATGCAATGGTTGATATACTTGGAGTACCATTCAAAGATGATTTTGATGTTATCAAGTTAGCAAAGGCCAATGACTTCTTACCTCTATTGGGGATACCTTGGTGTTATGAAAATAACACATATTTAAGTTTCAAAAAGTGCTACATTAGTTTTGAGAATGTTGACCAATGCATTGTTATTCCTCTTGATCAAACACATGATCCCCCATACGTCAAACCTATTAATATGAAAGAAGATATAAACCACATCTATAATGTCACTATTAGGGATGATGAGCAACATGATCATACTCTTGATGGCATCCTTAGATAAAAAAACACTTAGTCCCTTTTTGACACTACAAGTAATGCTTATAATTGTTGGGTGCATAGTAATTATGAGCTCATTGGAAGAGTGTGTAGTGCCATGAGAAGTTAGGAGACCATTCCACACTAGCTCCATAAATATCATAGGTTTTTCCACCTTATTACTAGACAAGTCATGAGGGGACCAATAAGTGATGCACCTTTAGAGAGACTCAATGAGGGTCCATGCTTCAATGGACAAATGGAAGTTTGCAACTTTGTCCAACACCTTAAGGAATTTTATCACACTGAAACTGATCAAATTTGATCCTTAGTTCACCTATTTGATGGTATAACTACATGATTGTGGAGAAATCATCATGAGTGACTCCTCCAGTGGGACCAAATATGCTATGACTTTCATCACCAATTCCATCATGATAATAAAGTCAAGGGAATAATCAACTATGTAGAGAACTAACACCTGAACCCCATATAGAAGCTTGAGAGAGATTGTGGAGAGATGAAGAGTCATACTTACTAGATAACTTGTGGGTGCATGCATTCTATATAACTTTATGCACCTAAGAATAGGTATGGTATGTTCATGAAGAATGACACATGGGTACCCAATTTTGGCATCTCTTGAAGGAGAACATGAAATTAACACTATCTTATTCTTCTCCAAGGATGGATTTGTGCCTCACTCTCTTGGCCATGCATAAAGTTATTGTTGGTGACCCTAGTCCCCTTAAAGTTTACTTGAGAAGTATCCATCATGTCCATAAAGAATCTCTACATCTCTTCAATTAACCATCAACATAATTTGTTTTTGTGCCAAAACTAGTTCCTGATTAGGACCATAATGAAGAAATATGTCTTGAAAAATAAAACATAGTGTTTTCAAGTAAAAAAAAGTGAAGGATCCAATCCACTTGAACCTTTATCAAACCATTTGGATGTCCTTATAAACTATGGCACATAAGCTTTTTATGATACTGGTGCTGATACAAACAAACCCTACTCTGAGCCAATTCAAATAATCCATCACAACTTTGGTATGGAGAAAGAACCAAAAATGGCTACTGTAGGCAATTACTAGACTGACACTAAAATTTCAAAGATATTTGAGCTATTAAAAGAATACCATGATGTCTTTCCAAGAAGATACAATGAGTTGAAAGGAGTTCATCCATCCTTGGGAAATATACATATTAAACTAGTTGATGGTGCTCAATCAGTAAGGAAAAGGCCATATAGAATGAATCCTAATCTACATGTGCTCATCAAAGAGAAAACTGATAGTATGATATGCGCTGGAGTAATCACCCCTAGTAATGAACTAAATGGGTTAACCCCATGATGATTTGTATAAATAAATATAGATATATCCATATTTATGTGGATTACTAGGTACTTAAAGCATCTTATGTCACTGATCCTTTCCCAACACCATTCATATAAGAAATACTTGAAGGTGTTACATCATGTGAGATATATACTTTCGTAGATGGATTCTCAGGATACCATCAGGTCTAGATCACTGAAGAAGATCAATCAAAGACTAAGTTTACCACTAAATGGGGATCCTTCATGTATATTATCATGCCCTTTGGGTTAAAGAACACACCAGTTATGTTCTCATGGATAGTTGTTGAAGCCTTTAAGGATTTCATCCATAAGTTTATTCAAGTCTACTTAGATGATTGGATAGTCTATGTCTTGGTCAAGGACCATCGATCTAACCTAAGACTTATGCTTGAGTGTTTTTGAGTCTTAAAAATATCACTAAACTTAAATAAGTGCCCATTTACTACACCTTTTGGTGTGATCCTAAGACACATTATATGTAAAGACAAACTTTTGGTAGACCCAAAGGTATCCATTATTCTTTGACTCCCAATGCCCAAGTCTCAATGTGAGGTCCACACCTTTCTAGGCCATATAGGTTATTATAGAAAATTTATCCATGAATATGCAAATATTACTACACGCTTAGATGAACTTTTAAATCATAAAAATCACTTTTTATGGCTTTCTCCTATCAAGAAGCATTTTAAACTTTGAAGGACAAGCTAGTGACCACTCCAATCCTCTAGTTTCCTAATTGGACAGACCATTTCACATCCATATTGATACATCTATAATGGTAGTTGGTGCAATTCTTGCACAACTATGGGAAGGTCACCTTTATAATCTGATCTACTTTGCTAGTATAAAACTCACTCCAGCTGAGAAGAATTACACCACTATGAAGTGCGAAGCATTAATCAATGGTTTGTGCTCTACATAAGTTTTGATAGAACTTATTGGCAACACCCTTTATATTCTATATAGATCATGAGGCCTTAAAGTACTTAGTAAACAAACCTATGCTATATGGATGAATCTACCAATGGATAGTGTTGTTTTAAGAGTTTTAATTTTCCATCATGGTCAAACCTAGAAAATCCAATTATGAACTTGACCATCTATCCTAAATTAAGACTAGAGAGCCACTATGTGATATTGAGGATAACTTACCTAATGTTCAACTCTTCCATGTTACTCATGTACTTGAGAAGCTGGAAGATATTGCTATCTTTTTAACCATTGGCTCAGTGCCCAATTATTTCATACCTTAAGCCAAGAAATAACTCACAGTTCATGCCATACCTTTTCAACTCATAGGAAGATATCTTTACAAGCTTGGCTATGATGAGGTTCTTCAATGTTGTGTTATAAAACATGAGTGCTCTGAGGTACTACAATAATTTCATGAAGGTATTGTAAGAGGACACTATGTTGGAGAGGCTACCGTGCACAAAGTTCTACTGCATGGATTTTGGTGGCCTATTATTTTTCAAGATGCTAAGGTATATGTTAAGAAATGTGACATATGTCAATGCATAAGGAAACCAAACTAATGAGATGCCATGCTTCTAAAACTAATTCCCTCTGAGGAACCATTTGAGAAATGGGCCATTAATTTTTTTGGCCCCATCACTCTAGCTAGATGAAGAATAGGTTTCAAGTATATCATCATACCAAATGACTACCTCATGCACTAGGCTGAAGTTAAACCAATGAGAGATTATATATCTGTCACTACTACACATTTCATTTGGGAGCATATCATAACTCAATTTGGATTTTCACTAAGTTTCACTAGTGATTATGGCACCCATTTCCTAAATGAAGCTATTTGCATCTTACTAGAGGAATTCATGATTGCACATCACAAAATAATGCAGTATCACCCTAAATAAAATGACACTACCAAATCCTTCAACAAGATCCTAGGTACCACCCTAACAAAGATTTGGAATATTGGCTGAATTGATTGGGATGATAGGGTATCTATGGTACTATGGGATTACCAAACAACTTACAAGCCCCTGAACAAAAGCACCCCATTCAATTTAGTATATAGCAAAGAGGCATCCCTTTTAGTTGAATTTTTGGTGTCATCTCTTTGTATTATATGCGTAGGATAAATGGATGAGGAGACATCCTTGAAATCATGCCCAGACACTTTATTATAACTTGATGAAGCCCATTTCCTTTCTCATTGGAGTCAGGATCTGGAAAAGCACAAATAGAAAGCAAGGCATGACAACCACATAAAGCACAAAACATTTTCCCTAGGAATTAAGGTATTGTTATATGACTCCAAGTTTGTTTGCCATTCTAGAAAACTTTGAATTCACTGTGATGGTATTTTTGTCATTTATAGCATTTAGCCTATCAGAGCTTATTGATTACAAAGGTTGGACGATCAGTTCCTTCTTGGCTATTACAATGGCAGTACGCTCTAACCATATTTCACATTTGAGTAGTTAAAATACTATAAAATAATAAGGCTTATGCCATTAGCTTAGGATTTACTATTTTTAAATAAAAAGCACTACCTTTACTATGTGCAACATTTTTTTAAATGTAATTGTCTTTAAGTTTGTATTTATCTTTTCATGAAAGACCATGACTAAAATTTAGTGTGGGGTGAGAAATTTAAATTCATAATAAAGATAGGTGCACAAGTTCACTAGGGCACACAAGGTATTTAGGGTGTGCAACGTAATTAGGGCACAAAAGTCATTTAAGGCATGCAAACTATATAACCTAAGGATAGAGTGTTCCTACCAATAGTTTAAATTTTGAAAGACACAATTGTCTTCCACTCTTAGAAAAGCATAAGACACAACTATCTTCCAGTTTAAGGAAAGGCACAAGATGAGATGTACCATTAATATGGAGAAGGATAGTAATTATGAGAAATGTGCCAATGGTGTGAAATGACAATACCATTAAATGCATTAATTATGAAAAGCGACGGTTAAAGAATGGTGGCTATTAGAAAATTCATTAATGATGAGACGTGATGGACGAGATGAAAGGGGATAGTAAATTTGAACCACCCTCTTAATCCTATAAATAAACAAGTTAACTCATTTTTACATTTTACCTTTGTGTTTATTTAAAATTACAAGAGTTGAGAGTTGAAAACAAAAAAAATACTAGAGTTGAGAGTGAAGAGATCAAGATCAATTCCAAAGCTAGAATATGAAACATCATGAGTTGGTGAGCATCAATCTATACAAGTAAGACATATGGGAAATATAGGATATAATCACTATAGGGAAAATTTATAGGTTTTAGGTTGCAAAAGTCTACCATTAGAGAGAACTTAAGCTTGAAAAGCCAAAATCATCGACCGTAATTACATATTCATTTAGAAACATTAGATTGTTGTACATCAACCTTTGAGCTCCTCAAACAGTGTTGCCACCTAAGAAAAAGGCCCTAAGGATTGATCCATTACCTGTAATACCAGAGGAGGAGGAGGTACTTGGAAAAGAGATGGTTTCATTAGAGAAGAGACACTAGAGGAACAAGCTTAGTGAATAGAAAGGGAAAAATCAATTATAGCATGACAAGATAAGAGTCAATCATCTCTACCCCCACCTCTAATGATTAAGGAAATGTAGTATCCTAAGTCAGTGTTGCATGTGGAGAATAGGGTTTCCAAGGTTACCTCTTGCATAATTTTTAACTAAAACTATCGTCAACTTGGGATAGAGGTTGAGTTACAAAATCATTATAGAGTCGAGTGTCAGAACACCAAGAAACAACTGGTGTATGATCTTAAGATATTCAATGCATTATATGTTATGGGGTTATTCCAACTTTTCAATTTGATTTAATTTAGAAAACCCATGGAGGTGATCAAGTTCTTTATTTAATGTGTCCATGAGGACTATGTCTATTTTCCCAAGCATAATATGAAGATCACACCTGAAAGTATAAACAAGTTATCAGGGCTATAGTGTTCAGGGTTAGATGTGGTTGATGAATTGGTGGACATAAATAAGGTCCAAAAGATAACCATGACATTGACATACCAAAAGTAAGGCCATGTCATGCATATAAAGAACTTATAAGATCTTACCTTCTAGGTTGCAACATAGATCATCATGACCAAGATCGGTGGGATCAATCATTGAAAGGTAGTTGACATGGCTCATCTATACATTGCCCACAAAGTCACTTAGGGATTAAAATACAACTAGGCTATGTATTTTATCTAGAGAATTATTGAGGACATAGAGAAGCCATAGGTTTTTATGGGGAGTATTTTTACTTTTAATGGTTTTCTATGAGATAGGTGTACTAGACTACACATCAGGAGTGTTGAAGTGGGCATACCTACCTGAGAATAGGTCCCCTACTGAGTGTTATAAAGCATTCACATGCCTAGGGCACATCACCCCTTATTATAAAATAAAGATGAAGTATTGGTTTGATCACATGAAGGAGGCATTTGGGAATGAATGATGCATCTCAAAAGATTTGCTACTGAATAAGCACAATTTGTGGTAAAGCAACACTTCTCTCTTGTGCACATCAGGATGGTCCCTTATGGAGAACTCTCTACATGGATAAAGTTACCATATGCCTTGTTGGTGTGGTACTTCATTGACTCTATGAATTATATCTATGATGCACAACCCATTGCTTTTGAGGTTAAAAAGATTGATTTGGAGAATCATACTCTCTAAAAAATGCATGTCTCTCCAAGTAAGAAATCATATAGAGAGAAGAAAGAGACAAACCTAATAAATATAAAGGTCCAAAAAATATTTTTGAGAGAATATGTACATAACTTATTCTATATACATCAACCTAGGAAGGATTCAAAGGGAAAAAAACCTAAGGAAAAGCTCCCACCAACACATCCATTGAATAAGAAGAAGTGGGTTGAGCATGATGCTAGTAAAAGTGGTCAGTAGGCTCCAAAAAAGTAGTATAAGACTACTTGGGCACCATAGCCAAGCCCTTCACCATATATACCCTCACCTCCACCATGATCATTACCACTTAGACCCTCACCTCCACTATGGCCATCACCACCTAGATCCTCACCCCCTTTGTGCCCTTCTCCTCAACCTTCTCCACCTTCTCCACCCAAATATCCACCACCAAAAGTACCTTCACTTCCACCTTCTCCTCCTCAACCTTCTCCACCTAAATATCCACCACCAAAATTCCCTCCACCACCACCTTCTCCTCCTCAAATTTATCTGGCTCCACCTTCATCCCCTAAAACATCTCTATAGCCATTTACCCCAAAATTTTATTCATCAGGGGCTACACATTAGCAAGCCATAAAGCAAGAACCCAAATAGGAAGTCCCAGTAGTCTAGATGGAAGCATCAAAATATGATTCCAAGAAGACATCCTCAATGATGCAAGAGGAGGAGGCCACCTCTAATGATTCACCGCTTGATGTTGAGCATTTTTATGATGAAGAGGGGGATGGTGAAGAGCAAAAAATGAGTAGAATGGTAGTCAATAGCACTTCATTAGCTACTGATGCATAGGTTGAGGTCTTGAAATGTGACCCAAATAAAGGGAAGGAATTGGTCGAGTCCATAGAAGATCCCATCATTGATGCATATGTCAATCTACGTGATTAATATCAAATGGGTAGCCTTAATAGGATGCTATATCTATGGCCATAATTCATTCCCTCTGATGCAACCTTGGAGATAAGGAAGTGGGTGTCCTTTTTATTAGACATGTATAATGAGGAGCACACCTTTGAGATCCCCCAAGATAACCTTTCATTAGCTCTTGATGCTCTTGCACTACCCAAACCACTATGGGTGGATCCCCAAAAGATCACCCCTCTATAATACAACAAAAAATTATTAAATATAGCCTTGGAGGTCATGCATCAAAATATTTTATCAGATTTTGATGCATGTAGTGTAAATAAAAAACACACCCAAGTGGTGGGTATGTATAATAAGGAAGTTAAAACTAAAAAGGTGCTCATTGAGGAAGTGGTTGCTTTGAAGCAATAGGTCAAGGAGGCCATGGAGGCAAAAGTTAAAATATTGAATTTATGTAAGACAATTTGGGATAGGATCCAGTGCTGGTAGATGATGTATCTCTTAATGAGGATTCCATAGAAAAATTAGAAACCTTGGTGAACCTCCTATTGAAATGCTGCAAGGAGCAACCTACACCAAGAGATGAGGGACTAGAGTTAGCAGAGTAATTCACTAAGCTAGTTGAAGTTTAAAAATGTGCCCTGGAGAGAGTTGGGGAATCATCCCTATTTTAGATGGAATTTTTGAATGGTTGGTGTAACCAAATAAGATCTAAGAGGCTTAGCTCCAAATAGAAGAAGCCCAAAGGTAGTAAATGCATGATATTGCACTCTTAATAAGGGATCGTACTGAGCATGCCGAAGCATTCAAGGATGTGGAGAAAATAGAAGAAAAGATCAATACACATCATCAAAAATTGAATGCTAATTTTGTAGCCTTTTGAGGATAGGTTGTCGAAGAAGTCTCAAAGATCAAAGATGTCCATAAGGATGCTAGCACATCTCTAGATGAATTGGTCAAGAAGGCCAATGAGACATATAACTAACTCAAGGAGATGACGAAGTTGAAGGAGGATATTGAGGTAATAATTACCAAGTTGCTTGACACATTGTCATATAGGGACAATGTCAAGAAGTATATAGAGTAGACAAGGCCTAATTTTTGGTGGAGGTCGCCAGCTAGACTCAATCTAGGATGGACTAAGAGCATAGTGTGGGGTGATGTTGGCCCCCAAATTCTGGCTAAATATTTTGACATTTTGGCACATAAATAACACAGTGTAGAAGAAGCCTAGAGTAGAAGACTATGGCATAGAAGCATTGTGGCATGGAACCTATAGGGCATAAAAACACTAAAGTGTAGAAGCACCAACATGAGAGGACCTAATCAAAGGAGAATCGATCATGAGGAACTCAAGAACATATGACTCAGAACAATAGAAAAAGACTTGGGAAGTGCATGAGAAGTGAGAGTGGTTAAGGAGTGATTCATAAGGTCACCCATACCTTATCCAATAAATTTTTTACACCAGCCCGTAAGGAGATATATACATGGAAGCAAGGATCTATCATAGAGAGAGTATATAGGGGCACAAAGGCCCAAATCCTAAGGAGAAGATAGTTGATAGATCACCATGACTCTCAATTTGTTGAGAGTTTGTTGGTTAATTACTCCTATCATTAATGTTATAAATACTTGGTCAGGGATAAACAAGTATAAATACCCTTATTGTAAAGCACTATGATGAAGAATTTTGCTTGATAATACTTGCTTACACTTAATATATGAGTTGCAGATATTATAAAATTTCTTGTGTTCATGTTCAGTTGGATGGATAAGTTGTGTATCTATGATAGATTGAGTTGAACACTTAGTGATTGGAATTTAGTATGAAATATAAATTAGTCTTTTCATTTTCTAAGTAACAAATCTGAACTGTAATGGCATTAATCTACATAATTATGGTGATCAAGATTAGTACTTATAGGATCAAAGTAGTCTATCTTTGCCTTTATGTAAGATCTATTTAAATACATGTTTAACATAAAGAATATGACTAAGTTAATATTACTGCACAATAAACCTATGAGAAATAGTCTCTATCTATGCACTTCGGGTGAATGTGCAAAACCATAGTATTTCATAAAAGGGCCAACATGTTAGCTCATTGGTATATACTTCAATGCCAAAGCTATATTAAGAATAAAAACCTAACATTTTCTTGCATAAAGACTTGTTCCCACTGGTTTTGTTGCACAATAATATTAACTTAGTTGTATTTTCTATGTTAAACATGTATATAAATAGATCTTACATAAAGGCAAAGATAAACTAATTTTATTCTGGAATTACTAAGCTCGATCACCATAATTATGCAAATTAATGCCATTATAGTTTAGATTTATTACTTAGAAAATGAAAAGATTAATTTAGATTTCATACTAAATTCTAATCACTATGTTCTCAACTCAACCTATCATAGATACACAACTTATCCATCCAATTGAACATGAACACAAGAATGTTTATAATATATGCAACTCATATATTAAGTGTAAGCAAGTATTATTAATGATAATTCATCATCACAGTTCTTTATAATAGGGGTATTTATACTTTTTTATCCTTGACCAAGTATTTTCAAGATTAATGGCATGAGTAATTGACCAACAAATTCTCAACAAACTAAGAGCCGTGGCACTCTATCAACTAACTTCTCCTAAGGACCCAAGCATTTGCACCACTATATACTTGATCTATACTAGATCCTTGCTGCCATGTGTTTATCTCCTTGTGGAGTGGTGAAAAATTTTTGGTGGATAAGGTCTGGGTTACCCTTGTGAATCGCTCTTTAACCACTCCTGCTTCCTATGCACTCCCCAAGTCTTTCACTATTTTTATGAGTCCTATGATCTTAGGTTCCTCATGAATAATTATCCTTTGATTGGGTCCTCTCATGATGGTCCTTATATGCTTTAGTGTTTCCTCACCCTACAGGTTTATTGCTATGGTGCTTCCATGCCATAGTCTTCTTCTCTAGGCTAATTCCACATCATGCCGATTCCATGCCAAAATGGCAAAATGCTTAGCCAAAATTTGGGGGAAAAATTGGCACATGTAACTTATACATGGGAACTTGATATATTAAGGAGAGATGGGAAAGGTTCATATTTAATATCTCTAGGCATTATTTTTGGATTCGAGGGGCAGTCCTTTATGAACAATCATTAACACCAAAACATGTGTTAAACCTCCCTAAAACCCTACTAAGGACCTGATATGAAATATCTTATTTAAATAATATTATAATGGATTAAAATTCATATAAAATATATTGGATCATGTATTCAACTCTCCCAAGTACCTCCAAGTGGTGGTGGTTAGTCAGATGAGAGAGAAAATGCATAGATACAAGCTTATTTGTCAAAAAGTTATTATATCTCTCAAATGTTGTATTGGTAAAGAAAATAAAATGGATGGTAGAAGAATCTAGAGACTCATTTCACATGTCTATGATTATTTATGGATAGGTTCTAGCCTTTACTATTTATAATTTGGTCATTCAAGATAGCCATTTGCAGACAGACCTAATGGTGTGAATAGTGAAAAACCAAACCAGAGATAAAAATATAGATTTGAAGGTCTGTGCATGATATATTGATTAAATAAAGTACATGAAGGATTTATATATGAATTTTAAGTCATGATCATGCTTTGATAAGCTTTGGAGGTCAGTGTATGTAGTGAAAAAGTTACTCACAAAATGACCTATCTGGTTCAGATAAAATTGTGTGATATAAGGTCAAGAAATTGGTCTATAAGACCAATATTTAGAATTATACCATATGAATTTTATATTTTAGTATGGTATAGTGATATCATAAGACAATTTACATGCATCAAGATTCATAAAAAGTGTCTACACAGGTGTTGGAGGTATAATTCACCATGACTACTTAATGAGGTGAATTAATAGTTCTGAGTGAGTGAGTTGCAGAGATGTTCTTGATCCTTTATCTCCTAAGTGAAAGTATTCCAATTTTTTTTTGATGGACCTGAGGTTATGGCTAATATTTATAAACATTTATTTTTTTAGAGTTTAGTATATTAAGGGTGTTTAAGCTTCATTTTTATGAGACATACTTTTGAGGTACACATGCTTAATAGGGTAGTTTGTTGTAAAGGAGCTTTCATGGTATGAACGAAAGATATAGGTCTAAAAAATAATTAAGGAGGTTAGTATATGTCATTTGATAAGTTATTTAATGGTTTTTTATTTTTGGAAAGAGTTATCAGGGCCCAAGAATATCAAGTTTTGGCATTAAGAGGATAAACCTAATGCAATTAGGTTTCCATGAGACCTAAAGAAGAAATGAGGTCTAATTGAGTTGTTTCAAACCAAAAGGGGTTCAAATTATGTTTTAACCATGTTCATAATATGTTATAAGACCTATTATATGGCCAACCAAGTGGTGTGTGACCATGAGTCTAGTATATATACAAGGCAATTTAGGATTATTTGAATGTATGCAACATAAGCAAATAAAATATTACATGGTTAAGTAGAAGGAAGTATTAAAATGAGACCATAATAGAAGATTATAAGTGTGGTGATAAAAAATCATGAGGTCACTGAATTGGTTTTGAGTCACTTAGGGAGTTGGTGCTTCCTTGCAAGTATGTGCTTGCTAAAGCCTAGTCAAGTGGGTTCTTGAATTTATTGGGGTTGGTCCTCCAAGTTTAGTTGTTTCTCAATATAATTTGGTTTTTTTTGGTACGAATATAGTACATTTTTAGATATCACAGTGGGTTTTCTTCCCCTTAAGGTTTTACCACTCATATAAGTGTTTTTTTGTGGTATGCTCATGTGGATGGTTCTTTATGCATTGATATATCATTATATTGCTTTCATGGTTCAATGAATATTAAATTATAATTGATATAAATAGTTTAAACATTGATTCATCCCCTCCCCCTCCCTACCCCATCAATGAATATGCTTCCAATAATTTTTGGATACTTTCCCTTCACATTGGATCCATGAAGTATTGTGTCATCCATATTTCCTCATAAACACCTTAGATCTCTTAGTTTATTACATTATGATCCCTTCAACCATTCTCAAGATATATGACCTTTATTTTGAGACTTTTTATGAACCTAACCATAATCACAGGTTCACTATTCTATCATGACCATAATTGTGGGTCCATGATTTTGGTCACTCATATTTGTGGGTCCTTTATTTTTTCCCAATTTGATTTCCCATGCCTTGATTGTCGGTTCTCACTATTTTTTATGGTTGGTCTATGTGTGAATTTATTTTTGTGGAGTATATATATATATATATATATATATATATATATATATATATATACCCTAAGCAATTTATAATCTCCTCCTAACATTCATATCTATTAAAATATAAGTCTCTCACACATGTTGATCACTTATTCTCAAGAGGTTTGCACATTTTGTCAAGGATATTACACATTTATCTAGTAAAACAATATCAAGTCTTGTGAAAATACATCTTGTACCAAAAGAAGCTCATAATGAAGAATATAATGACATTTGATTATCTAAGGACAAGAGGTGAAACCCTTTATCTCATTGGGTTGGGATCATTTATGAAGCACTAAAACTACATTGAGCCTTGATTATGAGTGTGTGGGATATGTAGTTGTACCCTTATAGGACCCCATCCACTAACTCTATAAATAGTCTCTTCTTCTTGTGACATTATGGAAAATTAAGTTTTGCTAAAAGCAAAGTAGATTGGGAGAACAATGCACACCATTTTTTAAAGTGAAGAAAAGTTCTAGGTCATCCACCTCTACCAAAGAATCCCATAAAGTTTCAAATCCAGAAGTACCAAAGCTCTATAATCCTTGTAGTCTACCATAATCCACAAAAACTTGTCTTAGTCGATGGTTAATTCCAATACTTGATTTTATCATAGGTCCATGATTTTGGTCATCTTCCATATTGAAGTCAAATTCTAGAGTTTTTGTCTAGTCAATTCAAAAATCCTATTTCTAGTCTTAGAAGTCAGTTAAAAAATCTAGTTGTGTCCATTTTGGTCACATCTCTCTTACCTATCTCTTTCATTTGTTCTTTCAAGATCAATCATTCATTATTTCAATTAACAAGTTTAGGCACTTAGGCAAATCTTATTTAATTAATTTTTGTATTTACATTGGTTTTCCCTTGTGCACATTTTTTGACTTTTCACATAGTGGAATTTACCCCTTGTGTCATAGTTTAGTAATACAAACTCACATGAAACTTATAATTTGCAAATATAGTGGTTTGAGTTTCTCCAACAATCTTAATAATCCTAAAAACTAATATATTTCAAGTGTAATTTAAATGTAAAGTAGTACATGTATACACATAATATTTTTAAAATTTTATCACTTACTAACACTTTGTATCTTAAAAGAATCCATTGAGTCTCAATATCTCTAAGTGCATGCCTTGAGGGGTGCACCGAGAAAGGGGTGGGTAGATCATTGGTGCTTTATAAGATTGTTGTCCCTTTTGCCACTTTCCATCTGCATACTTATCTCTTAAAATCATTTAACCTAATCTTATTATTCTCAATTGTACCCATTTCAAACATTTATCACATCTTTATCGTCATATTCCTTGCCTTATCCCCCTTTTGACAGTTGGTTGTACTAGGTCGATTGGGTCGACCTTGTAAAATTTTCAACCTTTGATTACTGTACAGGGTCAACTAGGTTGACCTTGTACTATTTTAGGGTATTTTTCACTTTGAATCTTATTAGCCCTTTGGATGAAATAACTCAAAACCTAGTGAATTATCTCTTGAAAACATACAAGGTCGATTGGATCGACCCTGTATAATTGACATTCAAAAGGATTTAGTGTAAGATCTGTCTATATATATATATATAGGTTCATTTCCAACCATTTGAATATAGATAAGTGAAGAATAATGTGAACAAACATCTACTTAATAACCATTGTACTTGAGGATTAAATCTTAGGGTTCCATACTTTATTTAGAGATACAAATATTGTCTTATGGAGAAGTCTTTTGGATGCATAGATAGGTTATGTATCCTAGAGCTAAATTGTCTTTATTATCCTTACATACCACAACAATATCTTGTGAAGAACCTTGGCCAAAGGAGAGATTGAGGCTTCGTGGGTTCATCTTCAAAGGTAAATATTCCTAACTTTATTTCTCCTTTATAAGAGTAGATAGATAAAGCAGTTGTGCTTCTCTTCCATGCATTAATTTTCCATATATATTGACATGAGTATACGTATTTTATGTATGTTTAGTTTATTTTTTTTTGTTTATAACCCATAGTTTGTGCCACAAGCTTTGGTGAGCACTAGATTAGATTTAATTTCTTATTTATTAGACATAAGTGAAATATCAAAACATAAGACCCCCTTAGGGTTATTACATGATTGTGTTAGTCTAGAGGCTTTGAAACCTTCCTTAGAATAATGTATTATGATAAGTGATCCCATAATTAGGTCTAGTGGATCCCATCTTGGTCATGCTCCCACTTAGCAAATGTATTCCCAATTGAAAGCATAGGTATGCTCTATCTTCTTTGAGCCATTATTGATTTATAGACATGATGCATTTCTAATTACATACATTCTAGTGAACCTGATGTGAACTAAACCTTTCAATATTTATTCACTTATTTCATTCTTTTTACCATTATTTTTATCATATATTTTCCATACTGGGTCAATTATATTGACCCATCTCTAATTTTTGCGTACAAGTTCTTAGGTATAGGCTACTAGATCGAACCAATATAGGTTTTCAGCATTCCAAACCACTGGATCAACCAAGTCAACCCAATATAGTTTCCAAACTTTTAGATATCCTATTCAACATACTAGGTCAACCTTGTATAGTATAGGCACTCAATAACAGGTTCTTACAGAGCTTGATCGACCTAATTGATCCAGTCAATAGGTTTTGCAAGCATTTCACAAGGTTATCTGATAAAAATATTCATTCTCTACATTTTTGATCTTTTAAGGTTCCTTTTTATCCTTATATCTCTTTCTTTATAGTCTTTCCTTTCACAATTTGTAGTCTTCAAAATTGCCCTTGTATAGTTAACTAGATCTACCCTATCGACCTAGTTCTGTATTCTATGTGTTTTTTGGATAACTAGGTTGACTCTACCGATCCTATTTATTTTCAAACCTTGCTTCCATAGTACAAAATCAACCCTATTGATCCTATTATATATTATGTGCATACACTATCGGCTATATCAATAGTGTACCTTATTTCAAAATTGGAATTAACCTTTATATACCAGTAATTAACTTACACTTTCATTTCTTCTTGATTTCATGATTACAATAGATCACATAGTCTAATCAGGTGGATTTTTAATTAACCATTTAGTTTCACTATTTTATATTTTATGCACACATGACCAAATCACAAAATATAAACAAGCATTTTAACATTTGACTACCCTAGGACAACCTACTTGGATTTCATAACCAAGGGGGAAGTTGAATTGATGTTTTGGTCAAGTATAATTCATGGCTAATGGTATATTCTGACTAAGCACCCGACACCCTTATCACTTTGGTGTGTGAAGTGAGGGCTAGGCCCCAATACCAAGCTTGTATCATTACCACTACAGATCCCTTTCATCCCAAACTACCTAAAACTATCCTTAGATTGCTTTTTAGTTCCTTAATTATATCCAACTTCCCATCACATTTAAAAACATATCCTAATAATCTTATAAATATTTAGGTTGACCATTTAGCTAGTTATTTACTTTCCAAGTTGATTGCTTGCTCTTTGCTCAATTGTATTTTGTATTACAAAAACTTGCATCAGCTAGTGTTGGTGCAAGGTTTTATGTTGTGTGCCTCACTTGGATTGGCCAACATTAATCTAATTGATTGTTTGTTTCCCTTCAGTTCTTACTTTTCAAATTACTTGCAAAACTTATCTTGTTTCAATTTAGAATTTGTTATAGACTTTCTAATTTTCCCTGTGTACTTACTAAGTTGACCTAGTCAACCTTGTACATTTTTGAGCCTTTGTTCACTATACTAGATCAACCCAGTCAACCCTGTGCTATTTGTAGACCCTATTCACTCTTTTTCAAGCCTTTTTTCACTATATTGGATCAACCAAGTTGACCCTATATTGTTTGTAGACCCTATTTTCGTGCTAGGTTGACATAGTTGACCCTATATTATTTATATCATTTCCTGTTTCCTTGCTTTATAATCTCTCTTTCTTCCCCTCATCATGGAATTTATGCTTGATGACAACATTAAATTTTAGTCAATAAACATGATGAATTTTACCAATCCTCACAGGGTCTCCCATAGATAGAGTAGGGCTCCTCTCTTGGATGCTAGTAATGTTCACATTGCCACTTGTATAATGAACTATGAGAATCCTCCTAATACCTATTCATAATTTAATAATATATTTTAATTAAAATACCAACCTAAATTAGAGTATACCCTCAAAATGCTCTTCTTTATCTCTGAATTTTCTCAACATTGAGAAAAAGATCCCTATACCATTTACAATCTTATGATTAGTGGTCAATCAGAAAATCATCATTCACCTATTCCTACATTCTCAACTAGATTTGGGGGTACCACTTTCTTTGATTCCTTCAATTATGACCCCTTCTCAGACCATGACCTCTTCTTCTCTAACTTCTTCCACTTTCATGCCTAGTATATCCACTAATATGGTAGGTTCTACATCTATTGGGCCTCTCATAAGATCCATTATCCTTAATCCTTCCACTAGTGCTTCATTTTCTACCCAAGGTAATCATGCTCTAGTGCTTCTTCCTCTCAATCATTCACTAGTCCATCTTTTGCTACACATGCAACTTTTACACTAGTGAATCATAATCTCATATCTCCTCTCAAGCCCCTATCAATACCAATAGTGGCACCTAAGCCACTAATACCACTCTAATACTTCTAATAATTCTAATCAAACACACCAAATATTGTTACAAACACTCAATCAAATGAATACCTTTCAAGCTCATAACACAAATCAAATGATGAGAATGCAAAACTACCTTCTTCATCTTTAATCTCATCCTCAACCAATGGATTGGAGCACACATAACCAAAATGTTCCCCCTCCTCCTCTTTGAGATTCTCAAGGAAATCTCATCACTCAACCTCCTCTGACCAATAAAACCATTAAGCATCTTCAAAATGAGCCTCTTCTTACTCAAATTGATAACATTGATATAGGAGGTATCAAACCTACAATTTCTTATAATGGATCAATCAATCCTACCCTTAATCTTAAAACATTTAGAAATATCTATAAGGATAGGGTCAAATTGATCACTTTTTTTGCTACCAAACTATTGGCCAAAACCCTCACATGTGATGCCTTGGATTGGTATAATCAACTTATAACTCATTATATTACTATCTTGGAAGATTTAGTGAATGCTTTAGTTCAATAATTCCAACATAATGATCTTCCTGAAAACACTTTGGCCCACTTGATAAATTATAAACAAATCAAAAATGAAACTACTCAGGCCTTTGTTAAAAGGTGGAAAACTTTGTCAAAAAAGTGTGAACATAACATGATCGATGCTAATATTTTTCATCTCTTTACTAATGCCCTCTTTCCTAAATTATAATATCAGTTCCACACTCTCTTTCCATACACTTTGGAGGATGCTACTGACCAATCTAAATGTCAAGATTTCCTTATGTTTCAATTCAAGCCACCCCAGCCTTCTATGGGTCCTTGTCTCATACTTAAAAACAAAAATCCCAATATTACCAATGATGGTGTTACAGATTCTTATGACACCATTCATAATGTTCAATCTATCATTCCCAAGAAATCTTTGAAACCAACTCCCCCTTCTCAAAAACATACCAATCCTCACTTATCATTACTTAAAAACATTAACATTCACAAACCTTTATCTTCAGTTGAATTTCTTAAGCGTCTACCTAGGCCTCTTTCAAGAGAACTTGACCCTACCCATCCTATGAAATCTTGGTATGATCCTAACAAGTTTTTTTGGTTTCACGCTAGTTGGCGTCATTCTCATGAGAACTATAGACAACATCATAATTTAGATATGGGTTTTCTTCTTGGTCCTAGTTTTGATCAAGATTCTATCATCTGAAAGCATCAACAAGCCTTGAAATTACTTTTAAGGATTATAAAACACATGATAAATCTCAAGCCTTATATCAAGCTAATGCTCATTTGGCAATCTACAAAGACCCTATTCCTAATCATCAACCTATTCAATATAACCAAGAGAAGCCCACCCCTTCCACCAAAAATAAATAAAGTCTTGTAAACCCCGCTTCGAAAGAGAATGTGGTTAGCATGCCTAATATGAGAAGGGTGGTGGATTTCATTAATTCATAACCTATCTACACTCCTCCTTCATCTCAAATGTATCGTGTTATCCAATATTCTTCCCCAACTCATTTAAATGAGTTAGGGAAAGATGACCTTATAAATTTTGATCATCCTATTTCCAATTTTCTCTTGGATAACACCTCCCATTCTATTTCAACCAACATTAATGACAATCAAGCTTCTACTAACATTTATTCTACCATTTCTCAAAATTAACTTGAACCAACTAATTCATATTCATAACACCATTTAAAACCTTGTTCTAAGACTCCTACTTCTTATCAACCAAAATTCCAATGTACTTGGCTCCTCCTTCTGAGGACCTTCTTAACCACTATGCACCTATTTCTAACATCCTTCTTATGGGTTATGATGCATGGGATCCCATCGCAGAGCTCACCAATAACCCATACCAAATTCCATTCCTTGAGTTTATGAGAGCTTCTCCAAGTCATATGAACCATCTTATGTAACTATTATTTGATATGAGTATCCCTTGTAATGCCCTAGTAGGATGGGAAGCAATGTTATCTGGATATGAGGATAGTATATTACAATAATGTGAAGAGATGTCTATCAATGTTGATGAAACTATGGACACTTCTCTTTCCTTAAGATTTCCTATAGCCTCTATAATTCTTGACAAGATTTTGCTTCATATGGATGATCCTCCCTTATTCATTAGTGTTCAAATAGGTGATATTCAAGTTAAGCGTGCATTGATTGAAGGATATAGAACTTGTGTTGCCTCTATTAACTTTATCAAAACCCTTGGATATCTAAAATTGCAATCTCAAGTCCACACATATCACCTTCCAAGGATATGATAGAAGGTAGATGACTCTTCTAGGTTGTGTGTGGTTTCCCATTACCATCCCACCTATCACCATTCATGTGAAGGTGATGATATTTAACTTCCCATTTCTTATAACATCTTGCTTGGTAGGCCATGGACTCACCGTATGAGAGTCGTTACTTCTTCTGCCTGCTAATGAATTAAATTACCTCATAATGGAACCATTTATAGAATTTAGGGTGACACTAACCCTTAGAATTTTGAACAATTCCAAGACCGTGGTGTTTACAAAATTTCTACTCTTGAACCTTTGCCTAGCATTCCATTTTGTAAGTCTCAACATCTTAACTTTGTCATTAACTCAACTAGAGGTTATAATGGTCATCCTAAACTCATTGGGAAAATTCCTCCTAACTTCTTAGATTCCAATGGTGATGAGCCTAATTAGATTAACCTAAAAATTAAAACTTTCAAACTCTTACCCCACCTCATCTAATAGCTTCCTACTTCCTTGCAGCCTCATTCTTGCAAACCTCCTTGCAATGACATTCCCATAGTATTGACCAAGAATTGACATTATATTCACCACACTTCCTCATATGACAAGGTCATCCCTATTTGTGTAATTTACCTTCACACTCTGGATTACAATGATGGTTATTCCTTAGATGATCCATTTTTAGGCAGTCTTGTCTAAGCCTATGATGCCAAGATTATTTGTTATCATTATTTTTTACTTGAGTCTTTTCATGTATCTTCCCATTTCCCCTCATTTATAGTTCCTAATTTTAATATTTTCCCTCTTTATCATAGGGTAGAGATGGTGTCAACACCTCTAGTTTTTGAGGAGCCTCGTAGGAGTATGCTCATGAATCATGCTATGAATGGACCTCACCACTTTACTAGGTACTCTGACCATCGTAACTGGTTTACACATGAGATTAGTGTGACTCTCCTTAGACCTTCTGTAGATCCCACCCATCCCTTAGTGGAACCTTCATTAAAACCCATTATTTTTCCTAATATATTTGAGCTTGTTTCTAATTCTACTATTACTGAGTCTACCCCTACCTCTCATCCCATTGATCCTTTTGTTGAGCCTAGTTTTATTCCTTCTCCATCACCACCTTCTCTTGGTGATGGTTTGTTTCCTTTGCCTAAGATGACTCTGTTGCCCACAAAATGGGCCAATGAGTCTTATCCAAATTATTCCACTCTTGTTACACCTCTTTCTATGAGTGTTTCTCTTAAGACCATTCAAAAGTGTATCTGTTACTTCCATAGAATAGATAATCATTATTCTACCCATTATCATAAGATACGACAATATATTGATACGTTACATCCTCCTCTATCCTCAGATAAATCCATGCCTCCCCCAAAGGTTCTACTTGAATATATACCTAAGTATGGTGGGGTATATTGTCTATGACACCAATGTGGCACTCACCACATAACTGTTGTCACATTCTCCAAAAACTTCTCAAGGATCATCTCCTAACTATTCCCAGACCTTCTTCCATTCCTCCCATAGGTCATTTCTATAATAATTCTCCTCCTTATTCTCCCATGACTTGTGGTTTCATCATCTCCTAAGGTCCCTTCATCATCTTCTGTGCCTCCACTTGTGATTCCTTCACCTGTGGATCTTCCCTCACCTGTGGATTCTTCCCCACTAGTGATTCCTGCATCTCCCATAGATCACGCTCCCATGAATTATCTCAAGCATCCCTTTCCTAATGTCCCTCCTCAACATGATCTATCAATTATATCTACTTTTTCTGTGGAGGAGATTAGAAAAGTATTTTTCTAGTTTTCATTTAAGATTGACGAGACATTAGAAATAGTTCGTATCCATCTCCATAGAGATCTATCCAATGTTTTATATAATGTGTGTGGGAATATTTATCAATATTTATGAACACATGCATGGTGATTTTATATTTACATTGGATGTGTGCTTCAATCTTATATTTTATCTATCTGTTATATCATTTAACACTATGTCAAATTCATATTTTTCTTATAATGATTTTACCTTTTGTACTATATATTGATTATATTATCATCTATATTTACATATGATTGTCTTTATTTATCATTTCTTTCTCTTTATTTCTTGAGTTTTTATAAAAAATCTCTTCTTGTGTCTTCATGATTGTTTGCTCTCTTATCTCTATTTTTTCACAGATAATTATCACTGTGACTTGGTTATACCAACCTTGTTCCCTTTCATCATGTTTTCTATTACCATGTGATTAGTTAGCAAAAAATGTATCTCATTATATTTTTCTTATACCCGTCCACTTTAGATTTACTTATTTCCCTTTATTTCCTTTCTGCAAACTAAGCATATACATGGTTAAGACTTGAGATCACATGCTGGTTCATTGCTAAGCCTAAGTGTCCTATTATATCTTTGTCTATGGTTAATTAGCTTCCTTTAACCTTATCTTAAAGCTCATTTCGTGTGTATCACTACATCTCTCGTGATTGGTCATTCCAAATCCATATGGAGGAGGAATCTTCAAAAGACATAAAAAGTTAAAAGACTAATCGTTTTAAACAAAAAGATAATGACATAAAAGTCAAAAATATTATTAAAAGTCAAATCAAATTAAAATACATGATTCAAAGCACATCTCCTTCTTCTAGTCAAAGTTCAAACTCCATAGTTGACCTCACGATAGAGCCGAGGTCCTTTGGGGTGTGGTAGGCCAATAGATTAGAAGAGGAGAAAACAAAAAAATCTTTTAGTGATACTTACTTTCTCACACAAATACCCAATTTTTATAGTAGAATGACAAATCTGTAAGGGGTCTTAAAGAATGAGGAACATGCCATGGGAAGGTAGGTCTATTTTATTTTTCCTTGTACCAATCTACCTTCATGAGTTGATCTTAGTATCACACTTATTTACCTATAAAGCTTTGTATCTATAGCAAATAAGTTTCCTTTGTACATTGATGGTCACTAGTCACTTAGTGTCTTCTCATGTCCTTAGTATACCTCTTGCCTCCTAAGGTCTTCTCATAAGATGCCTAAGTCTTACTTTTTACATTCCCTTTTTCATTCCCTATATCCCTCATATTTCCTCTTGAGAAATATTGATTTGTCTACTGATCACTCCCCTTGGGATTTTATTTGTGAGTTGTTTTGTAAGACCATGGATAAGACCCAACATACCTCACAAATTACCATCATAACACCTTCCTATTACCCACATCCTTTATTACCTGATTGTCCCAATTATTCCACCCTAGTGGTGTCTCTTTTGTGGAGTTGTAGTGTAAGACTATGGATAGGGCCTGGCCCTCCTCACAAAGTTTTCCAATAATACAAGTCACAAACACAAATTATATGTGTCAAATATGAGATAAGATGTGATCAATTATGAAGTTACATGTCATTGACATGCTTCCCAACTTGATTTAGTATGTTTTATGCTTACTTCATTTTTATTTTCTTTTTATCTTCTTATTTTTTGAGTGCATGTAAGAATCCAACTATTTATTGAATTTTTCATACTTCCCAACTTAAATTAGTTTGATAAATTCCAGACCAAACCTTTTGCCAATTTTTTTTCTCTCTTATACTTTGCAACATGATATAGTATGATTGATTGACTTAATTAATTTTTTTTATAACATTTGTTCTCTTTTACATACCTTCCATTTTATTACATTAGTTTCATATTTATCAATGTGATTTAGTGTGATTTTACTTGTTTTAATTTGGTGCAAAAATCTTTCACTTGGTTTAAAATCAAAGTCCTTTTTATCATTTTGTTTTCCCATTCTTTTGGTTCTTTATACTTCATCATATTTTGTTATTACACATTTCCCAACTTGAAATAATGTGTAGTAAATTTTTGATTAATTTTATTTTTCAAGTCCTTTTTTCCTATTTCTTTTTAACCATGCATGTGTTCTACATAATGCTATAAAAGAAACCACATCTCATAAATTTCCTATAGCATATACAACTAACAACTAAATACATGTGCTAGAAAGAAATATATCCAAACCATCCACAACCACAACCATGATAACAAAAACATACACAATCAACATCAATATGCCAAAATGATCCATCATGTGTGTGTGTGTGTGTGTGTGTGTGTGTGTGTTCTACATAATGCTATAAAAGAAACCACATATCATAAATTTCCTATAGCATATACAACAAACAAATAAATACATGTGCTAGAAAGAAATATATCCAAACCATCCACAACCACAACCATGATAACAAAAACATACACAATCAACATCAATATGCCAAAATGATCCATCATATATATATATATATATATATATATATATATATATATATATGATGGATCATTTTGGCATATTGATGTTGATTGTGTATGTTTTTGTTATCATGGTTGTGGTTGTGGATGGTTTGGATATATTTCTTTCTAGCACATGTATTTAGTTGTTTGTTGTATATGCTATAGGAAATTTATGAGATGTGGTTTCTTTTATAGCATTATGTAGAACACACACACACACACACATATGATGGATCATTTTGGCATATTGATGTTGATTGTGTATGTTTTTGTTATCATGGTTGTGGTTGTGGATGGTTTGGATATATTTCTTTCTAGCACATATATTTAGTTGTTTGTTGTATATGCTATAGGAAATTTATGAGACGTGGTTTCTTTTATAGCATTATGTAGAACACATGCATGGTTAAAAAGAAATAGGCAAAAAGGACTTGAAAAATTAAATTAATCAAAAATTTACTACACATTATTTCAAGTTGGGAAATGTGTAATAACAAAAAATGATGAAGTATAAAGAACCAAAAGAATGGGAAAACAAAATGATAAAAAGGACTTTGATTTTAAACCAAGTGAAAGATTTTTGCACCAAATTAAAACAAGTAAAATCACACTAAATCACATTGATAAATATGAAACTAATGTAATAAAATGGAAGGTATGTAAAAGAGAACAAATGTTATAAAAAAAATTAATTAAGTCAATCAATCATACTATATCATATATATATATATATATATATATATATATATATATATATATATATATATATATAATGAGTTTTGATACAATAAGTACAACCATATACAATGTTCCATATCTATGGCCAGGTCCCATCCCATCTATCTCATGACCTAGCCACGTTGCCTGTCGATACATTGGTCTGACCCCTCCACATAGAATTATATAATGAAGTTGTTTGAGATTTAAATCCATCTACCTATCCCTCTAGATGTGCCATCCATTCCTATACCTAAACCAACTAAGCTAAGGTCACCATGTGTGTTGATCTCTCTTGTTTTTGCACCTATGTCATATGGGTCAAGGTCATTGTATGTGCATGTGTCATTTGCATTACTATAGATAGATGTGTAACTATCTCCTTTTCTAGGGCTTATCATGCCTATATCTCTCTTACACCCATATCTACTTGTGGCTTTATCCTCTCTCTCTATACTCGTATTTATCTCACTGCCTCTTTAGCTAATCTAAACCATCTCATTTGAGTTGGGGTAGATGGTATGCTGGGGTCCTCTAGTGCATTAGGGTCATACAACATCATCACCTCATCCAAGACATCATAGAATTCTCCCCTCATAAGGGACCCCCATCTCTCCTCCTCATCCTCTGCTATGCCTATAACATCACACTAGATAGATAGTAGATCACTGTTATATATCAAAATATCTATCTATATCTATTCTCTTTTCAAAATAATAAAAAAATGAAGTCATAATTTACCATTTTTTTTACCTATCTATGTATTGGCTACTATGATCTTGCCATCTGCATGATCTCTAAGCATAATCTTTCCATCTGTGTGGCCTCCAAACACATCCTTTGTAGGTCACCTCCTAAATACAAATCCTATTGTAATATCTTGAGTCTGGCTCAGCCTATACCTGAGTGGCCTCTCGATCATCTAGCTCTCCCCTAGCTCACTTGATGGGTCATCTTAGATGGTGATAGTCTCAGCTATCTCCTACTCTTATTGTCTCTATCGACATCATGTCCTTGATGTCCATTACTCCTCTCACTATGGAGATGGTGGTGGTAACTCTAGTGCTACCACCTCCACACCCATCTCCTCCTGCTCTACTCCCTATCATGCCCAACCCATTCATGCTCACTCATGACATGGTTTGAGCATTAGCCTCACCAATGGTGGCCCTCATCCTCTCCTCCCTTGTGGCTCTCTCACATGTCATGCCCAAGGCTCAAGTATCAATATCAATTCCATTGGATGAGGCAAACACATCTATTCTTGTACCTATACCACAAGATATGGATCCTTCCACTAGGTGTAGTGCCCTATCACCTCAATCCTTGCTATAGTTGGTACAACTATATCCCAGCTAAGCCATGTAGTGACCATGTGCTCATATGGTTTCCATATTATATCTATGCATCTCATCATCTATAGCATTGGCATGTGGGGCATGACCTATGCTACTTGGTCGTCTCTCCATCTTTGCACCCAAGGTGACCTATCATCAATCGCATGGGTAACCCAACTGACTGATACATGAGAAACCTCTCATTTATTCAAACCATCAACAATATGATCAGTCCTATCAACTTCTACCCTATGATCAACACTTTGTACATATAATGTACAAGCTAAACCTAGATGATAGACTTGAGATCATACAATAGTCTCTCCTCTAGCATCATCTTGCTCAAGGCTACCACGAATAGTGCTACCTTGTCATCTGAATTATGACATAACACTCACTGTGTCATGAGCTCTATCATAGCTTTACATATATCCAGAATTTGTGATGTATATACATCAAACATGTTGACTCTCTACCCTACCAAAATCATCTTTGAATATGTAGCCCATATGGCTAAGGCTCTTCTCTCCTCCATACTATTTGGTATCTTTGTAGTCATAGGTGTTCCTGCTATCAACAACCCTAGGATGACATGGACATCCTCTAGAGTGATAGCCACCTTTATCATGTCCCCCTTTGCCTCCCACCTAAAGGTGTTCGTCGGTCATTCCTGGCATCTTAGGAACATGACCAACAAATCAACACTTAAGAGAATCTCACACATCTTGGCTATCCCACCTAGGTCCATAGATACCAGTCTCACCTTAGTTCCTATCGTCACACATTCTAGAAGATTTGGTAGCCATGACACATCTACCAATTACCAAAATTTGGGTCATCCCTGCAATAAAAAATAACAAAAGATGTATTAGATCTTTTGTGTCATGTATAGTCAAAATACATTCTTTTTACCAATTTTAAATTAAAAAACCATTCTATATTGATTTAATTTATTCATTGGAACCTATTTTTAGCCTAATAGGTCCTTTTTTCCCTTACTTGGTCATTTCAGGCCATTCTAACTTTCTTTCAGCCATTTGCACATTTTTCCATACTATTCTAGTTCTTTGGTCAAACTAGTTTGACCAAAATTTTCCTATTTTAAATTTGGTTGACTTAAAAATCTAAGTCAACCCTCTTATTTTCCCTTCCCTAGTACTACATTATCATTCTGGACTTTTCAAATCAGTTGGCAAAATTGTACTAGGTCGGCAGTCTGAAAAACATACAAGGCAACCTCCTGGGTCGACTCAGTTGTTTTTCATTGTCGACCCCTTGCAGTTTCCTAAAAAATGCTTTATGGTAGTTTTCTCTCTAAATGCTTCAAACCCATTTCTTGTTTTGCTTTTTCCTAACTATAGAATCTAATTTGGTTTTATTCTGACATCTAGGAATGCTTAAAATTCAAAATTACTAAAAATACACTAAAATCAATACAATACTAAAAAATAACTTTAGATTCTTAGTGGCCTACCTATCCCGCACCCATTGCCACCCATGGAGCTCCTCCTTGTCTAGCTTGTTGCCTCCTCACCATCCTAGCTTGTTTAATCTCTTAGAACTCTTTTTCTCCCCTTCACAAGTCAAAATAACAAATGACTTCTCTTTCTCCCTATTTAAAAACACTTTTCAACGATTCAAAATTTTAAATTATTTTCAAGTAGATTTCTTATTTTTATTATATCTTTGTTTTTATTCATCCATTTTTCAAACCACAAAATGCATTGGAATAATGATGATGTAGATAATCTTTTCCACTATCATGTCTATATTCCATTTTTTTAATTTTTGGTTATTTTTTGCACTAACTTCTACATGTTCACCTAGTGTTTTTCACATTAGATGCCTTCACCTTTTTTATAGTCTATTTATTTATCTACAACACTAAGATAAGTAAAGGTATGTATTTTTCAATTCTGTCTTTTCCTTTATCTTATTTGGTACTTACTGCACTTTACTTAGCATCAATGTTATGTGTTATCATGTTCTATTTCCTGAAATACCATTCTGTGTTGCACTCATGTGACATGTGATGAGATTCAAATGGGGCATATGTATACACATAATATTTTCAAACTTTTATCACTTACTGACACTTTGTATCTTACAAGAACCCATCGAGTCTCAATCTCTCTGAGTGCACGCTTTAAGGAGTACACTAGGAAATGGGTGGACAGACTATTGGTGCTTTGTAAGATTGTTGTTCCTTTTGCCACTTCCATCTACACACTTGTCTCCTAAAATCATTTACCCTAATATTATTCTTCTTAGTTGTACCCATTTCAAACATTTGTCACATCTTTATCCTCTTGTTCCTTGCCTTATCCTCCTTTTAATAGTTGGTTATACTAGGTCGACTAGGTCAACTATGTACTATTTGGGGGTATTTTTCACTTTGAAGCTCATTAGCCCTTTGGCCAACATAGCTTGAGACCTAGTGAATTATCTCCCAAAAACACGCAGGGTTGACTGGATCAACCCTGCATAGCCAACATATTCGAAAGAATATAGGGTAAGATCCACTTATAGATATAAGTTCATTTCTAACCATTTGAATATAGAGAAGTGAAGAAGAATAAGTGTGAACGAACATATGCTTATTGACCATTCTACTTGAGGAATAAATCTTAGGGTTCCATACTTTCTTTGGAGATACGAATCTTGTCTTGTGGAGAAGTATTTTGGATGCACAGATAGGTTGTGTAGCCTAGAGCTGATTTGCCTTTGTTATCTTTACATACCACAACAATTTTTTGTGAAGCACCTATTGGCCAAGGGAGAGATTGAGGCTCGACAGGGTTGTCTTCAAAGGTAAGTATTCCTAACTTTATTTCTCTTTTGTAAGAGTAGATAGATAATGCAGTTGTGCTTCTCTTCCATGCATTAGAATTTCGTATACATTGGCATGAGTATATGTCTTCTATGTATGCTTAGTTTAGTTTGTTTTGTTTCTAACCCCCACTTTATGCCACAAGCTTTGGTGAGCACTAGATTGGTTTTGCTTTCTTGTTTATTACATAAGTAAAATATCAAAACCTAAGACCCTCTTAGGGTTATTACGTTATTGTGTTAGTCTAGAGGCTTTGGAACCCTCCTTAGCATAGTGCATTGTGATAAGTGATCCTCTAATCAGGTCTAGGGGATCCCCATCTTGGTCATGCTCCCGCTCAACAAATGTATTCCCAATCAGAAGTGTAGGTATGCTCTATCTTCTTCGAGCCAGTATTGATTTATAGACATGATGCATTTTTGATTGCATACAGTGCGAACTAGGTTAGGCATGGAAAAAAATTACCATGTGGAAACATGAATAACCCATTTCCACTTGTTCTTAATAGTAGTTTCTTGCCATGTTCTCAACGACCATCACCTTGCCATAAAAATAAAGGTTGCAGTTTTATGTAGTCGTTCATGAGTCAAGTGGGTGGGTAGTGCATTAAGAAGGAAAATTTATTTTGATGGCCTTGATATCCCCCTAATTAGGTAGGATGAACAAGAAGACAAGGAAAACGCAATCAATAACGATGGGTGTGAGCCTATATATGATACAACAGATCGTCCTATAAATTAGATGATCCTTTGCTACCTCTGATAACTTTGATTGCTTGTGTCACTTAATGGATTAAAAAGTTACTTTTAAGGATAATGATAGTAAGTGAATTTAATTAACTTTAATCTAATTTTGTTAATTAGAATGATGGTTATTTAAGGTTTCATTGGAACTCTTTTCTCGATCTTTTAAATCAATATGATGTATTCTCTTGGAGTGTGATTCCTCCTCTCTTTTTGACAAGGGAAGAATGAATTTGTAATACTACATTAAAACGTGATTCTCCCTCTCTTTTTGACAAGGGAATGGTGAATAGTGATATTACAATATATATATAGACCCACTTTTCAATTAAAAAATATATAACCTACAGAAATGGGAAAGACTTCTCTAACATGAAGGATTATAAAAATCATATTTGCCAAAGTAACTACGCCCACGGGCCCATGGTACGCACTGTGGCCCCGGGTTTGGGTGAGACCTGTGTAAGACTACGAAATTGTAGTCGAGAGATTGTTATCTTTGTTTGGTTGCAATCATTAGTCACGGACTATAAATTTCCAATGATTCATGGCCCTTCAAGAATAGAGAGATTTCAAACTCTTTTTGTTCTAATTTTTGGTGGGTCAAAAACTGAAGGATCACTGAGTTCCTTCCTCTTCTATCACTATCAAACATATACCCATCGCATCGAAGGCGAAAGAAAACGCATCTACAGAGATGGGCGTAAATTGTAATATCTCTCTGTTTTCCGCTACTTACTCAGTTTCACAGAACGTGCAAAAGCATAAAAATTGACTGATGCTGACAAATACGGGAGACAAGTAGATTTTTGTTTCTTTTTCTTTATTTTGCCAGGTGGCACGGGGCGGGTAAATACAAACTCTTATCAAAATATCAAATTAAGGTGGGATATTTGGCAAGGTACTTGCAAATTTTTTTTTTTTTTTTTTAATTGGAGGGGGATAAAACAATTTATTGGTATGAATCAATAGATTTGTAAATAAGTTTTTATCAAAACATTCAATTAAGGTGGGAGGTTTGGTAAGGCATTTATAATTTATTGTAGATTTTTTTTAGGGGAAGTTTTTTCAATTTATTGATTTATTGTAGCCTCTCTCAAAGAAAGGTTTCAACTTATTGATTTATTGTAGCCTTTCTTCAAAGAATTTGTTTTCAACTTATTGATTTATTGTAGCCTCTCTCAAATCAAGGCTTTTTCAATTTATTGATTTATTGTAGCCTCTCAAATGGAGGTTTTTTCAATTCAACTTATTGACTTATTGTAGCCTCCCTCAAGAGGAGGTTTTTTCAACTTATTGATCGAAAGAAGTTTTTTTCTTGTTTGACATAGAACATGTCATTTGTGAGTTTTGACATCAAGACCATGAATTTGTAAATGTAAGTCCTCATCAAAACACTAGACCCAAATGCTTAAAAAAATACTTACAACTTATAACCTTTCTCCCAAATTTTTTTTTGTCTTATTTAAGATAAAACTTGCCATTTATAAATTTTGATCTTAAATCAATAAACTTATAACTGAAATATATGAAATGGGGTTTCCATTATTTAATGTCAAGGTATTTACTGAAGAGTGTTGTTTGGAATCAAAATTATTGGGGGCTTGTACATAATAACATTTTTTGGTTCCATATTTTAAGAACTTTAATAAATTGAACTTTAATGAACTCTTTATGAGCAAGCAATCTTCACAGGTAGACTTCACCCTACTTCTATAGGACAACGTTATAGCCCCTTTGATTTCTTGTTGACAACTATTTCTAATGATAAGATTAGTCTTAAATTATAGTCCCTGATAAGATTACTTTGATAAGTTATAGTACCTTTGCTCTTTATTTTGATTAGAATATATATCCTAATCCTCTCTTAAATTAATCACATCTTCCCCATTCTGGTTTGGATATTCTTACAAACCAGAAAAGGATTTACTATTTGAAGCTATCCATGTTTATATTTTGACTACTTGAAAGTTTTCCCCAGTCATATTATTCTGAGGAGCTTTAGGATTTTGGTTCATCTTTTACCTAACCACAGTTGTAAACTTGTAAGGCATGATCTTACAAGTGATATGTCCATATTCATATCTATGGCATTTAAATGAAATTATGAGAAATGAAATATTCTCATAATCAACTTGTGTAATATTCTCTTTTAATGAATAGTGTTTAAGATATCTATTTTCCTCAATGAATTGATGCTCTCTTAGCATCCTGCCACTACCTTTCAGCGTTTCTTCTCTCCAATATTGAAGGGGAGTGAATGTGATCTTACCCATTTAGAGATATTTACCAAAAGTTCTTTGGAGATCAAAACTTGGAGATTCAAAAAATTATGTAAACTATTCCAAAATTTTATGTTGTAATAAATATTTCTATTTTAATTATTCATACATAATATATTGTAGCATTACATGTTTCTCATCTTTCTTTAAAAATATTTCCAATAAAACTATTTATTTGTTTAACCGTAGATTTAGCAAACTCTTTAAACTATTCAAATATTCATATTATAATAAATACTTGTCTTAATTGTTCATATATATTAACACACTGCAGCATCAGAGAGTTTCCATCTTTCTTTTAAAATATTTTTAATGAAACTATTCAATTTTTCATATTATAATAAATATTTATGTTTTAACATCGCATACTTTTCATCTTTCCCAAGTACTCTTCCATTAATAATTCTTCACATAAATCTATCTCTTTAAATTCCTTTTGCTTTCACATAAATCATTGAATTCATATTGATTTCAATCCATTTCACTGTCATACTGCCAATCCTCTTGATTGCCAATTTAATAACGATGACTGAAATAACAATCATTGACCACTAAAAAAAAATGTGGAGCTAAAGAAATAATATCCATGTTTCAGAATGATAAAAAACCATGATTGGAACCAAAGGAACTAACAAAAGTAAGTATTAAAAAAGTTTGCAAGTGGGATGATCCACAGCGTCCTTCCCCAGCTTTATTATATATTGTTTCTGTGGCTTACTTATTGTGTTTTATTGTTTTGGTATCCATTGAATTATCTATCAAGTTTTTATGTAGCATGTTTTTTTTTTTTTCAATTTATTTATTATATTTTTATTTAATATGTTCATTTTTGATTGATAAATTATTTTATTTAATTTTAAATTAAATTATTTAATTTAATTTCTTTTAATTTTAAAAAATTTTAAAGTGAGAAATTTAAAAAAATAATAAATAGATTAAATTTTATAAATAATAAATAATATAATTTTTATAAATAATTAATTTATTTTTAATTAAATTTTAAATAATTAAAAAAAATATCATTCAAAATATTATGTGGAAAAAAAGTCTGAGAGTTAGTGGAAAAACTTTGAATGATTTCTTGAACAGTAAATAAAAGTCTATGGATTAAAAATGAGAGGCTCTTATTTTACATGAACATATTCATTTTACAAATTTAGAGTTTTCCATGCACTTCAATGGAATAAAAGTAATTTCATACAAGTTGTTTAGTGTTTAGGTTCTTTTTATGCAAGTCAAAAATTTCATTTAAACATGAAATATTGATTCGGAGGCAACTATTTACACTGCTGAACTTTTATTTTAATAGAAATGAATACTGATACCACCTATCTATTAATGTGTAGGGGTATTAGGCTTTCTCAGATGTTGAGGTTATATTGATTGGTTGTAGGTGAATGAGGTTTGTTGAATGATTGGAAATGTAAGTCTAAGGCTCTAGAATAGGTTTATGGCTAGCTTAGGGATAGGTTAACTCATGTGACACTCTTAACATCCAATTACCACTTTTTAGGTGATTACAACATACTACAATTATATTTTTTCAATTGAAGCATAATATACAAGACTTGATTGATAGTAATGTTATTAAGTGGAATGAAATAATACTACATTGAATAAACTAGTTTATCCACTGATCAAACATTTGAAAATATTTAACAATCCATTTCTTATTCATAATCCAAAAAGAAAGCTAATGTTCACATGGAAATACCTACACATCGACCAATTATTTACAACGATCATCATTTATATGGTAATATAGGTATGGTTACAAGTTCACAAGTCCTTTGTATTACATTCTACAACCATGAAATCCGAATGGATAATTCTAACAATGGTCCACTATTCATACGTGTTTTTATCAATTCACATCCTATGATTACACATGGAATTATAGTGGATAATCGTTCAAGTCAAAACCTATGTATAATGTTATTCATAGTCAGTGAAGGGTATACTCAACAATATTTAGTTGGTGCAACCATGATCCTTAAGAGTTATGACTATCTTGCATAGACACCTCTCAGGGGTATTAATTTACTTGTTATTGAAGATCCTAATACCCATTTATTATGGTTCTATGTATTTTAGATAATGAGACATGTTATATATTACTTGGAATCCCATGTCTACATCAAATGAGAGCTATCTCATTTGCACTACACCAATGTCTTAAGTTTATGCATGATAACAAAGTCTTTACAAAATTTTAGTAAACTTTATGAGTTACCCATAGAATATCAATAACAAAATGAGATATTACTAGAAGTTATTCTTAAAAAAAATAAAATAAAATCATACAGCCGCATGTCACATATTCTATAGTTGCACCTCCTATACTTATGGTTCCTACAGTTCTCTCATATATAATTCCCATTCCTTGAGTTACATCTCTTAGAGTTATTGTTCCTACAGCTAAAAAATTAGAGTTATAGTTTCTATAGTAACACCACCTAGAGTCATGGTACCTATTTGTCCACATCACCAAATTTTTTACCACCTCTTTCATATGTTCATGACAAATGACCTAAAAATAGTTCAGCGATACAATGAAACATTTGAACTAATACACGTGTTTATTTTCAAGGGATTTTGGTTATACCTCTATCCCATCACCATGATGACTCTTTTAGTGATGGTGATTTAAGTTACTATACAACTCATGGTCATATTCTTGATAATTATAGTGATACATTTGATTCCTCACATCCACTATCCTCTCTTTGTAGACATTTATAAGGGATTATTGAGTATCCCTGCTAGTCAATCTCATGTGCTTCAATAATATAACCTATTATATATATATATATATATATATATATATATATATATATATATATATATATGTATATATATATATATATATATATATATATATATATATATATATATATATATATATATATGTATATATATATATATGTATATATATATATATATATATATATATATACATATATTCCTTCTTTCCTCTATGTGTTGTACCTTTTATATGCCTTTTTTAGACTCATGTTTCACATTCTCAGTGTGTCATTTTTCCTTCTCTCTTTCCTCCTTTGAGTTTCTCCTTGCCTTATGCTTCCTCTAAATTTGACATCTATGCCTTTCTAGTTGGTTTTCCCTATTATATATATATATATATATATATATATATATATATATATATATATATGTATATATATATATATATATATATATATATATATATATATATATGTATATATATATATATATATGTATATATATATATATGTATATATATATATATATATATACATATATTCCTTCTTTCCTCTATGTGTTGTACCTTTTATATGCCTTTTTTAGACTCATGTTTCACATTCTCAGTGTGTCATTTTTCCTTCTCTCTTTCCTCCTTTGAGTTTCTCCTTGCCTTATGCTTCCTCTAAATTTGACATCTATGCCTTTCTAGTTGGTTTTCCTTGACATTATTTTACCCCCTTGGTTTATGTTGCTTGTTATGTTACCATGGCCCTTGTCATTTTGTTATTGATCCTATTCTGAAAACCTATATATACTTCCTAATGATGATGATGATATATATATATATATATATATATATATATATATATATATATATATCTTCCACCCTAGCATGCATTAAGTTCTGAGGGAAGTTGTAGGTTAGTAGGAATCCTCCTCTTATTCCTTCTTAATTGTGCTCATGGACTTGCCTTATTTCTTTTTTTATTTTCTACCCTTGGCTTGTTTCTTGATTGCTTGTGGTCTCATTGCTTCTTCTTTATTGTGGCCATTGGCTTCCTTCATCCTTCATCCATTCCTCTATAAAATCATAAAATGCAAAAATATAGAAAAACATAAAAATAAAAAAACATGTTCATTTATTCTTTCTATTTATATATATTATGACTATCTACCTATGCTAGAGGTTTACATAAATATGTTATGCCCATACTCATCATGGTATATTGTGAGATGTATGCATGATATACATGTTACATATGATCATGAATTTATGGATGCTTTGTGGCTACATTACACCCACACCCGAGGGCATCCTCACATTAGGGGAATATTTTAAGTGGTTCTCAGGTTCTATTCTTACTACTTTTTATTTATCACATAGAGCATTTTATTGTTGTTTGTGCATTTATTTCTCTATCTTACACCTTGTGTACATTTTGTGTTCTCTTGTGTGGCTCATGATTGCGAAATTGTTTGCACGTGTGTGCTTCTTATTGATATCTTGTCTATTATTATGCATACAAGTCCTTTAGTTGTCATGTCATGTCATTGATTGTTTGAGGGTTATGTTTATTTCTCGATGGTTACATCTACTATGACTAGTTACATGACAATCTTTGATTGCAATCCCTATACTATATCATATCCTATATTTGGTCTTATTATCTATGTCATGAAAGATACTACTTGCAGTATACTATAATTGTTACATACATTGCCATGGTCTATACCATGCATCTATTGAGGCATACTATTATTATTGTATGTATGTTTCATTGTTATATATACCACTCCTAGGGGTATATTTCTACATTGGGGCAAATGAATTGTCCCTCCTTGTGGTGACATCAGAGCATATCATTTTACCCTATCCTTATTGAGATTATTACCTATAAATTTTTGTTGGGGACATTTTACTAATGCATACCTCATGACCTTCATTAATCTTATTTATACATTACCACTAGGGGCATTGTACCCACACATTTCTAGACCTTACAACCTATATATTTACATTTGGGGCATGAATCACCCATGAGCCTATTGATCACACATTGCTTATATTATGACACCCTATGTCCTCCATATACTTACTCACATAGTAGTCACTATATTATATATCATATTATTGTATCTTGACCACATTGGCACATACCATTTTTTCCTCTCCTCTAGATGCTATCAATGCATCTTAATTTCCCCTCCCTCCTAAAATTTCACCCTCACATGGGTCACATATTCCTATATGGGCAACATATTCCTTTTTCCACAGTCACATGGGTCATATTTTCCTAGGAATCCTTACATGATGGTATATTTATATAGTTACACATGTTACAAATGAAAATTCAATATTATAATAATTATTCGTACTTTTTTATGCTACACTCAGTACTTCTAATCTTATTCTTTTGAGATAAGTGATTTTTAGGAATATTCATCACCTAAAAAGGGGTGCATCTATCTAGATAAATTATACCATCATATACAAATTCAAGTGGATCCAAATGCTAATCAAGTGGACCCAAAAGGTATGTTTACTTTTTTGGCCAAGAAGTAGATTTTGTTATTGCTTGATGCAGTGAGACCATTGGAACCAAAAGATTATATTTTCTTCTCTAATCAAGAAATAGACTTTTGCCCCGAAATGTTCCATATTATAGTTTTATCACCAAATTTCGAAGAGGAGTAGCATGTTTCACATGCCACCAGGTGTATTTACTCCTATACTCATTTTCAAGTACTTAATTCAATTTTTTATATTGGCACCAAACTACTAGGACATTGATCTACTTGTTTTCATTCCCATTTGCTTGTAGGTACACTCATGTTCGTGAGTGGGCCAAACGATAATCCAAAGTATTTACCCTTCCATCCCTATCAATTAATATGCATGTATGCACTTAAATTATGTTTTAATTTGATATGCACACATGCATTCACTCACATGCATCAAACTGGGGCATTATGTAATCACCTAGTTTTGGTATATGACCCTTTTCCATTATGTCTTGGTCATAGTCTATCACACTTGGCCTATTTTCATACATTTGGATATTTTTGGATACTTTCCCTTCACATTGGACCCATGAAGTCTTGTGCCATCCATATTTCCTCATAAACACCTCAGATCTCTTAGTTGTTTCCATTAGGATCCCTTCAACCATTCTCAAGCTAGCTTGATCTTTGTTTTGAGCCCTTTTCTAACCCTAACCATAATCATGGGTTCACGATTCTAGCATGACCATAATTGTGGGTCCATGATTTTGGTCACTCACATTTTGTGGGTCCTTAATTTTTTCCCAATTTGATTTTCCATGCCTTGGTTGTTGGTTCTCACTATTTTTTATGGTTGTCTTATGTGTGAATTTATCTTTGTGGAGTCCACACACACACACACACACACACACACACACACACACACACACACACACACACACACACACACACACACAACCTAAGCCATTTATAATATCCTCCTAGGATTCATATCTCTTAAAATACAAGTCTCTCGCACATATTGATGACTTATTCTCGAGATTTTTTTCCCATTTTCTCAAGGAGATTACATATTTATCTAGTACAACCATATATCAAGACTGTGAAAATACATCTTATACCAAAATAAGGTCATAATGAAGCATATAATTGCATTTGATTATCTAAGGACAAGAGGTGAAGCCCTTTTTCTCATTGGATTGGGATCACTCATGAAGCACTAGAACTACATTGAGCCTTGATTATGAGTGTGTGGGATATGTAATTGTAACCCTTATGGAGTCCCCAACCACTAGCTTTCTAAATAGTCTCTTCTTCTTGTGACATTATGGAAAATTAAGTTTTGATAAAAGAAAAGTGGATTGGAAGAACAATGCACAACATTTTTTGAAGGAAAGCAAAGTTCCAAGTTATCCACCTCTGCCAAAGCATCCCATAAAGTTTCAAATCCAGAAGTACCAAATTTCCATAATTTTTGCAATCTGCATAACCTGTAAAAACTTGTCTTCATTGGAGGTCAATTCTAATACTTGTCTTTACCATAGGTCCACGATTTTGGTCATCTTCCATATTGAAGTTAGATTCCAGGGTTTTAGTCTAATCAATTCTAGAAGCCTATTTCTAGTCTTAGAAGTCAGTTAAAAAATCTAGGGGTGTCCATTTTGGTCACATCTCTCTTTACCTATCTCTTTCATTTGGTCTTTCAGGATCAATTATTCAATCTTTCAATTATCAAGTTTAGGCACTTAGGCAATTCTTATTTAATGATTTTTTGTATTTACATAGATTTTCCCTTGTGCACATAGTTTTAATTTTCACATAGTGGCATTTACCCATGGTGTCACAGTTTAGTAATACAAACTCACATAAAACTTATAATTTGTAAATATAGTGGTTTGAGTTTCTCCAACAATCTTAATAATCCCAAAAACTACTTGTATCAAGTGCAATTTACATGTAAAGTAATGTGAACTACTAGGCATGGAAAAAAATTACCATGTGGAAACATGAATAACCCATTTCCATTTGTTTGTATTATTAGTTTCTTGCCATGTTCTCAATGACCTTCGCCTTGCCATAGCACTAAAGGTTGCAGTTTTATGTACGTCGTTCATGAGTCAAGTCGGTGCGCAGTGCAATAACAAGGAAAATTTCTTTTGATGGCTTTGATTGATATCTCCCTAATTAGGCAGGATGAACAAGAAGACAAGGAAAGCACATTCAATAACAATGGGTGTAAGCTTATATTTGATATAACACATCGTCCTACAAACTAGATGATCCTTCACAACATCCGATAACTTTAATTGCTTGTGTCACTTAATAGATTAAAAAATTACTTTAAAAAAAAATGATGTTAAGTGACTTTAATTAGCTTTAATCTAATTTTATTAATTAAAATAATGATTATTTAAGATTTCATTGGAACTCTTTCTCAATCTTCCAAATCAATATGACATCTTTTAGAATGGGATTCTCTTTTTTTTTTTTTTTTTTGACAAGAGAAAAGTGAATGGTAATACTACATTAGAATGTGATTCCCAAAGGGAAGATGAGTGATGATACTACAAAATATATATTATAGAAGGTGAGTGGTGGTACTACAAAGTATATATTATATACATATTTAATAGACACACTTTTCAATTAAAAATATATAACCTACAAAAATGGGAAAGACTTCTCTAACATGTGGGATTATAAAAGTCGTATTTGGCCAGGGTACGTACCGTGGCCCCGGGTTTGGGGGAGACCTGGGTATGACTACGAAATTGTAGTCGGCTGGTTGTTATTTTTGTTTGGTTGCAATCATTAGTCACGGACTATAAATTTCCAATGTTTCATGGCCCTTCAAGAATAGAGAGATTTCAAACTCCTTTTGTATAAATTTTTGTTGGGCCAAAAACTGAAGGATCACTGAATTCCTTCCTCTTTCTATCACTATCAAACATATACCCATCGCATCGAAACGAAAGAAAACGCATCTACAGAGATGGCCGTAAATTGTAATGTCTCTCTGTTTTCCGCTACTTACTCAGGTTCACAGAACGTGCAAAAGCATTAAAATTGACTGATGCTGACAAATACAGGAAAAGCATAAAAAATGACTGATGCTGACAGATACGGGAGACGAGCAGATTTTTTTTTCTTGTATGAATCAATGGATTTGTAAGTATAAGTTTTTATTAAACCATCAGATTATGATGGTGTCTTGGTAAGGTATTTACAATTTATTAATTTTTTTCAGTGACGTTTTTTTCAACTTATTGATTTATTGTAGTTTCTATTGATTGTAATCTTTCAAAGGAAGTTTTTTTCAATTCAACTTGTTGACTTATTGTAGTTTTTTTAAGAGAGGTTTTTTTAAAACTTATTGATTTATTGTAGCCTCTTTTAAATGGAGGTTTTTTCATTTCAACTTATTGATTTATTGTAACCTTTTTTAAGGGGAGGTTTTTTCAACTTATTGATTTATTGTAGCCTCTACTTATTGTAATCTTTTAAAGGAAGTTTTTTGAAATTCAACTTGTTGACTTATTGTAGCCTCTTTAAGAGAGGTTTTTTTTCAACTTATTGATTTATTGTAGCCTCTCTTAAATCGGTAAATTTTCAATTTATTAATTTGTTGTAGCTTCTTAAATGGAGGTTTTTTCATTTCAACTTGTTGACTTATTGTAGCTTTTTTAAGAGAGGTTTTTTTTCAACTTATTGATTTATTGTAGCCTCTCTTAAATGGAGGTTTTTTCATTTCAACTTATTGATTTATTGTAACCTTTCTTAAAGGGAGGTTTTTTCAACTTGTTGATTTATTGTAGCCTCTACTTATTGCAACTTTTTAAAGGAAGTTTTATGAAATTCAACTTGTTGACTTATTGTAGCCTTTTTACGAGAGGTTTTTTTTCTACTTATTGATTTATTGTAGCCTCTCTTAAATCGATAAATTTTCGATTTATTAATTTGTTGTAGCTTCTTAAATGGAGGTTTTTTCATTTCAACATATTGATTTATTGTAACTTCTCTTAAAGGGAGGTTTTTTCAGCTTATTGATTAAGAGAAGTTTTGAGGTTTTTTCAACTTATTGATATCAGGTCAATGAATTTATAAATGTAAGTCCTCATTAAAATACTAAACCTGGATATTTGAAAAAACAATTACAACTTACTAACTTATTATAGTCTCTCTCAAAAATAAGTTTTTGTTTTACTTAATATGGAACATATCATTTGTAAATTTTAATCTTAAGTCAATAAACTTATAACTGAGCTATATGAAAATGGGTTTTCTATGGTTTAATGTCAAGGTATTTACTGAAGAGTGTTTGTTTAGGATCAAAGCTGCTGGGGGCTTGTACAGAATAACATTTTTTGTTTCCATGTTTTAAATACTTTAATAAATTGAAATTTAATGAACTCTTTATGAGCAAGCAGTCTTGACAAGTAGACTTCACCCTGCTTCTGTGGGACAAATAAATTTCATATATAGTCTGTCAGAACTTTACCAAGTAGGTTTAGGGTCATTGCGTTCGATCGGTAGTTCGTGGTGACATCATTGTAGGGCCCTTCCTCAACGCGGTTTTCCGGATAGTGACAAGACTCAACAGGATAAAATGATTGATCGATTTTGCCGAGTTAGAGAGCATTGTAGCGGCAGTACCGAATGCAGCAGCAACAGCAGTAAGGAAATCTGGTACCAGTTTTTATTTCTTAAATTTACTCTTTAGTACCTTTGTCCAGACCATACTTGATTGTTTGTTTCTACTACACAGAAAGATGCATTGCTTTGGTTTTAAATGTAAGGTGTTTTAATGGGAATTTTGTCAAGTGACTGTACATGAATTTTTTTTATGACCGTGTGAAAATCTTTAATTCCCTACATTTCCAGTCCTCTTTCTTTCATGACGGGAGAAAAGAAGCATCAAGTTCTAAGAATTCAGTAGTTACAACAACAGTGCTATGGGTTTTGAAATCTTTTAACTAATTTACTATAACCAAATTTAGAGAAACATTTCAAAATCTTTTCTCCTTTAATTTCTCCTCTGTTAACGTTCTGGGTATTCACATACTTGTCATTCTCAATTTCTCTTTGTTTACAAAGCAAGTATAAAAATCATTTTTGGTTTATATTTTTTAATCTCCCTCTTTTAACTATTATATAATGAGGGATCAGCATGGCAAGATTTTATACAAATGATGTTGTTCTGTGTTGAGATCATTAGGTTGATTGGACAGTAATAGAAATCAAATTTTTAATCCGGATCTTAGCTTAATTTCTTCCATACCTTATTTTCAAAATTTATGGGATAAATCACAAAGTTACAATAGAAATACTCAAAAGCTTTTACTTGTTAACTGCTAATTTACTTCTAAATAATTATTATATATTAAATGTATCCTATTAAGACATGTTTACAATGTTTTAAGATATTTTTAATATAATTGTCAATTTGCTTATCTGTAGATTCAACAAACCAGGTAAACTATTCAAATATTTATGTAGCAAGTTACAATTGTAGTGCTATTGGTGTATCTACATCCAATACTTAACGGTTCATTCTTTAGCCTTTTTATGACTGTCTAAGTCATATCTATCTTTGATAAACCTGTTGACAACTATTTCCATTAATTAGTCTAGTCTCTGAGGTTATAGTCCCTTTGATTTCTTGTTGACAACTATTTCTAATGATAAGATTATTCTTTCTCATAAGTTATAGTCCCTTTGGTCTTTATTTTGATTAGAATATATATTCTAATCCTCTCTTACATTAATCACATCTTCCTCATTCTGTCTTGATATTCTTACTTCCTCATTCTGTCTTGATATTCTTACAAATCAGAAAAGGATTTACTATTTGAAACTATCCTAGTCCTTTTGATTTTTTGTTGACAACTATTTCTAATGATAAGATTATTCTCATAAGTTATAGTCCCTTTGCTTTTTATTTTGATTAGGATATATATTTTAATCCTCTCTTACATTAATCATATCTTTCCCATTCTGTTTTGATATTCTTACAAATCAGAAAAGGATTTACTATTTGAAGCTATCCATCTTCATATTTTGACTACTTGAAAGCTTTCCTCGTTCATATTATTCTGAGAAGCTTTAGGATTTTGGTTCATCTTTTTGCTTAACCACAGTTGTAAACTTGTAGGGCATGATCTTACAAGTGATATGCCCATATTCATATTTATGGCATTTAAATGAAATTATGAGAAATGAAATATTCTCATAATCAACTTGAGTAATATTCTCTTTTAATGAATAGTGTTTAAGATATCTATTTTCCTCAAAATTGTAGTGCACAATAATGTAATTTATTTTATGAATTGATGCTCTCTCAGCATACTGCCACTACCTTTCAGGGTTTCTTCTCTTCATAGAGTGAATGTGATCTTACCCATTTAGGAATATTTACCAAAGATTCTTTGGAGATCGAAACTCGGAAATTCAATACACTATGTAAACTATTTAAATTTTTATGTTGTAATAAATATTGCTATCTTAATTGTTCATACATAATATATTGTAATATTATATGTTTCTCATTTTTCTTTTTAAAATATTTTTGATAAAACTATTTACTTGTTCAACTGTAGATTCAACAAACTATTTAAACATTCAAATCTTCATGTTATAATAAATACTTGTGTCTTGATTATTCATATATATTCTCACACTGCAACATCACAGAGTTTTCATCTTTCTTTTAAAACATTATTAATATAGCTACCTACTTATTTAGTAATAGACTCAACAAACTCTAGAAATTATTCAATTCTTCATATTGTAATAAATGTTTCTGTTTTAGCATCACTACTTTTCATCTTTCACAAGTACTCTTCCATTAATAATTCTTCACATTAATCTACCTCTTCAATTCCTTTTGCTTTCACATAAATCCAGCTCTTTCAATTCCTTTTGTTTTCAATCCATTTCACTCTGTCATACTGCCAATCCTCTTGATTGGCAGACGATACCTGACATGCCAATTTAATAACAATGACTGAAATAAAAATCATTGGCCACTTAAAAAAAATGTGGAGCTAAAGAAATAATATCCATGTTCCAGAATAATAAAAAACCATGATTGGAATCAAAGGAACCAACAAAAGTAAGTATTAAAAAAGTTTGCAAGTGGGATGATCCACAGCGTCCTTCCCCAGCTTTATTATTTATTGTTTCTGTGGCTTACTTATTGCGTTTTATTGTTTTGGCATCCATTGAATTATTTATCATGTTTTTATTTAGTACATTTTTTATTTATTGATCATATTTTTATTTAATATGTTCTATTTTTAGTTTTTATTTAGTATGTTTATTTTTTATTTATTGATTATATTTTTATTTAATATATTTCATTTTTTATTGATAAATTTTATTTTATTTTTTTTTAAATTTTTTCCTAAGGTAATAAATTTTAGAAATTATTTAAATAAATAATAAATAATTTAAATTTTACAAATAAATAATAAATAATCTAATTTATGTAAATAAATAAATAATTATTTTATTAAATTTTAAATAATTAAAAGAATATCATTCAAAATATTACGTGGACAAAAATTCTCAAAGTTTGTGGAAAAACTTTGAATGATATCCTGAACAGTAAATGAAAGTGTGTGGCCTAAAAATGAGAGGCTCCTATTTTACAGGAACAGATTCATTTATTTTATAAATTTAAAGTTTTCAATGCACTTCAATGAAATAAAAGTAATTTCCATACAAGCTGTAATTGATTTGTTTAGTGTTTAGTGTCTTTTATGCAAGTCAAAAACTTCCATGAAAGATTGATTCTGAGGCAACTTATACTTACGCTTCTGAACTTTTATTTTAACAGGGATGAATACTTATACCACCAATCTACATATGTGCAGGGGTATTAGGGTTTCTCAGATGTTGAGGTTATATTTCTTTGTGATGATATTGTTACTGGGTGTACAGAATGTAAACCCAGAGCCATCACTAGAGCAGCCTGGCAATGCTCCCTCTCATGCTGAAATTAACAGCCGGGAGATGCTTGAGATTGGTATTGGAAGTGGGGGTGGCGGCAGCGGTGGTGGAATAAGCATTGGTATTGGAAGCGGGGGTGGGCCTGCTGGTGGTGGTGGTGGTGGAGGAGGAGGAGGAGGATCAGGTGGTGGTGGAGGAGATGGAGGAGGAGAGAGTGGTAATGTGGATCCTGCTTGCTTCAGCAATGGTAGACTTTTTCAAGCTTTTCTAGCTCTGCAGGCCTGGAAGATGGCAATCACAGCTGATCCTTTCGGCACACTCGACAATTGGGTAGGCCCTGAAGTTTGTAACTACACAGGAGTCTACTGTGCACCTCCAGCAGATAAATCTGTCGACAAAGTTGTTGCAGGAATAGATCTGAACCACGCTAGGCTCGCAGGTATAAAAAGTTCTTGGATATTCAAAATAAGAGATGAAAAGAATATAAATGCTATTTTTTTATATTTCATAATCAATCTTAATTATAAACCGTAGGTAATTATGAAATTGTTTTAAGAAGTGGAACAAGATTTTTAATCTTGTGTGTAAGTCACAAATATTTGCTTTTGAGTTGGGTGTGGATTCAAAATTTTAGATATTTGTTTTTTTTATTTTGATGTGGACTAAAATTCATTAATATCCATTAATATCTGGTTTTGAGTTTGGGTTCACTTCAATTCCCAAGTATTTAGGTTTGAATTTTAGTTTATGAAAAATCCTCAAATATTAGTTTTGAGTTATTTGGTTCTAAGTTATAATATATTATTTTTATTTGAATGTTATAAAAGTGATATATTAATATATTTTACAATTTTTTTTTAATTTGAATGTTACAAAGGTTTTTATATATTTATAATATTTTTCTATTTTTAGGTGATAGAGTTAAGGCTTTTCTTTATATTTATTTGAAATTTTATTTTTTAATTTGAAGTGTTCTTTTCTATTATTATTTTTTAATTGTTAAGTTTTTGAATTTTTTTTCATGATAAAATTTAAAGTTTTTTTTGTTAAATTTTAGATTTCATTTTTTAATTTAAAGTGTTTTTCCATATTTAAAAAAATCTTTAAAATGTTAAGTTTTTAAAATATTTTTTCATCTTTTAAATGTGATTTTTTTTTTTTTAAATATTTGTTTTAGATTTTATTTTTTAATTTAAAGTGCTCTCCCTATAAAAGTTATAGAGTGAGGACTTCTTCCTTCCAATATTCTTATAATAATAAAGTTTAAAGCCTTTTTTAATACTCATTTTAAAATTTATTTGCTATTTGATAATTTGCTCTCCCATTTTTAAAAGTTAAAAGGTTGAAAATTTCTCTCTTTGAATATCCTTAAAACAATAAAGTCAAGAGCTTTTCTTTCAGAATTCAGTTTTCAATTAGTAAAATACTTCCATCTTAAAAATTAGAGTGATGATTTTTTCCTTCCAAAAAATAATTTGAAAGAAGACTTTTCTTTATATTCTTCATTTTTTTTTCCAATTAGTAGAATATTTTTCCATCCTAAAAATTATAGAGTGAAGATTTTTTCCTTCCAATATCTTTGGAGTAATTTGAAAGAAAACTTTTCTTTATATTCTTCAGATTTTTTTTCAATTAATAAAATACTCTCCTATCTCGAAACAAAAACGATTCCTTTCCAATACTCTTAAAATGATAAAATCTAAATCCTTTCTTTATATATACTTCAGAAATCATTTTTAAATAAATAAAATACTCTCCATCTTAAAAAAACCATAAAACCATGACTTCTCCATTCCAGTAGGTTGGTAGAGTCTTCCTTTTAAATTTACTCCATGAAATTCTTAAATTCATTTAGTTCTTTTAATTTTAACCTAGCAGGTGTAAGCCCAGAGTCATGCCACTAGTTGCTTACACTTTCAGGTTCAGGTTGATGCCTTATTGGGTTTCATCCCAGTTAGCAGTATCTAACATGTAAACCTATCTTCAAGAATAACCATTTCTTAATTTAAAAAATAAAATATAATTATTTGGATCCTTCCATCAGATTTTTTTTTTAAAATATCTATTCCTGACACAAGGTCTACTAATGAATGTTCAGGCACTCTGGTGGAGGAACTTGGACTGCTCAACGACACTGCAATCTTTCACTTAAACACAAATGAATTCAAGGGCCGCATTCCTGAAGGCATATCAAAACTCTGCATCCTAAGCGAGTTGGATGTGAGCAATAATCAACTCTCAGGATATTTCCCCAGCGTGGTCCTCACTCTCCACAACCTCATATTTCTAGACATTAGATACAATAACTTCTACGGCACCATTCCAGCAGAGCTCTTCAATAGAAATCTGGACGCTATTTTTGTGAACAACAACAATTTTGAGCTGGAAATCCCAGCCAATCTTGGGAACTCTCCTGCTTCTGTTCTGAATTTTGCCAACAACAAGTTTAAAGGAAGCATTCCTTCGAGTGTATTCAACATGGCTGACACTTTGAACGAGGTATTGTTTCTCAACAATAGGCTTTCTGGCTGCCTGTCTGATCAGATTGGGCTTTTGAATGCAGTCACTGTATTCGACATAAGCTTCAACAGTATAGGTGGACAAATTCCTTTGTCTGTTGGGTGCATGACGAGCCTTGAAGAACTCAATCTGGCGCATAATCAGTTTTATGGCCGAATTCCTGATGTTCTCTGTGACATAAAGTGCCTAAACAATCTCACTTTGTCTAGTAACTACTTTACAGCAGAGGGTGAGAGCTGCTTTATACCAAACAGAAGTTTTGTGTTTGATGATACACAAAACTGCATTCCTAATCGTCCATTGCAGAGATCACAAAAGGAATGTGCCTCATTTTCTGGTAATCCTAAAACCTGCACAGCTCCTCCTCCTCTAAATTAACCTGAATTACCATTATCTTTATTGTTTTTTTCTGTAAGTACAATAATGCTACTCCTCTAAATTAATCTGAATTACTATTATCTTTATTGTTTTCTCTATAAGTACAATAATGCTGTGCAACATCACATAAAACAGAAGAGGAAAGTTTTTGGTAGTGGGGAATTGGGTATCATCCACTTGTTTTGTGATACGATGAATTTGGTTACTTTTTTATTCTCTCTATCTCTCTCCCTGTCCATCATATGATTCGATAGTACAATGAGTATGGCTACTTTTGTTTATTCCTTTTCGCTCTCACTATCCAAAACCCATGTTTCTGGCTGGTACAGCTATCCGATTCTGCAACTCAATAATTGATTTATTTTTTTAAATTGTTAGATTGTTTTACTATATTATCAATGAATGGAATATATTTTTTTAATTAATTTATTTTAAAAAAAAAAATTATTATTAAAAAAGTCATTTTTTTAAATTCGACTTGAAACAATTTGACGGTAAGCCCCAAGTTCCTACAACTACAATTAACTCTCAAAACTAGCTTTTAAGTTAAAAAAATAGAATAGTTCTGATTTCTAACACTTCCTTTCTGATTATGTGATGACGAGACTTACACTTTTAAGGGCATGATTATGAATTTTGTATTAGAGTGACTTTCATTTAACTGAATTTTTTATGGTAGGATTAATGGTATGTATTGAAAAAATTATGGTACGATTAATAGTATGCTTTGAAAACTTAAGTACAGATTTTTTTAGATTTGAAGTGACTTTTATTTTAACTGAATTTTTTATACCAGGATTAATGATATGTATTGAAAAAATTATGGTAGGATTAATAGAATTTCGAAAATTTAAATATAGATATTTTTTTGAAGTAGATTATTTTTTAAAATATTTAAAGTTTGTATGCTGGGGAAGTGGTTTTATATTATAATATAATATATTTATTCATATATTTTGTAAATAAGATTTAATTATATTTAATAACATAATAAATTTGACTTAATTTGTAATAGGAAATATTTTATAATTAACATTAAATGATAAGATGGGTTTTAGACCATATTTGGATTTGTCTTAAATTTGGAAATAATTGTAAAAAATTCATAGTGGAAAATAGTTTTTAATAAAGAGCTGAACAAAACCCAAATAACTATAGATGAACAAATATAAATTTTTATATTACATTGTTTTATGAGAGTGAAGATGTGTTTAGTAATGTTGAGTCATTATTATCCAAACACACACACACACACACACATGTAAACTAGAGTTTATTTGTTTGTTTTAGGACTTCAAAAAATCTCACTCACTTTGCCCAAAATTCACATAGATATGTGAGAATATGATATTTTTCGTAACCTTGACAATTTATCACATGCTATATAAAAAGAGGGATGGATAGCGGGGCAAGTGTTATCCCTCCATTATTATCAAACCTTGTAACAAATCTAGAAAACAACACTTAATGAAATTGAGCATGTAATCTGTGAATCCATGAGGTAGCCCTATATGACTTTTTGTGCTAAAATTATTGCATAGTAAAATAAATGAATGCTTCAAATCTTGTTTCAATTCTTCTCTAAATGGTTGAATTATGCTCATATACTCTCACAATAGATCTTTGGAAAACAAAACTCTTATCTTGCTTAATCATTCCTTATCATTTCATATTCTTTCATTCATGTCTTATATATACTAATGTATGTGTATTTATCAACTTCTCAAATTCAAATTTAGAACCAAATTGACATACAAACTAAGATACAATAAACATGAAAGGTTGAAAAAAACATAATATAAGGCACAAGAGACCTAAAATAAGGGTCACAAAGATCCACTTCAAAACCATACAATATACGATCATGGTACACTAAAATTGTACTTTGTATAGTTTCAGACTATATGATGAAAACTTAAAAAAATTGATACATGAGGAGAAAATAAGAAAAACATGACAAATTAACCAAAACACTAAGAAAAATGTAACAATAAGAACTTAGTATGAACCTATTGTGACCAACATGTTTGGATCTTTTTAAGAATTGGAGCTATGAGATATGGGCCAATCCATCGAAATTTTGAAATAGAAAAAAATATATTAAAGGCACATGGAATGTTATTTCTTTGAAATTATTCTCATCTCTTTCCTTGAGATCTACTTGAAAATAATATAAGAATGCCCCACAGTCTTATACTCAGGTTATATTATAATTTATTGAAATTTGAAAAGTGAGGGCTTCTTAAGTGTCATTTTGTTGTTATGTTATTTACATACATTTGACAACTTTCTTGCTTCATATTCATACAAATAATGTGAGATAAATGTAATCTGTCGTTGTATCCCACTTCATCTAATGATTTAATGAAAGTGACTCACTGTGGATGCTTAAGATTGATATATGAAGAATTTAACACCATTTACATAAAGAAAATAAGAACATGAGATATAGAAGCTCATAGTACAGATTGTTATTCATTGACAAGGGTCACATGTAAGCCAAAATTTTGAAATAAGTAACATGAAATTAATGATACACAAATTATAATATTTTTACTTGATGAAAATTTAATTTAAAAGATGTAGTGCATGGATCATTCTTCTATAAACATTTAAGTATTTGTTTGAAAAAATATTATGAAAAAATAAGTTGTATAATTAAATATTGTGAATTTGAATCTAACTTAACTCCACCTACAACTAAAAAAGTTCTAAAATGTTCTTACCCACAAAAATAAAAGAGAAGAATTCACAAATACCAAACTCAAATATTTCTACAAGAATAAAACTTTTTGAGAAATATTATTTTCTTAAATTTAAGTTTGGGGTGGCTTAGTTTTGAATTAAATTTATGAGAAATGTGTTAAGGGTTTATATCTGCTTTCTTAATATTAAATTTATCATTCTTTATCCTTAGACCTTTTCTTTCTTGTTTATAGATGATGTTATGAGTTTGCAAATTAATGTTATTATTGTACTTTATTTTAGTTGATGTCATTGGTTGGGTAGAGGGATCATGATTTTAATCAACATCTTCAATTAGGATGATGATGTTGGCTAACACTAAGATTTGATTTTAAGAATAGAAAGTCTTATTTATAGGCTTCTTTTAGTTGGGTGGATACAAAAAATTGGAGGATAAAAATGATGCAATTATTAAAAATATAGATATATATTTTTTTTAAGGGCATACACCTTTTATTTTCAAAAAAACTAATCCTGACAAAGTTGGCATGGAACCAAGGCTAAAGGATGTACATCAATTTTGATAAAGGATGTATGCCCTTTTTTGAACAAAGAGTGTATGCACTATTAGATAATATTTAATGGTGATTAATTCACCATAAGGTAAATAAGTATAATTTTGACTCTGTTATTTAGTTTTGAGTTTTTGTTATGCTCATGACCAATTTCAGGTTTATTGTTTGTTTACCATCCTATCTTTTAGGATGTTGGTTGGGCTATTACATTGCCTATATGTTATCCATTGTATTATTTTATTGTTAGTTGAATAAATTATTAATTCAACTCTCATATTTGGTACTAGAGTGATTTAAATATTGTTGAAATTTATATAAATCCCTAAGTAGATAAAAGAGATGAGTAATAAATCAAGGAATAAAATACTATAGTATGAACAACCACTGATTTGTTTAATAATTGATTTTTTTACTTATCCCATAAGTAGTAATGATTTGAAAAATGTATATTTAACTAGAAAATATGATAGAAATAAACAAGTGACAAATTGTAAAGTGATGTAAGAGCAGGGCAGAGTGTTGTCAGTAAAAAATAGACGTCAAAACCCTACTCGAATAGTAGTGTAACCCTCTTTGTCAATAGTGCATTGCGTTATTGACCTTATATGAAACATTATTGACCATGTACAGATGAAGCAATGAAATATGGTAGACCTTCACTTTATTATGGGAACCCTATACCTGCATGATTGAGACTTGGATCATTGTTGTACTTCATCTTGACTAATTTCACTATAAAACCCTAAGCATTCATGTTTGATAAGGTTTTAACAAACATAATTTAATGAAGAGTGGCATTGGTAGGGTAGGCTAGATGTGACCTCGACACCCCATATGTTAAAAATTGCCTGCATAATAATATCTTGAAAGTGGATCAAGCCTGATGTAGTTTTCCCAATCTAAATGCTAGTGCAAGTGATAGTGATGTTAGTATGGCTGAGTATGAATGCCAATTTGAATGCTTTGAGTGTAACTTAAAATTAAAAATCTGAGCAAGTCTGAGCTCTAGGTTGTTATAGATAGATGTATACAAAAATAAGGGTAAATAGGGATTAATAACCTTAATTTTCACAACTATTTTTGAGATTGTTCATGAGAATTACCATCTAAGGGATAAATGAATGAGTGCGGTCTTTATAAAGTGTTATGATATTATTCGAGTCATGAAATTAGTCTAAATAGACCCTAAGATGCTTCAGGGAGTGGAAATATATCTATTGGGGAAAAAAGAAACTAAGGATCAATAACACTACCCCTTTTGCCAATAGTGTGATGTGATAAAGACCAAAGGGGTCTTGCTATTGTCCAAGTTGATGGCATATGTGAAATAAGATTTGGGATGCCTAGGTGATGGCTTAATGTGGCTTATGATATATTTGGGTATGGGCTAAATGTGCATATAAGCTGGAAAGGGATCAAAAGAGGACCTAAGATAGGTCTAGGGCTAAGATAAGGATATGGTGGTCTCGAGTGATATTCATTGCATTAAATGACATTTTAGATGAATACATTTATCCTCCATTTATTTTAAAAAAGGATCAAAGTGAAATGACTAGGATAAAGGAAAGATAAATGTACTTGGACTTACCTAAGAGGCAACGCCCATGAATGTGGGTCCGCTCATCCATGAACTGTGCTCCATTACATGTCCTACAAATGAAAAATGTATGAATTAGTCCTTACTTAAGAAATATCAAAAGCAAAGATAAAACTAAGTAAAGAGATGAGAGAGAGAGGAAAAGAATGAATACACCTCATTAGGTACATGAACCAATGTAAAAATTTGGTGACCTCCTACGTGTGCATGTAGATGGTGATCAAATGGTGAATATCTTAGACTAGGTTGATGGCTTTTCTAATCCCAATGTGTAGGTGGCTCAAGAACTCAAGTTGGCCTTGACTCCATCATTGCCTACCCCTGTTCAATGGATCATAATTTATGAATAACTTAGATTGGATTGATGACTTATCCAACCCTCTTATGTAAGTGGATTAAAAACTCAAGTAGGTTATGAATCCATCATTACCTACCCATGTGTAGTATATGAATATGAAATTGAAACTATGTGATGTAAATAAAACTGTGTAAGATGGCTTTGGGCCATTCAAAAACTCTAAAAAGTAAAATGGCTCAAGGGCCACTTAGCAACTCAAGAATGTAAAAGGGACCTGGGCCACTCGAGAATGACAAGCATTGTAGACAAAATGGGGCATCAATTTGGTGTAATCCTGGTGTAAAATTGGTACAAAATGGGTGCATATGGTTTCTAGAGTATATAATGTGGAGTTGTCATTCCATCTAAGAGAATGGGTGTAAAAATAAGCATATAAAAATAATGTGCCACACACATGCCCCCAATTTTGATATCTGTGCATATGGATTCTAGACCGAGTCATACTAATATGTGTTTGTGCATGTTTGAAACTGAAATAAGAGTGATCATGCCATGCATGATGCCCCCAGTTTGAGAAAACTTGTGTAATTCTATGTAAAATCTAAGTATTTATTCAACATATCTTATAATCTATGACTAAGACTGTGCAAATCTAAACTATAACTATTGTACCTTTATAACCATTCTAAAATATTCTATTTTTTAGGCTACTAGATAATAACATGGTGGGTGGACTATAGTTTACTACGCTTTTGGAAGTGTACTGTACTATTGTCCAAAAGTTGTTTCTGGGAAAAATTAAAACTGATCTATGTTTTATTGTATTTTCCTAAGTTTGAGCTTTGTATTTCATGTCTGCATACTAAAAAATGTGTTTTTGAGTGCACTAGGATGGTCTAATTTATATGATAAATCACTACTAATTTCCCCTCTTTTGAGTGGAGTTGTTGAACCTCTATAATAATTATCCTCAAAAGAAAAGCTATGCATTATGTGTGTTAGACTAAAAATATATGATATTTATGTGATAAACCAATAAAATATGTACACATGACATCGGAATATAAAAGAGTCTAAGCATAAGTTGGTAATGTATGATGTATGTTAGATCTAATATTCATAAGGTTGTCAAGATAGATATAAAATGTAAGTATGTATATGAACAATAAATATGAATACAATCTGAGTAAAATACTGAGGGGGATAGGGCATGATGTCCATCAAGGTACCCAAGGAGAAAGGGGATATGTATGAGGTCCCTCATGGCATTGTAAACTAGATGTGAAAGAAACAAGCAAGAGACAAGTGTCATGGTCAAGACACATACATGAAAGCATACATACAAACACATGCAACAAACAAAGTAGGCCAAGGGGCCATGATATAAGGGAAATGGGCACATGTTACTAAATACGAGAAATAAATACATATAAGGGCATGTTCAAATGTCCATATACACAAATAGAAAGCAAAGTTGGACTAGATCCACATGGAAGGACATGTTTAAATGTATGCATACATAATCAAGAAGCACACACAAGGATATGGACATATGTCCAAAGCATACACACAATGAAAGGAATTGGATTATATCCATAGAAAAATGACATATTTAAATGCCCTCAAGTAGATGTATAAGCAAAGAGACACAATCAAATCAAAATTAGTAAAGTTAGAAATGAAAGTATGCATAATCATATAGTACAAATCCATATAAAATCAAATATGTCCGTAAATTAAGTCTATAGTTATGATAGTAGACAAAAAACTAGTGTATTATAGGATAATCAATATCAAGATATAATCAATGCTAAATATATGATATGGAGTATAGAAAGATATAATCTGTCAAATTATAAGTTGTGTGTATGATGCCCCCAATGGGCTGATATGTCAATGTTGAATTTGTGTATATGTGTATGTTCCCCCGATGGGTAGTGTATGAACTAAATCTAGAAATGTTAAGTAATCAACTAATTATGAAATATTAATCTAAGCTAAATTCAACCTAAGATATAGTAACAAACAAAGAAAACAATAAACACAAACTTATACCTTAAATATGCAAGTTTCCTTCATTACAATGTAAACTTGATATTCTCTTCAACAATGTGGTTGCTCACTCTTCCAATTCAAAGGAGAAAAAACAATGTTTTGGTGCAAAAAGATTTTTGGATGTTTTGATTCACTTTTATTCATTTGTGAATTGAATAACACTTCATTATCATAAGTTAGGATGGATGAAAATGGTAGTTTTCATGTTTATTTATAGTTTTCTGGAGGAAGATCCAACTATGAAAGATTTTTTAGATATTTTAAATGATCCAAATAATCTACATTGACTAATTAGTCCTCACCCATGAGAATGATGACCATTTCAAATGGTTGAGAGAAGTGTGGGAATGGTCAATTAAGTCATCATGAATGAGTCAATTTTTTTTGACAACTCAGGGGATGACTCAAAGGAGGTTGAGGAAGTTGTGGGTCTGGTTGGGATGAGTCAACATGTGAGGGAGAACAAGGTGGAAGATGTTGGGTGAAGTGTAAAATATGGATTTAATATATAAATAAGGATTTGAAAGTGTGCACAATTACTTAATTTGATTTACTCAATTATTTAAATTTGGAGGGAGGTGTCATGCATTATATTAAGAAGAATAATGAGTAGGTTCTAGGTGAATTTCAATACTAAATGCAATTTAGGTGTCTACATTTCTATTTTGAAGAATAGTAGAAAAAATAGAGCGTTGATGATTAAGAAGGAAAAATTTGCCTCAAAAAAATGAAAATGAGTGTGATGATGCCCCCTCAAGGGTTTGTGTGATAAAATAGACAAACACTCAAAATTGATGAATAGATGAATTTAAAAAAGTGATTTGGATGAGAAATAAATCAGCTTATTGGAGAATTGATGTTAAACTTGCAATATTTAGGTTGTGTAAAGAGGGTGTCCCTAGTTAATCAAAAATAGAGTATTGATTGTAAAAACAATATGCTGTACTATTTGAAGATTGCATGCTTAGTGTTTGATAATGATGTAGGGGTCAATTGAGTGGTTGTGGGAATGATATATCCCAACGATAATAAGCTACAGATCTAAAAATAGAAAACTATATTGAGTTTCAAATTATAATGATAAATTCATGTAGATTGATTGCTGTAAGATTTTGAGAAAAATATGAAATATGCTGATTTAATATATCCTAAAATTTGAATCAAGATGGATGAAAAAGGAATAGAATGGAAGGATGGGGGGGATTTTTTTTTAAATGGAGTAAAAATATAAATAAAATAAATGGGGTGAAGAAAATCATTTGTGCAAATTTGATTTTTAAAGCTATTTGTTAAGAGAATTTGATTGGAGAGATTTACTCTGAGGTCTTGGAGAAAAATGGATCATATTACACACCACGAGCATCGTGTGGAGTAAGTGAGGAGGTTTTATAGACCTGAGAGGAGTGGGCATCCAATAAGTTATATTTTGTTTTCAAATTTTTTCATTTTAATGTCATATATTAGGGCTTAAAATTGATCAAAATGAATTTGCAAATAAGTTATCTATGAATTTAGAAATGAAAGTTATGAATTCATTAGAGGAAATTGTGAATTCATCAAAGTTAGAAGTGAATTCGTAGATTAGGGTAGCAAAATCATGTTAGTAGTGGAATTTGTGAGGAATCATGATTTCGTAGTTTAGTAGTCATGAAATCATAGAATAGAGAAGTGAAATCATCAAAATGGGGCATGAAATCATTGAGGTGAGGTATGAATTTGTTTTAGGGTAGAATAGGGATAAGTAAAGGCAAAATTGAATGGATTGAAATCAAAATTACAAAGGTTAGTAGCAAAAATGCTTATTGTATAAGTGATAATGTGTATTAAAGAGGGAAAGAAGATTTTAGTAAAATATAAATAATTGGTATGAGAATGACATATGAATACTTGGATTGAAAATGTTGATATGATAGCATTTTTGATTTTTCAATGATTTTAATGTAGGGATAGTTTGAATATTATGTTGAGAAAAATTAACTAGATTCTAACATGTTGGGTTTGCAGGAGGTATTATCAGTGCTGACAACATGAGAGTGGAGACCTGAAGTGATGATTCAGATGGCTAGATTTATAGAGTATGAGTTCAAGGTTCTAGAGGCTACATGTTTATCATATATTACATAGATGCTACAGATTTGAGTAGATATGGCATTGATGATAGCACTTGTTGAGAGATGACATAGTGAAACTAATACATTTCACTTGCTGACAAGAGAGATGACATTCACATTAGAGGATGTTTATCAGATTTTTAGTATTTTGATACAAGGGAGACATGTATACTAGAGGCAGGGTCTACAATAGACTACATTATATGGGATCTTTAGTAATGGTATGATTACAATTATGAGGGGTGGAGTGGATGTGGATTATTGTACTAAATTAGAATTAGATTCTTTGAATTTTGTGCTTATGACTATTGTTAGTGAAATTATTCTACTTGAAAACAACATTAGACTATGTCTTATTGGGTTATTATATGTGATCAGAGATTTGATGGAGATGGGTGAGTGATTCACATGGGGGCCATGCATATTAACATACATATACATATACTTACATCATGCAACTTATATAGATGGAATAGAGATTAGACCATTGACATTACTACATGTATGGTGTTGGGAGTACATTTTTATATATAGGTTAGTTGGTCACATGAGCACTTGATCTATGGATGAGCCATAGGCATATAATTATTGGTACTCATAAACCACATTTAGGTGATCTTGAGTTTTACATGAGGGATATTGATGAGCTAGGTGATGACCAAATCACCTGGAGACCTTACAGAGAAATTATATTTTAGTGGCCATAGGATGATTTACACATGGACTATATGATAACTCAGTTTTATATTATTGGGACACATGACTATATCATAGAGAGACATTACCCAGATAGGGTGATGAGGTAGTTTAGGGTTAGGCAATATACACTGACTGATCTACACATGTTTGCACGATCAGTGAGAGAGAGAACATAGTGGGGTATGACCATTGATCTAGTGATAGCTGATAATAGTTGGTCATAGTTAGATGGATTGATATGAGATATGTGATTGATGAAGGAGTTATGGATGGTTATGTGGATTGGTGGGCTTGACAATGGATGTTGATATTGACTACACCATATGCACCACCACGAAAATGGAGACAAAGACTAGTTGGTAGCTTGAGTAGGAAGCGACGAGGCATATGATTGGAAGCCTAGATTAGGAGGGCTATTATAGGAGATAGGGGATGGTCATAAGTACAAGGCAAAGGACATACGGTGGAGATTAGTTAGTTGCATGATGTTGAGATTATTGATATGGAAGATGTTGAAATTTTATGGGAGGTAGGGGTTGATATAGATGTGGACACATATATGCATTTGGATATAGAGTAGAGGGCCGAAGATGAGACTCCAATTATTGTGATTGGTTGTGAGGGGGATAGAGAGGGGGAGGATGAAGTTATGACAGCAACATAGGATACTCAAACATATAGGGGGATGTTATTGGTTATTCATGCAATCTAAGATCTTAGGAGGAATAGGCTCTTGTGGATAGACTTTGGGAAGAGATCAGAGCTTGAGATAGGGAGATAGGTGTATTACATATGGAGGTATCCAGATTATAGGGAGTTATCGATATCATAGGAGATCAGATAGTTGAGATTAGATGATTATAGGTTGAGGTTGATATAGGTTGTGGTTGATGGGATAGATGGAGATGGTATGGATACAATAGTTATGACACATGACATGGAGACCCAAACTCTAGATTAATTAACATTGACCCACTGTTAAAGATAGGAGAGAGACACTATTAGGACTGAGCTAGAAAAGTTGAGGGTATTAATAGTTGTACAAGGACATATTGTAACATTAGACATGGTGATGAGGGCCAAGGAGTAAGACACTTATTATAGGAGTTTAAATGAGGAGGCTACTCCATGTGCATAGAGGGAAACATCTTTTAGAGAGTATTCTATGAGATGATTTACATCAAGGAGATCGGTACAACTGATAGAGTCAGAGAGGTCGGTGGGGCATGTGCAACATGTGATGGGTCCTCTAAGAGGCACACCATGGTGTGAGGATCTATTCTCAATACTCGACACTCCTTTAGAGGGACAAGATGAGACATGACATGGTGTTTGAATGATGGATTGGTTCATATATATATGTGTGTGTGTGTAGGTCAGTAGGGCATGTGCAACATGTGATGGGTCCTCCATGAGGCACACCATGGTGTGAGCATCTATTCCCTAGAGTAGACACTCCTTTAGAGGGACAAGATGAGACATGACATAGTGATATATATATATATATATATATATATATATATATATATATATATATATAAAATGTCCCCACTTTAGCAGTTGACTTACTCAGTTTCTAACATAATTACTATTTTTAGTAATTTAACAGGATGTAGCGAAGGCTAGTTTTGATGATTGGATTTGATACTCCTTACCGAGAGATTTTTGGTGAGCTATCACTTGCAGCATTCGGAGTCTGGTTGCTAGTATATTTTTAGGCTTGAAGTGCTGTAAAAAGTAAAATTTTAACCCAATGGCAAGATATGAAGTGTTACTTTAAATATTTACTTTATGGGGATGGTACCCAAAGGAGACATAAGCAATATTCTAATGAATAAATTATTGCACATTTTTTATCCCACATTGCTCAAGTGAGTTGAGTCGCCCCTTGGAGAAAGGATAAAGGGAAGTGTTTGTGGCTTCTTTGGGCATGTTGGATAAGAAGAAAAGAAATTGTTGCACTTGTAGGTTATTTGGGAATTTGAGAATGTCCTTCTCATCTGTAGCACTCTAGACATCAATCCTTGGGATTGGTATTTAGAGTTTGTGCTCTCAGCCACTGTAGCAGCCACGCCACTGTAGCAGCCGTGCCATTATAGCAGCCATGCCACTATAGTAGTCATACCACTGTAGTAGTTGTATCATTGTAGTAGCTCTATCACTGTAGCATCTTGTAGCAGCCAGGTGGGTTCATAGATACAAGCCTGCATGAGTCCATAAAAATTAGAGTTTTAGCCTATAGAGTTCGTAGATTTCAGCCTGTAGAGTTCATAGATTTTAACCTGCAGAGTCTGTAGATTTTAGCCTATAGAGTTCATAGATTTCAGCCTATAGAGTCCATATATTTTAGCCTACAGAGTCCGTAGATTTCAGCCTACAGAGTCCATAGACTTCAGCCCGCAGAGTCCGTAGATTTCACCCTACAGAGTCCATAGATTTTAGCCTGCAGTGTTCGTAGATTTCAGCTTGCAAGAGTCCATAGATTTCAGACTACAGAGTCCATAGATTTCAGCCTACAGAGTCCATAGATTTCAGCCTGCAGAGTCTGTAGTTCCACTGGATGGAGAACAAAGTGAATGCACCTTCGGCACTCATTGGGATATTCGCTTAAAATGATGTTCATACGATCATCAGAGTATTTAGTGAGTTACCATGTGACGACATTGTACTCATTTACTCATTTTGTAATTAATATAAATATAGTGTGTCAGTTATTTCAGCTATGTATATCTATGCTTGTCATTCTATATTTATGTTACATGTAATAGTCTTTGTAAAACACAAAAAAAAATAATACCAGTAAACCTTCTGGAGTCATAAGGAGTTCCTGTTGGGTTAGTTTTGGGCACAACAAGGGTACCCATTACAATGGTATCAGAGCCTATTTTTCCTGCCATCTTGTGAGGTTTCATGCATCCAACTCATCAATACTTCTTGAGGAGAAACTAGACAAACCCAGACTTAAAAATTTGTTTAGAGATTGAAGAGGAGGGTGACCCTTTTTCAGCACCAGCCATGGGTGACAGAGATGGGGAAAGGGGAGAACCTAGCACTAGGATGATGCTCAATGATCTTGCCAGGGGTCAAAGAGAACTACAAGCTACATTGCAGCAGATGGCTCTAGCCATTACACAACATTTGACTAGAACAGATCAGGGCAATAATGCCAACTAGGGTAATAATGATAACTAGGTAGGTGGATAGGGTAATGGAGGTAATGGAGATGCATCAATTAATAGAGGAGCCCAGACATATGTTAGAGTAGGTTCTTCTACTACAAGACCACTCATGCCATAGTTCCCTTCAAGACAGAATGACCAGAATGATGTTGGTCCTACACAACAGGAGATATAGGACCAAATATTGGAGGATTGGAGAAATGCTGGACTAGATTTTCAGGGTGAAATGTCCTTCAGGGAGTATATGGATGTTAGACTCAAGCATATGCCCATGAGAGGAAATAGGCAACATAATTATGAGATGAGGAGGAAGTTGGGAAAGTTGTCTATTCCATACTATGATGGTATAGGGAAGACTTCAGCGCGAACATGGGTCTAGAAATTAGACACTTATTTTTAGCTTAATCCCATGCCTAAGGAGTATGCAATTAAGTATGCTACATTGCACTTGGATGGGAGTGCCCATGAGTGGTGGCACCATGGTATGGTCACACTTGGCCATAACTAGATAGATACCTATGCAGAGTTTACTGAGAGACTCATTGACAGAGTTGACACTAAAGACCGAGAATTGCATTTTAAGGAGCTAGCACAACTTAAGTAGTGGGGATCTGTGGAGGCCTATATCACCGAGTTCCAAAAGCTGGTAGTATTGGTGACAAATATATCTAAAAGGAGACTCATTTTTATTTTCATGGATGGGCTTTTTGATCCCTTACGAGGATGGGTAAAGGGACACAACCCCTCTTCACTACAAGAGGCCATTAAGAAAATGAGAGACCTAGCACCTTCTTTCTACAGGAGTAAACTTCACTCTAAGGACTCTCATTTTAAGAAGAATAAGGAAAGAAAGACATTTCAGAAGGACTCTTAGTGGCCTAAGGGGGAAACTAAAGGGTTGGATGGTGATACCCTCAATGAGCTCAAGAGGAAAAAACTATGTTTTCATTGTAGGGAGCCATGGAATCTCTCCCATGAATGTCCGCTTAAGGTGAAGGCTAAATCCATGGATTATTTTTTAGTAGATGAATCACCTTTTGAAGACAAGGAACAGCATTCAGATTCAGAATCTAGTCAGGGCGATAGTGCTGCTGAGGAGAGTTTGGATGATGAGAAGTCTCTTGCTCGGTTGATAGGGGTCCAGAAGGCCATTACCTTTAAGTTAAGAGGGATGATTCAGGGGCAGCGCGTGGTTTCATTGATTGACATAGGGGCAATGCATAATTTCATCAACACAAAATTGGTGGCCAAGAGAGGCCTTTAGATCGAAGAGCATGCAGGGTTCAAAGTCATGGTGGCCAATGGCCACAAGTTATTATGCACCCAGAAGATTTAAAAACTTTACATCAGATTGGGAGGAGATTATGAGTTGGAGGATGATTTATATGTAATTGACATGGGTGATTATGATGTCATCTTGGGAATGACATGGATGGCTTCTCTAGTAGAGTTCACCATCAACTTGGCTAAGCTGGAGATGAGGTTTTAGCATCAGGGTAGGAAGGTGGTGCTATGAGGTTTACCTAATGGGGGGCTCAGGGTGGTATCATTGAAAAGGATGGAATGGTTGTTTAGACATGACGATGTAGAGTGGGCAGATAAATGTTTGATCATGCCTATGCCTCTAGAGTAGCAGGTAAAAAGCTATCACCTAAATGTACAGGGGATCATTTCTAGGCATGATAAGGTGTTTGGTAGCATTCCACATGGGGTTCCTCTTGAGAGGGGTATAGAGCATGTTTTTGAGCTAGAAGAGGGGGCTAAACCAGTCATCATCACCCCCTACTGCCATCCTAAAAAGCATAAGGATGAGATAGAGAAGTTGATAAAGGAGCTATTGGAGATGGGGCATATTAGGCCCAATAAAAGCCCCTTTGCTTCAGCAGTGGTTTTGGTGAAGAAGGATGGGACAATGTGTATGTGCATTAATTATAGAGCTCTCAATAAGAGGACAATTAAGAATAGGTGCCCCATCCCTAGGATTGATGAGCTGATTGATGAGCTGCATGGAACATGATATTTCTCTAAGATAGACTTACATTCAAGATACCAGCAGATCAGATGGTGAGCGGAGGACATAGAGAAAACTGCCTTTAGGTGTCACTATGGGCACTTTGAGTTTTTAGTTATGCTGTTTGGGATAACCAACACTCTAGCTACCTTCTAGAGTTGTATGAATTAGGTGTTTAGAGGGTAGCTCCGAAGATTTATATTGATATTCTTTGATGACATCCTGGTATTCAATAGGATGTGGGAGGAGCACCTACAACAATTAGAGGAGGTGCTAGTCATTTTGGAGAAGGAATCACTGTATGCCAAAGAATCAAAGTGTGAGTTCAGCATGACAAAGTTGCTTACCTTGGCCATATTATCAGTGCTAAAGGAGTCTGAGTGGATCCAGAAAAGATCAAGGCAGTTGTTGACTAGCCTACTCCAACAAGCGTTACACAACTCAAAGGGTTTTTTGGATTATGAGGATTTTATAGGAGATTTGTGAAGGGTTTTTCATAGACTACAACACCATTAACAGACCTCACTAAGAAGGGTGCTTTTGTATGGATAGAGGTAGCAAAATAGTGTTTTGAACATTTCAAGCAGTTGATGTCTTCATGTCTGGTTATAGCTCTACCCAACTTCACAAAGCCTTTTAAGCTTCATTGTGATGCATTAGGTGATGGGATTAGAGTAGTGTTAATGCAGGAGAAGCACCCCTTGCTTTTGAGAGTAGGAAGCTCTGAGGGGCAGAGAGGAGCTATTCTATTTATGATCGGGAGAAGTTGGCTATCATGCATGCCTTGGCTAAATTCTAATCCTACTTGGTTGGAGGGAAGTTTGTGATCAAGACGGATCATAATAGCATAAAGTATTTCATGGGCCAATGAGACTTGAATGATAGGTAGTAGAAGTGGGTCACTAAATTATAGGCTTATGACTTTGACATTGAGTTTGTCAAAGGGAAGAAGAATGTAGTAGCTAATGCCTTATCCAGAAGACCTCACATTTGTGCTCTTATAGAGATTTTAGGAGATTGGCGGGTTAAGATTATAACATAATATGCTAGAGATGCTTGGGCTTTGGGATTGATTTTAGGCACTATACATGATGATCGCTATAAGGTGATAAATGGGTTGATCAAATTTCAGGATAGAATTTATTTGATTTCATCATCACACTTAAGAGAGACAATACTAAGGGCATTTCATGATGCACCTACGACTGGGCATCTGAGGGTTTTCAAGACCTACAGGCAGATCCGAGAGTGGTTCTCATTTAGAGGGCTCAAGGACAATGTTTAGAGGCATGTCAGGGAGTGTGCAGTTTGTCAATAGAATAAGGAAGAACACACATTTCCTGCTAGTTTACTACAACCATTACCCATTCTAGATTGGAAATGGGAAAGCATATCTATGGACTTCATCACTGGCCTACCACAAGTGCATGGAAGAGATTGCATTTATGTGGTGGTAGATAGATTGATGAAGTTTGCTCACTTCTTTGCTATCCCCTCTACTTACACAGTAGCTCAGGTGGCAAATTTGTTCTTCAAGGAGGTTTTCAGGTTGCATGGGTTACCGAGATTTATTATTAGTGACAGGGATAACAAGTTCATGAGCACCTTTTGGTGGGAGTTATTCAGGTTATGTGGTATAGACCTTACACCTAGTATGAGCTACCATCCTCAGACAGATGGGCAGACAGAGATAGTAAATAAATGGGGGGAAGGTTATTTATGAAACTATGTGACTATGCAGCAGAGAGCCTGGGTTAAGTGGTTACACATGGGAGAGTATTGTTACAATACCATGCATCACATGACCATCAGGACGACTCCATTTATGGCATTGTATGGGTATGAAGCCCCAAGCTTTATGGATATGGTTTTGGGGGATAGTAGAGTGCCCAAAGCTAAAGACCTATTGAAGGATAGTCAAGTTATCCTGAGAGCGCTCAAGGAGAATATACAATAGGCTCAAAATCAATAGAAGTTGTATGCTGATTAACATAGGGTAGAGCACAATTTTGAGGTAAGGGACATGGTGTATTTGAGGCTACAGCCATATAGGCAGTCATTGCTCAAGAAGAGTGGAGCAAAGAAGCTAAAGCCTAGATTTTACGGCCCCTACAGGGTGATTTAAAGAGTGGGCAAAGTCGCCTATGAGCTTGAGCTTCCAGAGGGTAGTCAGGTGCATAATGTATTTCATGTGTCTAGGCTTAAGAAGGCCATTGGTCATAGTGTAGTGCCTTTTGTAGATTTACCCCCTTTGGATGAGGAAGGGAGGCTCGTGTTAGAACCTAAGGCTATTCTGGACACCAGAGAGAGAAAACTCAGAAACAGGATAGTGAAGGAGTATTTGGTAAGATGGAAAGACTTACCAGAGGAGGATGCTACATGGGAGAGTGAGCAAGTTATTCAGCAGGCTGGGCTGAGATTGCTTGAGGACAAGCAATTTCAAGGGGGGCGGACTGTAATGTCCCCACTTTAGCAGTTGACTTACTCAGTTTCAAGCATACTTACTATTTGTAGTAAGTTAACAGGATGTAGTGGAGGCCAGTTTTGATGATTGGATTTGATACTCCTTGTCGAGAGCTTTTCGGTGAGCTATCACTTGCACCATTTAGAGTCCAGTTGCTAGTATATTTTTAGGCTTGAAGTACTGTAAAAAGTAACATTTTAACCCAATGGCAAGATAATAGGTGTTAATTTAAATATTTACTTTATGGGGATGGTACCCAAGGGAGACATAAGCAATATTCTAATGAATAAACTATTGCACATCTTTTATCCCACATTGCTCAAGTGAGTTGAGTCACCCCTTGGAGAAAGGATAAAGGGAAGTGTTTGTGGCTTCTTTGGGCATGTTGGATAAGAAGAAAAGAAATTGTTGCACTTGCAGCTTGCAGGTTATTTGGGCATTTGAGAATGTCCTTCTCATTTGTATCACTCTAAACATCAATCCTTGGGATTGGTCTTTGGAGTTTGTGCTCTCAACCACTGTAGCAGTCATACCACTATAACAACTTGTCACTATAGCATCTTGTAGCAGCCATATGAGTTCGTAGATACAAGCTGGCATGAGTCCGTAGAAATTAGAGTTTCAGCTTGCAGAGTCTGTATATTTCAACCTACAGAGTCTATAGATTTCAACCTGCAGAGTCCATCAATTTCAGCCTACAGAGTCCGTAGATTTCAGCCTACAGAGTCCATAGATTTCAGCCTACAGAGTCCGTAGACTTCAGCCGATAGAGTCCATAGATTTCAGCCTACAGAGTTTGTAAATTTTAGCCTGCAGAGTCTATAGATTTTAGCCTGCAAGAGTCCATAGATTTCAGCCTACAGAGTCCATAGATTTCAGCCTATAGAGTCCATATATTTCAGCATGTAAAGTCCGTAGTTCCGCTGGACGGAGAATAAAATGAATGCACCTTCGGCACTCACTGGGATATTCGCTTAAAATGATGTTCATACGATCATTAGAGTATTTAGTGAGTTATCGTGTGACGACATTGTACTCGTTTACTCATTTTGCAATTAATATAAATACAGTATGTCATTTATTTCAGCTATGTATATCTATGCTTGCCATTCTATATTTATGTTACATGCATTAGTCTTTGTAAAACACAAAAAAAAGCAATACCGACAAACCTTTCGGAGTCATAAGGAGTTCCTACTGGGTTATTTTTGGGTGCAACAGGGGTACCCATTACAATATATATATATATATATATATATATGTATGTATGTATGTATGTATGTATTATTATTATTATTATGAGACTTTGTACTATGTGGATTGACATTATGGACTATTAATGGATTTTATATGGACTTATTCATGATTGATGGGCATATGGATATATAGAATATTGGTTATACTTCATGCATTTTGATTTATGCTAGCATGTTTTTAATTCTTTCATCATAGGGGTTATGGATTATATGATGTATACTTGGATTTATGAATGCATGGATTAGGATGTGACATAGTTGTTTTACTAATGTTTTATGTTCCTTGAATTGGATTTTTAACAATAAAGAGTGTTGAACAACCTGATTTTTAATATAGCATAAAATACATTACCACCAATGATATTGAATAATCATGATGACTGTTAATTTTTAAAGCATATGAGCTAAAGAAATAATAAATTATGTAAAATCAAAGTACGTCATGATATATAAAAACCATAACCATACTATTATGCATTTCAAAAAATAATCTTTTCAATTGCATGTAAAATAACAATGAAAACAAGATTTGAAAACAAAAGAAATCTAGATGATGCTAACAAATAAAATTTTGATGCAACAATATTAAGCAAAAACAATACATAAACAAACAAAAAAATAAGAAACATTCAAAAGATAAACAATTTGACATACTGAATTAAAATAATCACAATGGACAAAGTAAATAAAAGGGAAATAACCATGTAAATAGCCAAAGATAAAATGAAGTAATAACCAACTTAATGGTTAGGGAAAAAATGGATTAAATAACCAGCTTAATGGTTAGGGGTAAAAAATGGATTAAATAACCAACTTAATGGTTAGAGATAGAAAATGGATAAATAACCAAATTAATGGTTAGGGATAGAAAACAAACAATATAACAATAAAATAAAATAAAGGATTTGAGTAGAAAAATTTGTAAGCAAAGACTTAACATTCTAAGAAAGAACTTTATAATTGTAGCCAAGAGCTAGGCTAAGTACCAAAAAATTGATGAGGATGCATAAAGAAAATATAATCCATTTTTGGGGAAATGGATGATGGGGAAGATGGTGGCCGAGCTAACCCTAGATACCCCATGTATCTAATTATTGCCTACATAATCCACCCTAGATAAAGTCCATGTGGAGATATCAGGCTAGATGTAGTTCTCCTAATATGTGAAATGATGAGAAAGTGAGAAATTGATGAAGCATTTGAGTGTTGGATGAAAAATATGCATGAGTGACGTTCCTCAGAATGAGTGAACGATATGGAAGATAGCTAGATGGTAGATGTGTTGAGATAAGTGTTTAACATATTTTTGGGATTTTTTGTGTAATGTTTTTGATTTTTTTTTTAAAGTTTTTAATTTTTAATTTTTAATTTTTAAGTTGTTCTTTTTTTTTTTTTTAAAATTTTTTTAGAGTTTTAAAACAAGGAATAGAAAAGACATTTTTCTCTATCATGAGCAAGGATGTAGGTTCATATGTAGTATTATCAACTTTGAACTTAGCATGCTATAGGATAAACAACTAGCAAGTGAAAAATGACAAATATGGGAATATATAATGGATTTTTGAAACATGATTCCCCCAATTAATGAGGGTGAATATATACAATGGTTTACACATGGTGCTAGAAATATGGTTTTCACCATGGTACTTGCCCAAAGTGCTAGTAAATGGTTTTCACATTTGGATGATCTATGTAGTTTTTCTTGTTCATTTTTTTTAACACCTAGGATACCAATAAAAATATATAGAATAAATTTAGGCATAGAATCACTTAAGGTGAATGATGTTCATAGGTTTATTAATCTCCTGTCCATCTTCTATAGCTAATCCATAAGCTCATGATATATACTTGACAATGATAACATATGGGCCTAACTAGTAGGCTCAAATTTTTCCTTCTTCTCTCTTTCAACATTGATGTTTCATTCGTTATCCTTATTAAAAAGATCTATTATTTCAAATTCCATGGCTTTAATTTGCTTATTATAGCTATAACGAATGTAATTATGGTAACCTTGTAGATGATTTAAAGCATTGAGTCATTTTTCATTTAAAACATCAAGTTCACTTAGGCATGAAGTTTGATATGATTCTTCATCTATGATTTCCTGTAAGGATACTTGAAAATATGGAATCCCGACCTCTATGGGAAGAATAGACTCACTTCCATAGACAAGGGAATAAGGGGTTGCCCCTGTGGGTGTGTGGATTCTAGTGTGGTATGCCTAGAGGGTAGGATATAATTGAGTATGCTAGTCACAACCAATTTCATTGACAACTCTTTTAAGGATGCAAAAAATATATTTTTTAGTATCCTTAGCTTGGTCATTGCCTTGTAGGTAATAAGGAGTGGACTACCTGTGATTTATATGATAGGTTTGACAAAGAGTCTTAACATCTCTATTATTAAATGATTTACCATTGTCATAAATGAGAGTGGAAGGAATACCAAAGTGGTAGATAATGTGATTGAGGATAAATTTGGAAAATTTATTTCTAGTGACATAGGTTAGGGGCATACCTTGACCCACTTGGTAAAATACTCTGTTACTATTATAATATGCTTATGTCCATCAGAAGAGCTAGAATTTATTTTTTTGATGAGGTCTAACTTCATGGGGAAAGTGGCCAAGGTATTATGATAGGTTGTAAATCTTGCAATGGACTATGGATAAGATCCACATGTTTTTGACAAGGTATACATTTCTTGACATAGGCACATGAATCAGATTCCATTGTAGGACAATAGTAACCTACTCGTATAAGCTTCCTTGCAAGGACCATACCACTTTAATGTGCTCTATAAACTCCCTCATGGACTTCTCTAATTACTAAAGTATATTTTTTAGAGTTTAAATAACATAAAATAGTTCCATCATAGCTTTTACAGTATAGGGTGTTGCTAAGGATGGTCTAGCGAGATGTGCATTGAATAAAGGACTTGCATTTATTAGGTGATAAATTAGATAGGATGGTATGATTATGAAGGTATGTATAGATATCAGAGTATCAGGGATAAGTGGGACCAACCACCTCATAAACCATCTTAGAATCAGGTGTATCATAAGTTGGTATCCTTAAGTACTCAACCATTTTTATTTTTCTTTTATGCTTAGATCTAATTGGGAACCAATGATAACTATAGCGCACACTACTCTATTATTGATTCTAGACAGTTGTTCAAATTGGATGTACTCAAAAGATAATTAAAAACTATCCACCATTTGATTATAAGGGATTAGCTTATCATCATGATCTTGGAATTAATTAGTGACTTGATTGATGATAAGTTTAGAATCACCAAAAATAAGGAGATGTTAGATTCCCCATTGGATTACCATCTTGAGACCTGCTATGAGACGTTCATACTTTGTTATGTTATTTATGCAAGGGGATTTGATTTATAAATCCTTAGGAATGTAATCTCCATCAAGGGTGACCATTAATATACCTATCCCCAATCCATGATTGTTAAAGGAACCATCAAAGAAAAATTTCCAAACTAGAGACTCATATATGGACATGATGGCTTCATCTAATAATCCTACAATAGGAGGTGTTTTTTCATTGAGTGGTGATTTTACCAATACATCTACTAAAACTTATCCCTTGATTACTTTTTGGTGGACATACTCTAAATCAAATTAAATAATAAGAATAACCCACTTAGCCATCTTGCATGTTAGAGTTGTTCTAGATAAAAGATATTTAAGAGGGTTGATCTTATCAATAATCTTGGTTTGATTGTTGAGCATGTAATGCAATATTTTTTGAGAAATAAAAATAAATGTGTGACAATTTTTTTATATCTGAGAGTAGTTTAGATCATATGATATCAAATTTTTGCTTTGGCATTACACTACTCATTCCTTCCCATTGTCATCGTGTTGTGCTAATAATGCCCCTAGTGTAAATTAAGTAGATAAAATGTACAACCAAAAATGTTTACTAGAAATAGGTGGAATTAGTACTGGTGGCTTGGAAATATATTGTTTGAGATTTTCAAATGCTTTTTTCAATTCTCATTCGATGTAAAAGGAGTGTCCTTCTTCAACAAAAATGTGAATGGGTGACAAATGTATACAAGTTGAGATATGAATCTTATGATTTCTAGAATTTTCCCTTGTAGACTTATAAACTATTTAAGATTCTTAAGTAGAGGAATATCCATGATAGTTGAAACTTTAAAGGGATCAGCTTTAATAACATGTTGTGAAATAATGAACCCTAACATCTTTCCTAATGTCATGCCAAACACATACTTCTTTGGATTCAATATCATGTTATACACTCTCATGCATTCAAAAATACAACAAAGACCTTGAGGTTACTTTTCCTTGGATTTAGATTTAGTAAGAATATCATCTACATAGTCTTCGATAATGTCATGAAGCTTGTCATGAAAAATTACAGTCATTGACATCTAATATGTAGTTCTAGCATTTTTCAAACCAAAAAGCATCACCTAATAGCAAAATGTCCGCATAGAGTTGTAAATATAGTTTTGTGTTGATCTTCAGCAATAATTTTTATTTGCTTATAGCCTAAAAATCCATCCATTAAAGATAACATCTCATGATGTACATTTGAATCTACAATCATGTCTATGATGGGTAATGAAAAATCATCTTTCAGACATGCTTTATTGATAACACATAAATTTGTGCAGAATCTAATCCCTTCTGGTTTATCTGATACCAGTACAATGTTTGATATTGAGTTTGAATAATCAATAGGATATATGAAACCAATAACCAAATGCTTATTTGGTTCTTCTTTGACTAGTAGTGTAATCTTAGGATGCATCTTAGGAGTTTCCATTTTATTGGTTTTACGTCTGGATGTACCACAAGGTGATGAACTACTTATTTTGGATCTACTCCTAGCATATCCACATAAGACCATGTGAACACATTAGAAAATTCTCAAATTAGAAGTGTGAACATATGTCCCTTTATTCTTGAGTGAGTGATATGGAAAGTTAAATAATTTTAGGATCTTCTTTAGTACCAATGTTCATAATAATGGTTTCTTCAACAAGTAGAGTTGATTCTCTTTGTAATTTAGGGGTGGTGTAGGAAGATGGAAATATTCCTCAAACTCTATTTGTTTGGATGTAGAATCTGAACTAATATTGTGATGTAATTTCTATTCCCCAAAGTATGTTGAATCATCTAAATAAATTAGAAATCCTTTCCTGTGGTCACCTACTAGAATTTGATCTCTTGCTCTCAAGAATTAAGATATAGCTTCATCATTATAAAAATGATCAAATTGAGGTGTTACTTGTTGGTCCATTGTATGAGGAATGGATATGCAAGGCCAAGTCTAAGGATGATATTTTCATGAAATAGGTTGGTGAGAGTGAGGTATTCAAATTGATTAATTATGGATCCCATCTTGTTATCAAAAGAATCATCCTCTAAATCATAAGAAGAGTCACTTTGGAAGAGTGTAAGATGCATGTTGAGTGGGTTAAATCCTATACCATGTTTTACCTCATTTGATTTTATTATGATAGGTTTGATGGATCCTTATTCATGGAGGATAAAACCCTTACATTTATAGTTTATTATATTGCATATGATGGACTTGGCAACAAGATACTTGTTGGTGGAGAAGCAAGTAGCTAGTTCGTTAGAATAAATACAAGCAAGATTTGAAACTTTGATATGTTCATTTGAAAGGAAACTTCCCTCTAGAAATTTTGTCTTGAGAAGATTCTTAACCATTCTATTGTCCTTTAGATGGTGGGGTCTACCATAATCATTTGGATTAGTATGTATTGTACTTGTGTAAAAATATTGAATTATATACACATTCATACCTCTATAAATGATCTTAAATTTGGAAGAAGTAGATGAAGATGCTCTGGTAATAGGTGGTGGAGTGAAATCTTTCTCAATGGAAGGATGATGGAAGCTTTTTCTACAGATAGTTGATTTGAAGCTTGCTTAGATAGTCTATTTTAAGCTTGCCTAGATGGTTGGTTAGATGCTTTGTTGGTGGAAGCCTTTTCAATGGAGATGGAGGTAGTTGGTGTATTAATCCAACCACCAGTGGGAGGTGTTTGAAATATGCTTTCTAGATGAACATAATTTCCAAGCAAAGGATAATCCTCAATGGAAGTAAAATTATCATTTGTAACTCTGTAACTGGTAGATTTTTTGATTTTTGGTATTTTCCTTCCAATAACTTGTAATATTAGAAGGGAAGAGGATCACCTTGTATGGTAACTTACATTCCTATATGGGAGAATTTTCAACATTGGTGAAGAGTGGATGGGATGTCATTCATAGAATGGATCCATGGGCATCCAAGAAGCATATTGTAAGGTAGATCAAGATCAAGATCAAGATCAAGATCAAGATCAAGAACATGAATAAGAGTTTCCTTAATAACAGACCCCACCATCAAAGGAAGATGAATTGTTTTAATAGATTATCACTCATTATTATCATATGCCTTTATGGTAATAATGATTTTTTCTAATGCTATTATTAGATAACTTGATGTTTTATAAGTTTTAATGTACATAAATTAAGTGTCAAACCATTGTCTATAAAAACCCTTTTCACTTTCTACCTAGAAATAGTAACCTCTATACAAAAAGGGAGATTATGGTTTGATCTTAAAGGAGAGACATATGAATGATCAAATGTTACTTGATTATTTGTTTCTAAATAACCTATTAATGCTTGGACATTTGTAGGATTGATGCCTTGAGGGACATTCAAATCTTATATAATTTTATAAAAAATATCTTTATATATAGGGGATGTCTTGAGAAGGTCTAAAATTGAAATATTTGCTGACATTTTCCCAAGATGGTCAATAATGTTGTACTTGCATTCAACATTTGAGGATGATGCACTTGGGAGGGTAATATTTTCTCTCCAAATGGTAACGACACATTCGTATGATGTAAAAGTATTAACATTGACATGGCTATGTATACTATCGATGCAATTGATGATGGAATCAAATGGATGACTTTCCTAATTAACATTACTAGATTCTGGGTGTTCCTATTTATGCTTTCCCTTTCCTTGATCATGATTGGGGAATGGATCTTGGTATATCCTCAATTTTCTATTGTTAGATGTTTTAGATAATTAATTTTCAATTACTATGTCACCTCTATTAATGAGGTCTTGAACATAGTGTTTAAGGTGCATACACCTATTGTTTGAATGTCCTTTAATCCAATGGTATTCACAATAATCATCTTCTTTTTACCAGTCAGGTTTGGGAAAATTTTCATCAAAGGGTTTAGTGTTTAGACATGTGATCATGTTTGCATGAGCTAAATTTTGAAAAACATTCTCATAGGTGTCACCCAATTGAGTGAACTTATGCTTAGGTCTCCCTTATTTCGGTTATCCACTAGGAATTATGATATTATTGATTGGTTGATTGTAGGTTTATGTTTGAGGTTGAGGGTTTTGAATTTGTTTAAAATTGGTTACACCATCTCCAACAATATTTTTGTTTTTGGAAAAAAACTTTGGTTTGTTTGTTAGTTTATAGGAATTATTATTAACCAATTTAAATATTTTGATTACACCTCTATTAATCAATGTTTTTCTACCTGAACTCCCTTTTCAATGATTTAGTCAAAAGACATTGGGAAAAGGAGTAACAAATGGTGTCTGAAGATTGAATTTAAGTTGTTCATAAATATGTCCACAAGCTCTGTTTCAGGAAATGATCATGTGAAATGACTCACCAATGCTCACCATATTTGTAGGAAGGAAATAAAAGTTTTATCATTGTGTTTCTTGGTGTTGTGTAAATATAAGGCAATAAAGTATTTTTTGATACTATAAGAGAAGTCAGTGAACAAATTTTTTAGAATAAGTTTTCAAAGGTGAAAATAGGTCCTTTCGAAAGTCGTGAAAATAATTTAAGGGCCTGGCCCCTAAGCTTCATGGGAACAAACACATGTATTTGTTACTATAAACAACGTCTACACATGTGTGATAGAAGATGGTTAGATATTCTTTGGGATATCCTTTACCTTTATACTTTTCAAATTTTAGGACTTCAAAGTGCTTTGGAAAAGGTGTAGTCATTTTACTCAAATCGTATGGATATGAGCAAATTTCCTCAAACTTGAATTATTTTTTACTGAGGTGTCATCTTATAAACCTTGGATTATATCCTTTGTGTTTTGAAATTCATGTATGATATATGGGGATAGTTGGTTGATTTGATTCAATGGATTAGGTAGTTGACCTATGAATTAATTTGTGTTTTGTGGAGCATGTTGGTTAAACTTGTTTGGAAGTTGATTGTTAAAATTAATGTTTTAAAGGTTTGAAAAGGGATTAAATTTGGATTTATAAACAAACTTTGGATTTGAATTGGAACCAAAATTTGTTTAACCTTGGTTTGGATTGGTACCAAAGCTTGTTTGACTTGGGTTTAGATTGGAACCAAAATTGGGGTTATGTGTAAATTTTATGTTTGGGTTTGTTGGATTTGGGTTAAAATTTTGAGTTGTTTGCTGTATTGGTGTTTAAATTTATGGAATTAGGATTGGTGTTGTAACCAAAACTTGTTTAACTAAACAAACTTCTAATGGATTTTTATAAAAGCATGTTGAAGTTTGAATTAAATGGATTAAAACCTAGGTTTAAATTAGAGTTACCTTGGTTGGAATTTTGGTTTGGGTTGTTTTGGTTTTGGTTAAGGTTAAAATTAGAATTTGTGTTTAGATTATTAAATTTAAAGTTAAGATCGAGGTTGGAATTGTTCAAATTAGGTGGTGTTTGGTTTAAACTTGTGTTAGGATTTGAAGTAGAATTAAATGAAAGATTTGGATTAGAGTTAAACTGATTTGGGGTTGGATTGTAATTTGGATTAAAACTTGGATTGGATGGAATCGATCCAATAGTGTTAGAAGAAGAAAATTGATTGGGTACACCACTATTTAGATTCATATTGTTGATTGTGCATGAAGTAATACTAAAACTAGGATTGGATGGTTGATTGGGTAAGCTAGAATGGTTTTTTAAGCTTTGATTTTGAGTAGGGTTAATTGATGAGTTTGAATGAAGATTTAAAGTCAGATTAATTTGACCACAACCTTGTGAATTTGGGTGTGCACTCAAATTACGCATAATCAAATGTTGATTTGTTAAAATTGATTTAGATGGGAGACCCATGTTCAAGTTTGGGTTGGATTGTTGTATGATTGGTAAAATTGAAGTAATATTCAAGTTTTGATTAGTTGGGTGAATGATTGGTGAGTTTGAAGATATATTCAAACTCAAATTATTTGGATAAACTCATGAAGATAAATTTGTATTCAAATTCACATTGGGGTACCAAAGGGATTGATTGATTGATGAGATTGAAAGTTCACAATATCTTGAGATCCTTGAGTTGCATGGATTTCTATGAAAAATCTATGGCTTGTTTGAGATGACTCCTCATGTAAAATATTTTTCCATTTATCTTTAGAGACTTGGGGATGAGGTTGTGAGGAGGTTATGAGGGAGTTACTACCCTATAAATACCATTGTGAGGTAGGCTGTTTAGGATTAGAGGATGAAAGTTATTTTCTTGTAATTAAATATTACAAATTATGTACATCAATGTCAAATGGGAATTTTGATCCAAAGCTAAAGGATTGAATAAATAATTGATTCTTGTTGGACATGATATACTCATCAAAGGAGGGAGGAGGTTAGAAATCTTTGAGGATACTCTCATCTTGGTAAGTCCATCCTTCATCTTATTCTTGTTTAGTTATCTCATGTCTTTCTACATGATGCTCTTGACTAGGAAATTGAAAGGGATCATTACCGAAAGGCTCAACCCTTGCATTGTGATTTTTTAACATGACCATTTGCCTAGTGATAGGCGATATGGATAGGATGAAAATAAAAATGAATCAAAGAAAAGGAATGTTTTCAACTAACAATACTAAGCAAAAGGCAATTGAAAAGTTTGAATTCTTGAACTAATTATTTTGAATTTTTGAGAAAAACTCATGATTTTAGAATATCAATTAAACTTAAAAGGATTTCTTTACAAACAAGTATTTTGTAGCATGTGGTAAACATAAGGAAACAACAAACAATTTTTAAATCTAAATAGTCAAGAAATTACACATAAAAGGTGACAAACTAAGATAAGGGCCATGGAAAACTTTTGGGCCTTCTGATGTCACTGACTCCTCCTTACTCTTAACTGTGGTCTAATATTTCAAGGAACTAACCATGGAGGATCCTATCATTCCCATGGCCCACTGAGTTGAGTTTTAAGGGTGTGTGGAAGGTAACTTCTTGGCACTAACCACTAACTGATGCACCAAATTTGAATGATAAAAGAGGATTTCCTAAGCTTAAGGTCTAAACAAGATTATCTAAGGGGATAAAACTATGAAAAAAATAAATAAAGTGGATGCACACTATTGGGTCTTGTCCCAAAGTGCCCAACACAGCCATAGAGGTCTCAGTGTGTTGATAATCAAGGATATCATATTTTGAGGAAGCTATTGAAACCCTGAGTACTAGAGCATGAAAGCCCCTCAAATCATAATATGCTTGAAACAAATAAATACATAGGAAATTGAAATAGATGGATCTCAATTTATATACCCCATTGGTAAATGGGGTTTGACCTAATGCATGATGGTGAAATCTATGGTCAATAGAGCTCCTAGAAAAAGAAATAAAAAGTAAATGTTCATTTCTAATTTATGAGTATCATCACCAATGTGACACCAAGGAAAGAGAATACACGAACACCACTTGGGCAACACATATATTTTTGAATTTTTTTCTAATACCTGAGTATCATCACTAATGTGATGACAAAGGAAGAGCATATATAATTTCCATAATTACAAATAGAATGCTAAAAGGAAAACAAATAAATCTAAATGAAATGTGATGTAATTACTAAAAACTTAAAAAAATGAAATTGAAAGCATTAGTAAAATAAAAGAAGTTGATTTTTTATTTAGTCTTTTTGCAGATTATCTTTGAAAAGTGTTCTATAAAAAAATGGTTAGAATATTTTGTGTAGGCTTGGTGTAAGGCAACCTACAATGGAGCAAAGAAAAACCATAGAAACAATGTAAAAATAGCTTCTCTCTGATAAATTTGTAGTTATGCAGAAAGATAGAAAAGTGAAATTGTAAAAAGTGAAACATAAAAAATAAACATAACACAAAAAACATAGAATAAAAAATTCATGCTTACAGAACAATTTGGTGGCATGTATGAAAATTTTACAGTTATGGAAATGATTTCACTGGCCAAAGTGATGAATTCACCGCCTACATAAGCAATTTTATTTATAGAAAACATAATTTTTCTATGTAAAATGACAATTTCACTCAGAAGGATGATTTCATAATTATTTAAGATAAATTCATAGTTGGAAAAAATGATTTTGATAAATTTTTTGTCGATTTCATTATTTTCCTATAACAAAGAGTTAGAAAAAACTAAAAACACAGACATAAGTAAAATGTGAATAGAAAGATGATGGTATAAATAAAATTAGGAAAAAGAGACTAAAAATGAGATAAAAATGATTTCATTGTTACGGGGTACAATTTTGTAACTAATATTTCTAAATCAGCAGTTATGCAGTGAGCATACATATCAAAGAAAAAAAAGTCAAATAGCAACCTGTAGCTTAAACTAACACTCACAAAGCCAAGATTAAATGCATATGTAAATATAAATAGTTAAAAAAAATGAAAAATACTTTATAAATGTTGAGTTGTGGAGCTAAAAGCTTCACTGTTGAGTTTATGCAAAGGTTGCTGGACTAACACAGTCACCAGCATCGGCAGTAATGCTGACATCAGTTAGGTGTGGATTAGATCCGACTGACATCGGTCAAGGATCTACCAACATTGGTCATATGCAGACTGATAGCGACCGGCATCGGTCACCTGTGTGTGCGTGTGCATTTGCATGCATTTCCAGAATTAGATTTGTTCTAATTTTAGGATGGACAGAGTGTTTGCATGTAAAGACTAATTTTAGTCTTGAGTCTGTGTTTCTAATTATTGTATGCCTTGGATCCTATTTAAGAGACCCATGGGGGCATGTATTGTAAGTAAGCAAGTAAGCAAGGTTAATTAGATCTGCAAGGTGCAAGATTAAGGATATCAGCTGAAGCAAGGGAATAACAACTCGGTTATTGAGTTGATTGTAATTGATTGAGAGAGAGAACTCTTGAGAGAAATACTGTACACCCAAGAGGTGTGGGAAGAGTGAAATTTATTCATTGTATTCTGGAAGAGTTTAATACAAGATTGGTTGTTTCTTGTATTTCCTATTGTTTACTATTTCATATTTCGAGTTACTTATTACTTCTAGTTCAATTCCGTGTTTAGTTGCTTATACATAAGTAATCAATTGTACTCCAAGTTTCTAACAGCTGGTATCAGAGCTAGGATCACTAACAAGTGGTAGAGTGGGTTAGTGTTTGTTGATTACAGGTCACTCACAGGGGTTTCTGTTTGAGTGGGAGAAAAGCAATGGCAGAAGAAAGTAAACTAAGAATGGAGAAATTCAATGGCAAGAATTATCAATTATGGAGGATGTAAATAGAAAATTATCTGTATCAGAAAGATCTATTTTTACCATTGGGTGGGGTTGCATGCAAGTCCACAGATATGCAAGATGAAGAATGGAATGTTCTTGATATAAAGGCTCTTGGATCTATAAGGTTAAGCCTGGCATCTTCTGTGATTTCTAATTTATCATAGGCAAAGACAACGATAGAGTTAATGGATACTCTGGAAAACTTATATGAAAAACCCTCAACTTTGAATAAGGTATATCTTATGAAGCAATTATTTAGTTTGCAAATGCAGGAAGGTGGATCTGTATATAGTCATCTTAATGATTTCCATGAAATTGTAAATCAGTTAAATTCAATCAAAATAGTTTTTGATGATGAAATTAAGGCTCTCTTAATCTTATGCTCTTTACCTGAAAGCTGGCATAACTTGGTAATGGTAGTTAGCAATACTGCATCTACTTCAAATATCTTGAAATTTGAAGATGTTTTTAGTGTAATCTTGAATGAAGAAAGTCACAAGAAAAGCACAGGGGAAACATCAGGTAATGCTTTAAGTATTGAAAGCAGGGGAAGGCAAAGAGAGAAGGGAAAGCAAAGGAAATCAAGGTTAAAGATGGGAAGGAGATCCAAATCTAGAAATGGAGGTATAATCTGCTAGAATTGTGGAAAGAAAGGGCGTGCAAAGAAAGACTGCTGGTTGAAGGATAACAAAGAAAATCAACAAGAAGGTAATAAGGAAGCAAATGTTGCAGGTATTGTTGCACAAGGTGCTCTTATATTTTCTTTGGATAGTCAAGTAGAATCATGGGTTTTAGATTCTTGTGCTTCTTTCCATGCAACCCCAAATAGAGAAATTTTTAATGATTATGTTCATGGAGATTTTGGAAAAGTTTATTTAGGGGATGGTGGGCCTTGTCAAATTGTTGGCAAAGGAAAAGTGCAGCTGAAATTGCAGAATGGCAACATGTGGGTGTTGAAAGATGTCATGCATGTACCCATATTGAAGATGAATATGATTTCTACAGGAAAGTTCAGTGATGAGGGTTGCACAGTAAATCTTACAGCAGAATCTTGGAAAGTTTCCAAAGGTGCACTTGTATTAGCAAGAGGTAAGAGAGTAGGTACACTTTATCTATCTACTTGTGTTACTGATTATTTTCCTTTTGTTTTATCTACTTCAGATGTAGATGCAAAGATGTGGCACTATAGGCTTGGTCACATGAGTGAGAAGGGAATGAATGTTCTTAAGTCAAAAAGTAATCTTTCAGATTTGAAAAGAATAGATCTAGATTTCTATGAGCAATGTATTTTTGGGAAACAGAAGAAAGTAAGGTTTCTCAAGACTGGGTAAACAAAGAAGGAGCACAAGTTGGAGCTTGTTCACATAGACGTGTGGGGACTAGCTCAGGTAGCTTCTATTGGAGGATCACAGTATTATGTTTCTTTCATTGATGATGCTACAAGAAAGGTATGGGTTTATTGCATAAAGAGGAAATTTGATGTTTTGACACATTTAAGAAATAGAAAGCTTTGGTTGAGAATGAAACATGTTTGAGATTGAAGTGCCTTAGATTTGATAATGGTGGTGAGTACTACATCAATAAATTCAACATTTACTATTCTATGAGTGGAATACACAGGGAAAGGATGGTTCTAAGGACACCTCAGCAAAATGGAGTTGCTGAAAGGATGAATAGAACAATAATGGAGCATGCACAGAGTATGAGGTTGCATGTTGGTTTGCCCTTAAAGTTTTGGGCAGAAGCTGTAGATACTATGGTTTACTTGATTAACAGAGGACCTTCTACTACTCTGGATGGTGGAATTTCAGAAGAGGCTTGGATAGGTAAAAAGGTAGATCTTTCATTTCTCAGAGTTTTTGGATCTGAAGCATTTATGCACGTTGATAAAGAAAATAAAAAGAAGCTAGATGCTAAAATCCATGTGCACTTTCATTGGTTATGGCTTTGGAGATTTCAGATTCCGGTTGTGGAATTTAGAAACTAACAAAATTATTAGAAGCTGTGATGTAGTTTTCAATGAGAAGGTGATGTATAGTGATCAGCTCAAGAGGTTAAATAATTCTAAGTAGGGCAATCTTGATTTGGATGAGGTAATGATCCAAAATGAGCTCATAGGTAAAAATCATCACTCATAAAAAAACATAGAGACTGATGTCGGTCAGCTCACAGGTAAAAATCATCACTCATAAGAAAACATAGAGACTGATGTCGATCAGGTAACTGATGTCAGCGGTCAAGCAGGAACTGACATCAATCAGACAGTAACCGACATCAGTCAGGTGGAACCGATGTCGGTCAGGTGTAGATCGAGAGTTGACTGAGATTGGTCACTGATAAAGAATTTGGGCAGATAAGCTGTAAATGAGTCTCAAATGCCCATAAGGAGGACTAAAAGGGTAAGTAAACATTCAATTCATTATTCCCCTTCTTTATACTACATGTTGCTCATTGATGGTGGAGAACTAGAAAGTTTTGATGAGGCAATGCAGGTAGAATCCAGGAAATAGTGGGAGCATGGCATGAATGAGGAAATTGATTCCTTGGAAAAGAACCAAACATGGGATTTGGTTGTGTTGCCAGCCAAAAAGAAAGCACTAAAAAACAAATGGGTATACAAGTTAAAGGAAGGAGAGAATGGACAAATGAGACATAAGGCCAGGTTGGTAGTAAAGGGATTTGCACAGAAACCATGTATTGACTTTGGTGAAATCTTTTCTCCTATAGTAAAGATGACTTCTATTTAAACTGTATTGTCTTTAGTTGCTATTGAGGATTTGCATCTTGAGCAGCTTGATGTTAAGATAGCGTTTCTTCATGGAGATTTGGATGAAGAAATATATATGGATTAGTCGAAAGGTTTTGAGGTCAAAGGTAAGGAGAAACTTGTGTACAGGTTGAAGAAAAGCTTATATGGTCTTAAGCAAGCTCCAAGATAGTGGTATTTAAGGTTTGATAGGTTTATGATAGAGCATGGCTTTAGTAAATGTCAATCTAACCATTGTGTTTATTTTACCACATTGGATAATGGTTGTTATATTATCTTGTTGCTGTATGTAGATGATATGTTTGTTACAGGTTCACACATGTAGGTAATTACTGAGCTAAAGGTAAAATTAGCTCACACATTTTCCATGAAGGATTTAGGAGTAGCAAATAAAATCCTTGGCATGAGTATTAAGAGAGACAAGAAAAATCACAGGCTGATTTTGTCTCAAGAGGATTATGTGAACAAGGTGTTGGAGAGGTTCTATATGCAGGATGCAAAACCAGTAAGCACATTTATGGCTAGACACTTCAAGTTGAGCAAAGAACAGTGTCCTAAATCACATGATGAGGTTGAGTACATGAGCAAAGTTCCATATGCTTTAGTAGTTGGGAGCTTGATGTATGCAATGGTATGTACTAGACCTGATATTGCCCAAGCATTGGGAGTTGTTAGCAAGTTTATGTCTAATTCAGGAAAGAAACACTGAAAAGTAGTTCAATGGATTCTCAGATATCTGAGAGGGACCAACAGCAGGTATTTATGCTATGCAGGGTCAAACACTTCTCTACATGGGTATGTTGATTCAGATATGGTAGGTGACTTGGATGGTAGGAGAAGCACCACAGGATATGTATTCACTGTTGGTGGAACGGCGGTTAATTGGATTTCAAAGTTACAGAAGGTTGTTACCTTGTCTACTACAGAGGTAGAATACATTGCAGTCACAAAGGCTAGCAAGGAAATGATATGGATGACATGATTCATAGAAGAGTTGGAAAAGGAGCAAGAGAGTTGTAGATTGTACAGTGATAGTCAAAGTGCAATTGATTTGGCAAAGAATTCAGCCTCTCATTCAAGAACCAAACATATATAGCTTAGGTACCACTTCATTAGATAGGTATTGGAGGATGGACAGTTGAAGCTGGAAAAGATCCATACGGATAAGAACCCTGCTGATATGTTAACAAAGCAGGTAACAAAGGAGAAGTTGAATCTTCATTCAACTTTTGTTGGTCTTCAAAATTGAACTTGAAGAGGGAGAAACAAGCTAGAGAAACAAGACAGAGGATGTTGCTATACGGGTACAAGTGTAGCTGTTTATCTCCAAGTGGGAGATTGTTGAGTTGTGGAGCTAAAAGCTTCACTATTGAGTTCATGCAAAGGTTGCTGGACTAACACAGTCACCGGCATTAGCATTAACACTGACATCGGTTAGGCATGGATAATATCTAACCGACATTGGTTAGGGATCAGCTGACATTGGTCATATGCAGACCAATAGCGACCGACGTCGATCACTTATGTGTGCGTGTGCGTTTGCATGCGTTTCCAGAATTAGATTTGTTCTAATTTTAGGATGGACAGAGTGTTTGCATGTAAAGACTAATTTTAGTCTTGAGTTTGTGTTTCTAATTATTGTATGCCTTGGATCCTATTTAAGAGACCCATGGGGGCATGTATTGTAAGTAAGCAGGTAAGCAAGGTCAATTAGATATGCAAGGTGCAAGATCAAGGAGATCAACTGAAGCAAGGGAATAACAACTCGGTTATTGAGTTGATTGTAATTGATTGAGAGAGAGAATTATTGAGAGAAATAGTATACACCCAAGAGGTGTGGGAAGAGTGAGATTTCTTCATTGTATTTTGGAAGAGTTTAATACAAGACTGGTTGTTTCTTGTATCTCCTATTATATGCTATTTCGTATTTCTAGTTACTTATTACTTCTAGTTCAATTCTGTGTTTAGTTGCTTATACATAAGTAATCAATTGTACTCCAAGTTCCTAACAATAAATGCAATTATGATGAATGTAGAATTAAAAAGATGAGGTAAATGTCCCACCAGACATGCCAAAATGTATGAACTAAATCTAGAAATGCTAGGAAATCAACTAATTATGTAATCCTCCTCAAGGGTGGATTAAAGGAAACTTTGATGGAGCTGCTAAAGGGAATCCGGGGAATGCAAGTTGTGGTGGTGTCTTGAGAAACCATACGGGAAAGGTTATTGATGTTGTTGCAATCCCCATTGGTAAATCAAATTGTCACATTGCCGAAGCTACTGTCGCCCTTCAGACCATCAAAATAGCTGTGGATTCAGGATATCCCAAATTGTGGCTTGAAGGGGACTCACTGAACATCATAAATATTCTTAACAATAAAAATATTGTGTCTTAGACTATAGAGGCTATGGTAATGGAGATGAAAACCTTAATAATTTTTTTTGATAAAGTGACTATAACCCACACCTATCATGAATCCAATGGAGTTCCAGATTGGTTGGCAAACTGCGCAGTTCAGACAGGTCAAAAAATGAGGTGGCAGGAAACATTAGAAAAGAAGGTGGAACTGAGGGCGCTCATTCTTCATGATACAACTCATGCAAAGGAGGGAATGATTAGATTGTTATAGTAACATAATGAGTTGGAGAAGTGGTTCTGCAGGGAAAGGTCTTCAATCATTAAAGAAGAAGGCTCTTGAAAGTGGAAGGCTCTTGAGGATCCTGAACATGCCCAAACATAGCCGATTCTCAAATCAAACTGGCAGCAGGTGGGATCATTGTAAAGTTCAAAACGACTGGGTTTCCAAGGAAATGAGTATGGCTCACGAAAGGAAGGGAGAACCAAGGAAGCAGGAGCCTAAAAACTATGACGAATGGAGAGAGAAACAAGATGTCTGGAGAATCCTGCAGAAAGGGAAAGTCGTGAACTATATGGAAAAGCTCCACGGGTCAAAACCACATATCACTACGGCCTTTTTCAAAAATTGGATTGATGAAAGGGTCACATTACATGGTATAACAGTGAACCTTACAGAGGATTTTATAGCAGAGGTTACAGGGTTACCTATGGATGGACTTAAATTCTCCAAGCAAACAAGCATTTCGAATGAGGCCTTTTGTAAGTTCCCTAAGACAGATGTGGAAGAGCAGAAGCTGGTCAAGAATGGAGATAATTATGAATTGGAACAGATTAAGGGGATATGGAGGGATGTCTTATGCTGTATAAGGGAGTATTTCATCCTGGATGGAAGGAGCAAGAGAGTGCATAAATTCCACTTTGTCTTCCTTAATCATTTCAGGCACAAGGTAAGACTGGATTTTCCCTTTTACTTGTGCTATTCTTTGGTCCAAAGTTTATTTGCTCACAGGAAGAAGGAAATGCATCCTATCCTGCATGAAGGCCTAATTCTGTTAATCGAAGGCTACTGCAAGAATAAAGCTATGGTTAAGAACCCTAACCAGGGGAAAAATCAAGAGTCTGGGAGCAGAAAGAGTGAAATCGTAAAAGGGAAAGACAAAATCAAGCTCCCTAGTGCCAATAATCAGAATGTAGAAGAAGATACAGAGTGGGAGAGAATTGATAAACCTAGGGAGGAGAATTTGGTGGAAGAAGAAGGAACTGAAAGCTGGAATACAAATTCAAATGAGGACAAAGAATTGCAAGAGAAGAATGAGAAAGAAGGAGTCAGTAAAGAGGAGGAATCTAAAAATAGTAAAGAAGATATTGAGGAAAATAAAAAAATATCGGAGGAAGATATTGTCCAGGATGACCTGGTTGAGGACCTTGTTTCAAGAAATGAAAAGGAAAATACAGTGCAGGATGACAATCAAGAAATGGACATGGAAATTCAAATTGGAACCAAAGAACAGTATCAAAAGGGCCGAGAGGATCACTATGAAGAAGGTGGGAACAGTCCCAATAATAATTCTGAGGAATGGAGAGAGAAGGGGCAGAATGATGGTATGCACACATCTATGAGTTGGGTTAATTGCAAAGCAGAGGCTTCTCTCCAATTTGATTCTTGGATGTGTAAGGAGATTAAGGATCTCAAAAGGAAAGTGGAAATTATCGAAGCTAACCAAAAAGATGCATGGAACAAAATTAACATCATGGAAAAATAGATAAGAGATATCCCCGTCAAGCTCAAAGATTACAAGAATAACCTTCGAGAACTCATTAAAGAGAACAAAATGAAAATGGAGGAAGTAACGTCCAATATTTGTGCTGGAGCTGTCAATATTGGAAAAAGAGTAAACGAGGAGACCAAATCCTTGGAGGGGCCTAGCAAAAGGACGAGACAAAGCTCTAGAAAGAAGGCTACACAAGAGGGAGCCAAGTTGGCAGCAACTACTACTCAGGACACTACTGTTGTGAAAGGTAAAGAAATAGTGAAAATGATTTTGGAACTGGAAGAATAGTCTGGTTCTTCTTGTTGGTTATGTTTACTGGTCCTGTTCTCTGGTTTCTTTTTGTAATCTTCTGTCTATGGTGTAGCCAGATCTTTGTTAAATCTGGGTTTTGACCGGAGGTCTCTCTGGTGGTTTCAGGTCCATATAAACCTATTTTTGCTACTTCTCTGTAGTAGTTTTTAGGTTCTGCCTGTGGTCGTTGAGGCTTTATCTTTCTTTCTTTGTACTTGGGTTTCGAGGTCCCATCAAAACCTGATTTTACCTTAATCTAATACTAATTATGTAATCTTAATCTGATTTAAATATAACTTAAGATATATTAACAAATAAATAAAATAGTAAACAAAAACATATACCTTAAATATGCAAGTTTCCTCTATTGCGATGTAAACTTTATTTGCTCTTTAATAATGTGGTTGCTCACTCTTCCAATACAAAGGAGAATGGGCAACATTTTGGTGCAATTTTTTTTGGATGATTTGATTCACTTGTGAATTCAATAGAACTTCATTAACATAAGTTAGGATGGATGAAAATGATGTTTTTAATGTTTATTTATAGTTTTATAGAGGAAGATCCAGTGGTAGAGGATTATTTGGATATTTTAAATGATCCAAATAATCTACGGTGGCTAATGAGTCCTCACTCATGAGGATGATGACCATTTTAAATGGTTAAGAGATATGTGGGAATGGTTAATTGAGTCATCAAGAATGAGTCAAATTTTTTGACAACTCAAGGGATGACTCAAAGGAGGTTGAGCAAGTTGTGGGTTTGGTTGGAATGAATCAACATGTGAGGGAGAATAAGTTGGAAGATGTTGGGTGAGGTGTAAAATCTATATTTAATATTTAAATAAGTATTTAAAAGTGTGCACAATTGCTTAATTTTATTTATTCAATTATTTGAATTCAGAGGGAGATGTCATGAATTATATCAAGAAGAATAATGAATAGTTTCTAGGTGTATTTTGATACTAAATGTAATTTAGGTGTCTACATTTTCCCTTCTTTGAAATAGTGTTTGTGAATCAATAATATTTTGAAGAATAGTACAAGAAATATAGTATTTATGATTAAGAAGGAAAAAGTTTCCCAAAATGAATGAAAATGAGTGTGATGAGGTAGATAGTAGCAAATCTAGATCTATATAGAGGATCAAAGTCTTGTAGTAATCTGTGATCACTCGAAGGGAACAAATGAATCATGTATGTATGATAAACCAACTACACTAACATAGATAAAATATGTAGTACCTATCCAATAGAAGGAATGTAAACATGAAAATGCATACAATTTAAAATTTATATTTTCTAAATAAATATTTGAATATTTTTTATTTTTTGAGTAAATATTTGAATGTTTTTATATTTTTTAAATATAAGTTATATACAAGAAACATGAAAATGAAACTACGTATAAGGATAAAGATAAAATAAACTTTTTACAAGTAACAGGAGAACATACTAATCAATGAGTCTTACAAGACACTCACTATCACGGTGACCTGTAGTAAGTAAAGGAAGAGTGACCTCACATAGTGTACAAGGAAGTGTTTGAGATCTAGGAATCAGATGTACTAAATCATTTGTAGATAAATTTGATTTCAAAGTGTGGTTATGAATATGTGGAGTTGATTAAACTAGCCTATAAACTGTGGGGCTCTTAGGGACCCATCTAATGGAAGAAATTGTAACTAGTGTGGATGCTTTATGCATAGTGTTGTGGGGAATAAATAACAATAATTTGGGTGTGAATGGGGTCGAGAGAGGTTATCTAGAATCCATAGCATGGATCTGATGTAGGCATCTCCTTAATAAATGTCTCTATGGGAGAGTGTGTATACATGGTAATATTGTAGAAGTATACCTCACCTGCACTGGTGGCTTGACTAATATCTGAGGTGTGGTAATGGATGGAATTGTTATTGGTGACCATTGTGTAGCTAGTTTTAGAGTAGGTAAAGTATAATCATATGGAAGGCTCTCAATAGTAACAACCTAGTTAGCATGTATATACTTAAGACATCTATTTACGGTGGACAGGATGGCTCAAAGTTGTTATATCCAAGGCCTACCCAATAACATATCAAATGTTCTAGCACTAGGTACAATTATTGATTTGGTAGCCACATGTGGGGGCCCAACTTGTAATATAAGTGTGATATCCCTAATGGAGATTTAGACATGGTCACTAAAACCAT